>CM021102.1:777752194-777886609 GCA_007115665.2 Sequoiadendron giganteum
TGCACTTAGTGCAGTTTCTAGAGATGAGAGTGCATCAAGCCGTGCTGATAGCCCTCATAGAGAGATGGAGCTTGGTGACATCGACCTTCCATCTTCCAATGGGGGAGATGACGGTGACCTTAGAGGATGTGTGGTAGATTCTGAGGTTGCCGATAGTAGGTCAGTTAGTCAGCGAGGTGGTGTTGAGAGGAGCGCAGTTGGATGAGACCATCATAGTATTATTTGGGCAAGATGATTTGCCAATTCAACGGGGTCAGATAGATGTAGACAGATGCCTGGTCTTGGGGTTTCCAGCATTATCACTATTTTTGTGATGTCTGATTAGTGGGATACTACTGCCAGATCAGAGCAGGTGATTCTATAGCTTACAATACATGGAGGTGATTCGACATATTGTCGAATGGCGGGAGGGATAGTTTTCTTGGGGGTCATGCGTATTGGCCCAATTATACTAAGACATGCATGTAATATGCTATCGGGGGATGCAGAGTATGATGCATAGGACTTTATTACAGGTGTGGGGGTGGGAGCATATCCTCGTGACGAGACCTATAGTGGTGAGGAAAGGAGAGTTGGATGATAGAGAGCTGGTGGCTTGGGAGTTCGGGGCAGCCATGGGTTGCATCCTTTGGTATGAGATGAAGGGGGAGATGGATGAATGGAGGAGAGCATTTGATGAGATACGGGAGGAGGACATAGTGTGGCGGCCATACATGTATCGATAGTTTAGGGGATGGAGGACCGAGGAGGAGAGACATTGGGGTTTCTTAGGATGTAGATGTTTTCTAATTGGGAGTTAGGGACACATAGTGGAGATGCATCATCCGGATAGAGTGATGAGGCAGTTTGGACTCATGCAGGATATTCCAGTAGCGCCAACTATATTTCGTTGGCTTACCGGAGAGGTACCATGGGGAGCAAGGTTGTCAGCGAGGGTAGCACGGGAGGCGTGGATGATGGTAGGTGAGGTGCCCTATCCTAAGAGGGGGGAGGGTCCAAAGGATGCTAGAGTGACAGATTGGTATGGTTGGTGGTTTCACAACCATCAATGGGAGAGGGTTACACCAGAGGTGCCTACCGTGGGAGCCACGAAGTGGGGGCCAGAGGATGAGTAGGAGTAGGGGGAGAATAGGAGGGGGAGAGGAGGATGCCAGTCATCAGAGTGGTGGGAGAGGAGGATGCATGCATTCTTGTGCCTCTATTGCCATGTGTTCTACAGGTTGTTGGAGCTGATATGAACAAGTCAATACACAGCAGAACTTGTGGGAAAAGGCTGTCTTTAGTGCACCAGTGAAGGAGTCATTCAAAGCACGGATTCTTTTGTTCGAGTCTTTGGGAAAGAACCAAATGAATCATCGATCTAGGAAGGAGTGGAGCTCTAGATTTCCTCTGAGACAGTTGAGCGGATAGACTCACATTTATGAAGTCTGTTCCTCCGTCTCAGGTGGCATTTATACCTGCGGCTTCCTTTGTTAGTTAGTTCTTTAGTTAGTCATTTTTCTTTAAATAAAGGTTCCTCCTGCGCGAGTGAACAAGGTTGATGAAAAGAGAGTTTAGACTAGAGCATAGAGATATAATAGATTGTAATTGTTTACTGTTATAATGAAGAACAAAGCTTTGCATTAAGTTTCATACAAGCAACAACCATGTATGAGATTCAGAAGTATGAATAAAAATTGATGAAGTTTTGAGTTCTATTCCTACGTAATTGGTTGATGCTTGCTAAGGGGGCCCACTTAGTGAGTATCTATAGTTAACTATTTTCTTTCTGTTATTTATCTGTTAGAATTCCATTTCCGTAAGCTTTGATGCAAACTCAGTTTTAAACTGTTCCTGCAACATAAGGAATCCATCCCTGTGTCTGTTCCTGTAGCATAAGGCCAGTTCATGGTTTTTGTTTCCAATAATTGTTATTATGATTCCTGCTTTAGTTAAGTGATGTTTAAGTTAGTAAGACTTTACTTCATGTCCCTGTATCAGAATTAGAATTCCTTTTGAGCATTTACTTCTAGAAAGTTTTGGCTAAAAACGGTTCTTAGTGCACATACAGTGCCGCTCCATTTCAAGTATACGTTCCCTGGTTTGACAAATAAATGAACGACCATAAGAAGATGTTAGTCACCTGCCGGAATGTCCAATTCCCAGGTTAGGATTTACCATGACTTCTATATCCTTTTATGGGCATGACCAAGAGGAGGATCGAGCCAGAGATCTAGGCGGAGTAGGAGCTAGAGGGGATGAGGCGACCTCGAGGGCTACCTGTGAGAGTGATGGGGGTGTGGAGGAGAGGACAACCGAGGAGGATTTGGATGACGAGTCAGGTGGAGCAGGTGTAGGATGAGATAGAGTGGGAGGCTATGGACCTGGATGTGCAGGTGGTGGAGCCCTTAGCAGTATTACTAGCAGTTGTAGTAAATGATCCAGTGATGTTACTGAGAGGGGCCCAGGTGAGGCTATGGGTGTTAGAGGAAGAGTTGAGGAGGGTGGAGGCATAGGTACAGAGGGTGAAGGAGTCAGAGCTGATAGAGTTTGAGCATGTTGTGGGTTTTCTGATGATAGATATATGAGAGGATGAGGGAGAGAGGGATGAGACACAAGTAGAGATGGAGAGAGTACGGGGGGAGCTGACTTGGGTGACATGGGACCGAGACAGGTTAGAGGCAGCGATGATAGTAGGTCAGATGCAGGGTTAGCCAGAACCAGTAGGGGGACGATATCATGTCGCAGTGGAGTGTTCTCAATGGGCTAAGAGGGAGATGGAGACACTAAGAGTTCAAATGACAGGACTTCTAGAGGAGAGGATAGAACTATAGGAGAGGGTATCTACGACAGAGGCATCCTTAGAGGAGATGAGAGCGAGGGTTGAGGCTGCAGAGGTTGGGTTAGAGATAGTGTAGAGATTGAGAGAGAGAGTGCATAGGGACAGGTGTAGGAACTACAAGGGGAGAGGGACAGTGTACTGAGATAGGTCCAGATCCTACAGTTCCAGAGAGACACAACAGTGGCGCAAGCTGAGAGTGTCGAGAGGGATATTGCTCAGAGGCAATCACAAGGAGTGTAGGGTGATGGGACATAGCCAATTGTACAAGGCTTGCAGGTAGAGCTACAAACTGTATGGGTAGAGAGGGAGAGGTCTGTAGAGTAGGTACGACTACTGACGGCGGCATAGGAGGCATGGGAGCAGGAGTGGCAAGCCATTAACAGAGAGCGGGATAGATACAGGTATGAGCAGAATGCCGCTCGATTCCAAGCTGGGCAGAGAGATGTGTACATGCATGAGGTGGCCTAATGGATATGTGCATATGAGGAGACAGTGCCAGATCCATCGCAGCATACAATGCGGTATGTTAGGTAGGTACCATAGATGCTGGTACTGTCCTAATCTTTAGGGACACGGGCCAGAGGGTATAGTGATTTTCAGTCTTCTCCTTCTCGATTTGGGACTCCACCTCATGAGTCATAGGGGACTCCGACATATAGGGGATCGGTGCCTGAGTCTCCTCAGAGGTCAGGTTTGGGCAGCTCAAGGCAAGCAAAGGATAGGTGATAGGATACAAGCACTTTGACAGGTACCGGATGAAGGTGTAGCACATATTCTTAGATTATGCTTCTTATTTGATGATGATATGTAGGTGGCTATGTTGTGACTATATTTTGGATATGGACATTGTATTATTTTGATGATGATATGTGATGGTCCCCATTGATATTATGCCGAACATTTTTGTGACAAATGATTTATGTTATGCATATGGTGTTATATTGACGTTTTTATGGTAGATGATGTATGTTATGCACATGTATATGATGAGTTGTGTTGATATGGATGCTGTGGTATGATGTTAATGATTTATTTATGCATGTTTGGATGATGTGATTATGGATGATGTTAATGATTTATGAATGGTAATGCAATTGTATATATGATGGAATTAATATGGGCCTAACAATGATGAACCTAAATGAATTGATGCAAATGAATAAATGAGCCTAATGAATTGATGAACCTAAATGAATGGATGCAAATGGATAAATGAACCAAAATGAATTGATGCAATATGGATAAATGAACCTAAATGAATTGATGCAAATGGATAGATGATCAAATGACACACTAAATGTAATGTAGACATAAGTATCAATGGGTAGGTGATAGGCATAGGGTGTGTGGGGCATGATACCTTTGAAGAACTATAAGGATCCTAAGAAGGAAAGTTAGTAAGAAGGAGTGAGAGTTTAAACAACCAAAATTAGGAGTCATAGATGTAGGAGCAAGATTGGATGAAGGGGGGAAATGGAATGAGATGAAATGCAACATCAATGCAATTTGTCATCCTTTAGAGCATTGGTTTTTGCTATAGCGTAAGACATCGAGCGTGAGGGTATGTAAACCAAGATGGATTAATGTCTAATGCATAAAACATACACAACAAACAAGAAGGCTATCCCAATACCCCAAAGTCGTGATGACTTTGGTCGGGCCAGGTATTGGAATAACCACAAGCACAAAAGGATGCCCCCACATCACACAGGATCCGAGAGGAATCCTAGTGGGTACTACATGGAGCATCCCAATAGACAACAACAGAAAAAAATTCAAGAGATGCCCCTATGTCAACTAGGAAAAACACACCATAATATGACGAATCATGGAGTTCTTGACTAGTGATGATAGGGAGCTCAAATGATAAACAAAATCCAAAAGTACCAAAAGATCATGATCAATTGCAAGCGTCCTTTGCTATAAGATCCCAAGGATGGATGGGGTTGATGTGGTCTGTTAGGAAGGATGCATCCTATTAAGACCGATGATGGAGACTAAGCTAAAGTGACCTAGATGACGCAGGATGATTGTCATTGGGATGATTTCTTGATATGAGAAGATCTTGTTTGTGAAGAATTAGCGATGATAGGCACATAATTGACAACAAGAAAAGACACCACCTAAAGACCTAGGGGCTCAAGGGTTGATCAAAGATCAACCTTGCTTACGTGAAAGCCCTGATCCCTCATAGTTTAGGAAAAGACCACGGTAGAAGAGCGAAAAGTGGACTGATGGAAACTGATGGATGACCAAGACAAATAGAGGCCCTGGGGCAGACCAAAAGATCAACCTTGCCTACGTGAAAGCATAGGGGAAATGTAGTTCGGACAAGACAAAAGACTGAGGGTGGACAAGATCGAAAAGTGGACTATGAGGATAGATGATGAAGAACAAAATGCCTCAGGGGCTGATCCAAATATTAGCCTTGCCTACGTGAAAGCGTAGAGGCGTCGAAGTTCAAGAGAAGGCACAATGAGACCTAGATGGAGACGGACATGAGGAGTGAACCTAGATGGAGACAACCACAACAATGAGATGACACAAGCTCAGATTAGGATAAGAAGCTTAAGATGTCAGATAGCAAATGATGGTCATCTAATGCTCAACCAAAAATATACCAAGCAACGAGGTGATACAAGTGGATGGGAGGATATGGGGATTGAGGACTCGACGGATAAGCTATAAAGTAACCAGGACACGATGGAGATAATGATTAATCCCTATAGGAGAGGAACCTATTGCCAAGATTACACCAATCATACATATCCAAGGTGCCACGTAGGGGAAGTTTTCACCATAGGATGAATTATTTCTCTTTACTATTTTTGGATTTTTTTGATTTTTTGAATTTTTTTGTATTTTTTTTTACTTTTACCAGGAAGGGTACCCCAGTTGACCTAAGTATAGAACTTCTTCAGGTGCATGACGTTGATGGGTTCTTCCAAGGGCCCCCCTTCAGGGGTAGAGAGCCTATAGGCACCAGAACCATATTTTGTGGTGATGACATAAGGGCCCAACCAGTTTGCTTCAAACTTACCCTTTTTCTCTCAATCTTGCTGATTCCGCTGATTCTCTTTAAGGACCAAATCACCAAAATTGAATTGGCGAGGGTAGACTTTCTTATTGTAGCTCCTTTTGAGTTGATGCTGATAGGCTTACAGATGGTTATAAGCCTTGACTCATTTTTCATCCAACAATTCCAATTGTGCCATGCGTGCCACTTGGATGTCTTCGTCAGTGATGAGATTCTTGAGTGAGATTCGGAGTGAAGGGATTTCAACTTCGATTGGCAAGATGGCTTCAATGCCATAGACAAGAGAATATGAAGTAGCATCGATAGGGGTGCAGATGGATGCATGGTAGGCCCAAAGAGGAGGATGGATATGGAGGTGCCACTCTCGGCCAGTGCTATTGACCATCTTCTTAATGATTTTGATCAATGTTTTGTCTGTTGCTTCTGCTTGTCCGTTACCCTAGGGGTAATAGGGGGTGGACCAATGATGTTGGATATGATACATGTCACAAAGGAGCTTCATAAAATTATTCTTGAATGGATTTTCATTGTCGGTGATGATCGCAGAGGGGATACCATACCTACAGAGGATATGGTAGAGGATGAACTTAGAGATCTGAACACCAGTGATTTGAGTGAGTGGTATAGCTTCGACCCACTTGGTGAAGTATTTAGTGGTTGTGATGATAAAAGTGTGACCGTCAAAGGATGGAGGGTAGCTCTTGCCAATCAAGTTGAAACCCCATTGTGAAAATGACTAAGGTGCCATGATAGGTTGCAGCTCTTGTGTCGGAGCATGAATCAGATCTACATGTTGTTGACATATTCACAAGAATCCTATTCCATTGTAGATCAATAATACATTGCTCTAAGAATCCATTTGGATAAGGCCATACCATTAGAATGGGCCCCACAAATATCACTATGCACTTTTGTTAATTCCGTGCGGGCTTCAGTTTCATCTAAACAATAGAGGAGAGTTCCATCATACCCATGTCGATAAAGTGTATCACCGATGATGGTGTAGCAGGCAGTGTGTTGGATAAATGATTTACGTTGGTTTCTCATGAGATCAGGTGAGAGGGTGTTGTCATGAATATAGGTATAAATTTCGTGGTACCAAGGGGATTCAGGACCTACAATATCACACACCATGTCACTCTAAGGGATATCGTACGCTGGGATTAGGAGTTGCTCGACTAGGAACTGACAATCTATGCAATCTTTTGGCATGTCGAGGAGAGAACCAATGGTGGCCATAGCATCTGCTGCCTTATTCTGGAGTGTTGGGGTCTGCTCAAATTAGATGAAGGTGAAATATTTTTTGAAGTCATCCACCATACATTTGTAAGGAAACGACTTTTCATCTTTTGTTAGAAACTCATCGTTGACCTATTTTATAACCAATTGGGAGTCACCAAAAACTTGCAGATAAGTGATGTGCCATTGGACTGCAATTCTAAGGCATGTGAGAAGGGCTTCATATTCAGAGATGTTGTTGGTGTAGGGAAAATCCAGTCTAATTGATTTTGGTATGTAATCACCTTGGGGGGTGATAAGCAAGACTCCTGCCCCCGATCCATTATGAGTGTGTGATCCATCAAAGTACAGTGTCCAAGTGGTAGCTTCTAATACTACAAAGACTCCTTCATCTTGAAATTCGACTTCTATGGGGTAGGCATCTACTAACAGAGCATCTGCCAACTAATATGCTATTTCCTGTCCTTTGATGGCCTTTTTGTCCACATATTCTATATCAAATTCATTGAGAAGCATGATCCATTTAGCCATTCAACCAGTTAGGGCTGTCTTAGATAATAGGTACTTGAGGGGGTCCACTTTTGATATCAACTTTATCAGATGGCTAAGCATATAATGACATAATTTTTGTGTACTGAAGACCACAATGAGACATGCTTTTTCCATTGGTGAGTAGCTAAGTTCATAACCGACCAATGTTAGGCTAATGTAATAGATTGCTCGTTCTTTTGAGGATTCATCATGTTGTGCAAACAATGCCCCCAATGCAACTGAAGTGGCAGAGATGTATAGCAAAAGGGGTTTTCTAGGGATAGGTGGCATCAAGATTGGCGGGTGAGCCAAGTACTCCTTGATCATATCAAAACCCAACAGACATTGTTGATTCCATTTGAAGGTGGTGTCTTTCTTTAGAAGGTGAGTGAACAACTGACATTTATCTGCAAGTTGGGCTATAAACCAATAGATGGATTGTAGCTTTCCTTGAAGGCTCCTTAACTATTTCAGGTTTCCAGGTGGAGGCATATCCATGATAGCTTTTACTTTAGCAGGGTCAACATTGATTCCTCTCCAGGAGACCATGAAGCCCAAAAATTTCCCTGATGTGACACCAAACATAGTTTTTCAGATCCAGTCTCAGCTTGTATTGCTCCAAGCGCTCAAAAATATTTTTTAGGATGGTAGGGTGCTTTTCTCTGGTTTCGGATTTTCCCAGCAAGTCATCAACATAATAATCCAACATAATGTGGATGAGGTCATGGAATATAATAGTCATTTCTCATTGATATTTTGCCCCCACATCCTTGAGGCCAAAGGGCATGACATTGTAGCAAAAGGTACCCCAAGGTGTGGTAAAGGAGGTTTTGTGTTGATCTTCAGGGGCAATTCGGATCTGATTGTAGCCAAAGAAGCCATCCATAAGGGATAACATCTCGTGTCCCATAGTAATGTCAACCAACATGTTGATTTTAGGCAATGGAAAGTCATCTTTTGGACATGCTTTGTTAAGATCCCAAAAATCTGTGCAAATTTTGATGTCTCCGTTAGGTTTAGCAATAGGTACTATATTAGAAATCCAATCGGAGTAATCAATGGGCCTGATAAATCTAGCATCTAGTAATTTTTCCAATTCTTTTTTAACTAATAGTGCTACCTACGGGTGCATCTTGCGGAGCTTCTGTTTGACAGGTTTGGCATCTAGACAGACATCCAAATGGTGTACAACAAGATTAGGATCCAGGTCAGGTATATCAGAATAAGCCCATGCAAAATTGATAACCCCTTCTCAGAGAATTTGGACAATGGTGAGATATTCTTCTTTTGATAAAGATTTGGCTACATAGGTGATCCTTGGATTTTCTTCTGTCCCCAAATTTACCTCTTGTGTCTTTTCAATGAGAATAGATGACTGCTCAAATATTTGTGTTCCCACAAGGGGAAGATGAATGTCCCCATCCTCCCATGCTGTATTAAGGTTTTCACCGTTAGATAAACCCTTTGCTTTTACATTTTCCTAGTCAAAAAGAACCTCGATGAGGTTTTCACTTGATGACCCATTTTGCTTTTGTTTCTTTTTTATTTTGCGGTTAGGGCATTCATCTTCACCCAATCCCATGAGATGTACGTAGGTATCCTTTGAGGGAAATGTGTTGACAGGTGTGCTATCTTGTAAGTCATGATCTATAAGTTTAGGATGTTTGAGGGATAAGGTTATGGTGCAAATAGACAAGCATTCAAACATGGCTGGGAGGTCAACATGATTCAAATCATTGTATGTGTGTATGATGGATTCTTCTTTCGTTATGTCTTCGAGGGAACTGTCGTCAACATGAAGTTGTTAGAAGTGCTAGAGGATGTCACATGACCCTTATATTTAGTATCATAACCCAAGCCCAAATTTTTTGGTCGGATGGTAGTTGCTTCAATGGGCTAGCATTTTCCTTGTTCGTCCACGCCAAGGCCTCTGCCTTGGTAATGACACTTTTCAATGAACTTGGAAGCATGTGGATAAACTTCTTGAAAGTATTCTATAAGAGGATGTGGTGGCTCAGGTTCCTCTCGATAAACCCATTGAATGATATCTTCATCCATTTTATCCTGAAGGGATCCCAAATCATTGAATGTTGTCAAACCCATGTTCTTGGAGGTGAGTGTAAGTGTTTTGTCTTCCACTTTTGGTACTGGTAGAGTTGGTTGTCCATATGTGTGGGGTGAGGGTGGCATGGTTGCCACATTTATTGTGGTATGCATTTCGTATTCACCACATCCCTTGTTTATGATCTGGACCTTGGTGATGGTGGAGATGAGGTGTTTAGTGTATTGGTGGATGGGTCAGAATTGAATGTTGGAGATGCCCCAATTTTGACTCCTGGGAAGTAATGTGAATGCGGAAAGGAAGCTTCCAAGGCATGAAAATATTCAAAAGGTTGGGGATCAACTTGTATGGTAACCTCCATTCCTTGAAATGGGAACTTTAAACATTGATGATAGGTGCATGGGATATCCTGCATAGAATGAATCCATGGACGACCAAGAAGGATGTTGTATGGAAGTTCAAGGTCCAGAACATGACACATATTGTACTGTACAATGGGGCCCACCTAAATAGGGATGCAAATAATTCCTTCAGAATCCTGCTTTGCGTTATCATATGCCTTGATGGTGATAACTTCACTTCTTAAATCAGCCTGGGTGTATCCAACCTGTTGTATGAATTTTAATGTGCAAAGATTTAGGGCCGAACCATTATCTACTAGTACCCTTTTTACTTTCTGAAAATTTACGCCTAACTCAAGATGGAGGAGGCAGTTGTGGCTTGAATCAAGATGCAGTATGTCCTTTTGGCTAAAGGCTAACTAATAGGTTGATGAGAGATTCCCTACCAATGCTTGGAATTGGGTAGGGTCAATATTATTAGGCACTTCTGTGCTTTGCAAAGCCTTAGTCAAGATGTCTTGATGCATGGGAAATGACTTAAGCAGATCTAAGAGGGATATTTTGGCTACAGTCTTGCCTAGGTGCTCTACGATGTTGTATTGTGAATTGGCAGTTTTCCATTGGGTAGATGGAGGAGCTGCGGGGACTGTGATGTGAGTTCGTCGAGTGGTAACAACACATTGTGGATCTTTTCCTTTAACATGTATCATGGATACCCATGGCTCCACTTGTTCTACACATGAAACCACACCTTGATAATTATATGATACATTTTTATAGCTGATGTTATTGGTGTTGGTACCTTGCTTGTTATTGTTGCTAGGTCCAGGATTTGAGTTGGACGTACTAGGACCCTGATTATGGTTAGGAAAAGCAATTTGATATATCTGGAGTTGAGCATTGGATAAAGATGCTGCGTTAGCATCTATGTGGATTTCACCTCGATTGATGAGGCCTTGAATGTAGGTTTTTAGGCCTTGATATTTATGTAAGTTATGTCAATAAATCTTGTGAAATTCACAATATTCGTTGTCTTTAAACCAAGTAGGCTTGGGTTTAGACGTATCAAGAGGTTTGGTGACAGGATACATGATGGGATAATTAGCTTGAAGAAGCTTTTTAAACACCAAGCTAAGGGGTTCTCCCAACTGAGTGAACTGTCATTTGTTTCCCCCTTGGTTATTTTGGTTGGATTATTGTCGTGGTGTCCCTTGTGGGACGAATATGGCATTCTAGACTGACGGTTGTTGCTAAGAAGGATATCTTTGTGTGGTGGTGGACACTTGAACATGGTTGGTGTCAGTGACACTATCATTGAAAACATTTTTATTTCTATTTGATTAACGAGTTTTATCCCCAAAGGATTTCTCTCTATTAGAATTAAAATGTTTGACTTGCGCTTTTGCAACAAGGGCTTGTTCCAAGATGGGGCCTTTCTCCACAAGTGCCACAAAGGTGGTGATACAATGGAGTTGGAAGTTGTGAGCCATATTTGGGTGGGAATTTTTGATAAATAATGTGACCATGTCTTTTTCTATTGGTGGGGATTTCATCTTGCTAGCCAAGGCACGCCATCTTTGTAAGTAGCTTGCAAAGGTCTCTCCATCACGTTGTTTTTCTTTCAGGAGATCGAGTGTGTCAATGTCCTTCTCTAGATTAAAAGAGAAGTGGGAGACAAACTATTTGGATAGTTGTGCAAAGGTTTTGATAGATCCTTTTTTAAGGCCCATAAACTAGTTAAGGGCAACCCCTTGTAGACTTTTAGGGAAAAGTCGGATAAGATAATTGTTGTTATGCATGACCTCTTGGAAATGGGCATAAAATTCTTGAAGGTGAGCTCTAGGATCCCTGGTTCCTTTGTATTTATCAAATTTTGGTATCTCAAAATGTTTGGGAAAAGGAATCAAGGAGATGGAGGGATCAAAAGAATAAGGACATATGTCCTCAAACTTGAATGATTGTTTACCTGCTCCAACTTGTAGATCCTTTAATTCCGCTTTTACTTCTTCCAAGTCCTTATTGATGGGAGTTGTGGGAGTCAAAGTGGATTGATTGTATGGATGGTATTGTGGATATGATGAGGATGGTCCTACCGCTATCAGATCATAGACAGGTTGAGTCGGATATAAGTGTGTTTGCTGATTATAAGTGGATTGATAGTTGGATGATTGATTGTGATGAGTGGGAGTGACTTGTTCTTGATAGTAGGATGCGAGGGATTGTTGCATAGCATTTTGGTAATATGTGGAGGTAGGGCCTATTTGTTGATGTGATGATGGTTGTTGGTAATAAGAAGTGTAAGGTGCCCCCTACTGATAAGTTGGTTATTGTTGAAAGTAGGGAAGATAGGTTTGGTATTGTTGTGCCATGGTGGGTTGTTGCTTGGCATATGGGTATGGATTCAATGTTTGTTGGTGGGGATCATGTTGAGATTGTGAAGGATTGGTGTAAGGTGGTGGTTGGGTATGTGTTTGGTTTTGAGTATTTTGATGAGGATTCATATTGAAATGGGATGGAACAGTGTATGTGCTAGAGGGATGATAAAGGTACTTAGTAAGCGGATTATGGTGTGTTTGTGTAGGGATATACACATGTTGTTGTGTGGGTCATTGTTGTTGTTGATGAGATGGGTGAGATAAGATATGTTGTTGTTGATTAGATGGGTGAGATGAGATGTGTTGTTGTTGTTGTTGTTGTGAAGTAGGCTACACTACTTGATGTGATGGTTGTGTGAGAACAGTAGTGTGTTACGGATGTTGTGGATGGAAGGGTTGAGATGAAGCTAGAACAATAGCAACATGTTGTGGTGGTGCTGGTAGTGTGGTGGATTGGTGTGGATTATTTAGAGGTTGTTGAAATGCAGGAGGTAGCACATTGGTAAGTGTAAGTGTGCCCCCAATATTAGAATATGGGGGAGGAAGTCGTGGAGCAGATGGGATGTATGGTGGCATGCCATAGGTATGGGGATCATTAGGATTGGGTGGTGGAATAGTAGATGATGTGGTCAGAAAGTGAGGATATTATTGGACTTGATGGATTACAACATTTCCAAATTCGGGGTGGTACCATTTTTCAGTGCGTGCACCTTCTAGAACATTTTGTGAGGTTTGTGGATCAAAAAATGTGGGAAGGGCATATTGTGATGTATCAAAACAAGACGGTGGTTTGACTTCCTTCATGAGTAAGGTGGCAAGGATCTTATCCCCACATTTGTTTAGGAGACGATCTGTCATTTGGACATTGGCAAGATTACTAAGATATTCGTCAATGGTGACTACAGGTTGATTGACCATTTTTTCGTCACTAGGTGGTGTGATATTTTGGATGTCGGTGTTTGATTGAGATGAGATGTCATTATGGGGATCCTATAGAATGTTATTAGGATCTTGAGGGACATTTGGTTGGGAACCTTGAGTTTTTTGGTCTTCCATTTTATTTTTTGTTTATGAACGGGTCTGAATGGGCATGAACGTGCAAAACAACTAAGTGATTTTAAGATGCAACTTCCAAGGATGATCTAGGTGATAATTTGGATTTGGATTGATTTGATGATGGATCAATTGATGATGTATCAATTAATCTGATGATTGGATTGTTTTGATGATTTTGATTGGATGATGTTGGATTGGATTGTTTGGATCAATTGGATGAGTTTGTTTTAGATAAGGATTGGTTGATGGATCAATTGATGATGTATCAATTTGATGATTTGGATAAGGATTGGTTGATGGATCAATTTGATGATTTGGATAAGGATTGGATTGTTTGGATCAATTGATGATGTATCAATTTAATGATTTAGATAAGGATTGGATTGTTTGGATCAATTTGATGATTTGGATGAGGATTGGATTGTTTGGATCAATTGATGATGTATTGATTGGATGATTTGGATGAGGATTGGATTAATGGAGGGGATCCTAAAACATGATTTAGATATCACCCTAAGTGACATATAACGTTGGTTGATCAGATTGAACTAGCTAAATCAATGATCATGGCTCCGAATCTGCCTTGAGATGAAAGGGGATTGATTTGGGCCAATGATGTTGACTTACAACACAAATCCGCCTCAAGATAGAAGTGGATTGATTAGGTTGAAGACAAGGATTGATATGTAGGATAACAATCAAGCTTAGCGCCTTGTTCAATTCAGGAGATAACTCCAAAAACAAGGTTTAAGGGATTTTGTCTTGAGAGATGATGATGAATGCAAATGAAAGATGTGTTGTTGAAGTGATTTTTTTTTTTTGGAAAGTGCAAATTTTTAAGTCACAGGGTAAGATGGTAGGATTGGTTGTCAAATTATGGAATGATCAATGTGAATGTGGTAAATGGACATTTAGAAAGGTTAAATGGAGGCTTGGAATGGTCAAATGGATGTTTGGATTGGTTAGATGAATGTTTAGGATGATAAAATGGTCAAACAGAGACTCGGGGTGGTTGAATAAAGGTTTGGAATGGTCAAATTGATGAAACTGTCCATTCAAGAGGGTTTATCTGCACTTCTGTAGTGAAAACAATGGATCAAGAGGGCATATCTGCACTTCTGCAATGAAAAATGCTAAAACAGGGGGTCGTATCTGCACTTCTACAGTGAAAACAATGGATCAGAAGGGCATATCTGCACTTCTGCAATGAAAAATGCTGAAACAGGGGGTCGTATCCTCACTTCTGCACTGAAAAATACTGATACAGGTGGGCAAGTTCAGCCCTCTGTAGTGGAAAATGTCAGAACAGGGGGGCAAGTTCACCCCTCTATAGTGGAAAATGTCAGAACAGGGGGGAAAGTTCGCCCCTTTGCAGAAAAATAGTGACTTGGTTTTGGATGAGAGATTATGGCAAGGACTTGAAATGAGTCGATGAGGCCGACTTATCAAAATTTACTGGTTTTTCACAGAAAGACACTTTGAACAAACACAATCCTATGATTAGTGTTAAGGGGTATGACCATCAAGGTCTTACTCTAGGATGCACAAGGTTTCTAGGGAGTCCTCGATACACACTCGGTACGTGAGGCACAACCGTGAACACTAGCCTATCACAAGCATGAGTCGGGAACCCCAACGAGATACTAAAAGGCTCAGACCAACTCTTCACGTCTATCTAGGTATCACCCTAGCTTCGACATTTTTCCAATCATGACATAGTTGGATTGGGGTACAGCTTTGGCTCTCCCCCCTTTTTATACCCTACTAGTACACATGGTTGGGATCATCCCTTGGGATGATGAAATCCCCAAGAAGGTCCTGCTAAGAAGAAGACACTAATCATTTCCAACTACCCCCCCCCCCGGTCTGCACAAAATGCAAGGGGAAAGTGAAAACAAACTAATGCCACCTTAGGGTAACACAAAGAAAAATAGACACACAAGCAACAAGTATTACTCCCCCCTAATTATACTAAGTGCTTAAATGAAAACAGCAAGAAAAGACTTCAAAAATTTGAATAAAACAAAGGCCCTGCAAGCAAATCTTAGCTATTTTATCTTTTGTCCTTTGTGAATATCAGAAAAATACTGCAAGATATCATTAAGAAATCTGACTTCATCGACCAACAAAGAAGGTTAGAGGGTTAGAGCTCCAAATAGAAAAAAATAGAGGCAAAAACGAAGCTAAAATGCAACTTTTTTACCTTCCCGAACATGTTGTTTAGGGAAAATCCGCCCCTCTGCAGTGCAAAACGCTAAAATGGGTGGGAAAATCTGCCCCTTTGTAAAAAAAGTTAGAAAAATATCGATTCAGGTGGGAAAATCTACTCTTCTGTAGAAAACAGTTAGAAAAATGTTGAATTGGGTGGGCAAATCCTTCCCTCTGTAGAAAACTATTAGAAAACATTGGAATATGAGGGAAAATCTGCCCCTTTGTAGAAAATAGTTAGAAAACATCAGAACAGGAGGGCGTATTCGCACTTCTACAGTGAAAACTGTCAGAAAATGTCAGATTAGAAGGGTGTATCCGCCCCTCTGTAGCGCTCGCGAGGGCAAGTCCACCCCTATGCGGGGAAAATCTGCCCCTCTGCGACTTGAACCTAGAAACAACTTAAACAACAACAAATGTGAAGAAAATAGACCTATTTTATGGGTCCCACCGGGCGTGCCAGAAATGTGATCCCTTAAAAATGCTAAGTCCTAATGTAAGATGCTAAATAACTAGTAATGCAATGAGAGGAAATAACACAAAAGAGGACACCTCAATGATTAGCCTAACAAATAGTAAACATGAAAGAAAGATAAAACAAATTGATTGTTGATTATACCTACATGCTGCTCCTTCCTTGGTTGGCCCTTGGATCTTTGAAGATTTGTGTGCTCCTTGGATGACTATGGAGTTAAATGGATGCAAGATGCAAAATGGATTGATGAAAATGCTATGGAGAAGCTAAAATGCTGTGAATGACAATTTGGCAGGAGTTTTGATAGCAAAAAATTGATTCCCAAAATGAAAGAAATGAGGGGGTATTTATAGAATAATTTGAATTCTCTAGAGAATTCAATGGTTGAGATTGAGCCAACCAAATCAAGATGGAGGGCTATGGTGAGTTGAGGACTCACAATCCCTCACATCTTGCATGTGGAATGTGAGATGGCCTAGGATTGAATGATGTGAAAATGAGGTGGAAGAGAAGTAGATGATGTGGATGAAGGACAAGTACCTTGTAGGTACTTTGGGGGATGAGAAGATTTCCTCAAAAAGGAACTTCTTGTCCCCAAATGAGGATGAAAGAGACATTTGAGGAATTTTAGAATTCCTCAAAAATATCCATGGGCAAAGGGGAAATGGTTGGAGAAATAAATGTGAATTTAAAATTCACATGCTTAGGAGAGTTTATTGGATAAAAAAGGGTCTCCAAAAAGCTGGAGATTTGTCACATGTGGGTGATGTGACAATTCAAAGGTTCTAGAAGTCCTTGGCACATGTAAAGTGACAAGCCAAGCCTTCTAAAACTTTGCATGGGGATGGGGTAGACCTTGGAAAGATAAAAGTGAATTAAAAATTCACATGGGGAAGAGAGGAGCTTTGGGTGAATAAATATGAATTAAAAATTCACATGGAGAAGAGAGTCAAGGCCAAAAAAGGCAAGTGGAAAGGTTGACTAGAAGAGGTATGCTAAATGTGGCTAATGACTTTGATTAAGGTTGTGCAAACACAGGATTAGGATAATTAATGAGAGATTAGAGGCAAGTGGGAGATTATGGAGGATGTGACACTAATCTTGATTAAGTGGTACACACCCTAATCACAAATTAATTAATTTAATCTGGATTAAAAGAAGGTTATGGAGAATGTGACAAGGAGAGAGAAAAAGAGGAATTAAAAATTAGTTTTAATCCAAATAGGTCAAATGACTAAATTAAATAAATTGTCCCATTTATTTAATTTAGAGAAGAAAATGGGTAAGGTAAAGTATTTAATTTATTTAATTACATACTTTAGGAACCTTAGACAGAAAATGAAATAATGATTAAATAAATTATTTAATCACCATTAATGACATAGATGAATAGGGTAGACGATTTTGATCATATGGTAGCGATTAATTTTAGATGTCTACACCCTCTACCTTATACATTAGACCCTCAACCCTAATACTTCAACCATATACCCTTAAACCTATACCTTAAACCCTCTACCCTCTACCCTCTACCCTAAACCCTAAATCCTTAAACCCTTAAACCCTAAACCCTTAAACCTTATACCCTCTACCCTAAACCCAATACCCTCTACCCTGAACCCTATACCCTCAACCCAATACCCTAAACCATCAAACCTATACCCTCAATTCTCAACCCGATATCCTATACATTGGATCCTCAACCCTCATATATCTTTGTCCCTCCCTACTCTTCTCTCCTTCTCTCTATTTCAATTCTCCCTCCATCTCTCCTTCCATACTTCCCTCCCTCTTTACCCTATACATTGGATCCTCAACCCTCATATATCTCTATCCTTGCCTCCTCTTCTCTCCTTCTCTCAATCTCACTTCTCCCTCCATCTCTCCCTCCATCCTTCACTCCCTCTCTACCCTAATCCCTCAACACTATACCATCAAACCTTAAACCCTTAAACACTCAACCCTTAAAACCTATACCCTCTACCCTCAACCTAATACCCTCAACCCTTAAACCCAACTAAAATATCTACCATAATCAATCAACCCTCAACCTTTAATCCCTCAACCCTTAAACCCTCAACCATCTATCATCTACCCTCAAAACTCAACCCTTAAACCCTAATCCCTCAACCCCTATACCCTCTACCCTATTCATTTGACCCTCAACCCTAATCCCTCATCCCTATAGCCTCAACCCTCTACCCTCTACCCTAAACCCTAGATCCTAAACCTTAAACCCTAAACCCATAAACCTTCTACCCTCTACCCTCAACCCAATACCCTCTACCCTCAACCCAATACCTTAAACCATAAACCCTATAGGTCCTCAACCCTATACCCTCAATTCTCACCCCTCTATCCTATACATTGTATTATCAACCCTCATCTATATTTTTCCTTCCCTCCTCTTCTCTTCTCTCTATCTCACTTCTCCCTCCATCCCTCCCTCTCTTCCCTAATCCTTAAAGCCTATACCCTCAACCCTTAAACCCTTATACACTCAACCCTATACCCTAAACCCTCAACCCTCAACCCTTAAATCCTAAACCCTCTACCCTCTACCATCAACCCTCTACCCTCTACCCTCTACCCTCTACCCAATACCATCTACCCTCAACCATAATCCCTCTAACCTTAAACCCTTAAACCCAATTAAACTCTCTACCCTACTCCCTCAACCCTTAGCCCTTTATCCCTCAACCTTTAAACCCTCAACCCTCAACCCTCAACCCTCAACCCTAAAACCTCAACCCATATACCCTCTACCCTATATGTTGGAACCTCAACTATAATCCATCAACCCTATACCCTCAACCCTCTACCCTCAACCTTAAAATCTTGACCCTCAACCCTTAAACTCTCTAACCTCTACCCTATACATTAAATCCTTAACCCTCAATTCTCAACCCTCAACTCTCAATCCCTCAATCCTCAACCCTTAAACCCTAAACCCTCTACCCTATACATTAAACCCTCAACCCTAATCCTTCAACTATATACCCTTAAACCTATAGCATAAACCCTAAACCCTTAAACCTTCTACCCTCTACCCTCTACCCTCTACCCAATACCCTCTACCCTCAACCCTATACCTTCAACCCAATACCCTAAACCATCATCCCTATACCCTGAATTCTCAACCCTCTATCCTATACATTGGATCGTCAATGCTCATATATCTCTATCCATCACTCCTCTTCTCTCCTTCTCTCTATCTCACTTCTCCCTCCATCTCTCCTTCCTTCCTTCCCTCCCTCTCTACCCTATACATTGGATCCTCAACCCTCATATATCTTTGTCCCTAACTCCTCTTCTCCTTCTCTGTATCTCACTTCTCCCTCCATATCTCCCTCCATCCTTCCCTCCCTCTCTACCCTAACCCTCAACCCTATACCCTCAACCCTTAAACCCTTAAAAAACTCAACCCTCAACCCTTAACCCTTAAACCATATACCCTTTACCATCAAACCAATACCCTCTACCCTCTACCCTCAACCCTTAAACCCAAGTAAAATCTCTACCTTGATCCCTCAACCCTCAACCCTCAACCCTTAAACCCTTAACCCTTAAATCCTCAACCCTCTACCATATACCCTCAACCCTCAATCCTTAAAACCTAATCCCTCAACCCCTATATCCTCTACCCTATACATTTTACCCTCAACCATATTCTCTCAACCATATACCCTCAACCCTCTACCCTCAACCCTAAACCCTCAACCATAAACCCTTAAACCCTAAACACTTAAATGTTCTAACCTCTACCCTCAACCCAATACCCTCTACCCTCATCCCTAATCCCTCAACCCTATACCCTCAACTCAATACCCTAAACCCTAAACCCTATAGGCCCTCAACCCTATACCCCCAATTCTCAAACCTCTACCATATACATTGGATCATCAACCCTCATCTATCTCTATCCCTCTCTCCTCTTCTCTCCTTCTCTCTATCACACTTCTCCCTCCATCTCTCCCTCCCTCCCTCTCTTCCCTAATCCCTCCCTTAAACCCTTAAACACTCAACCCTATACCCTAAACCCTCAACCCTCAACCCTTAAACCCTCTACCCTCTACCCTCAACCCAATACCCTCTACCTTCAACCCTAATCCCTCAACCCTTAAACCCTTAAACCCAATTAAATTCTCTTCACTAATCCCTCAACCCTTAAACCCTCAAACCTTAACCCTCTACCTTCAACCATTAACCCTTAACCCTTAACCCTAAAACCTAAACCCCTATACCCTCTACCCTATATGTTAGACCCTGAACCCTAATCCATCAATCCTATACCCTCAACCCTCAACCCTCTACCCTCTACCCTCAACCTTAAAATGTTGACCCTCAACCCTTAAACCCTCAACCCTCTACCTTATACATTAAACCCTTAACCCTCAATTCTCAATCCTCAACCCTCAACCCTCAATCCTCAACCCTCAATCCTCAACCCTTAAACCATAAAGCCTCTACCCTTATACCCTCTACCATATACATTAAACCTCAACCCTAATCCCTCAACCATATACCCTTAAACCTATACCCTAAACCCTATATCCTCAACCCTAAATCCTTAACCCTAAACCCTTAAACCCTTAAACCCTTAAAACTTCTACCCTTTACCCTCAACCCAATACCCTCTACCCTCAACCCAATACCATAAACCATCAACCCTATACCCTAAATTCTCATCCCTCATATATCTCTATCCCTCCCTCCTATTCTCTCCTTCTCTATATCTCACTTATCCCTCCATCTCTCCCTCCATCCTTCCATCCCTCTCTAACCTATACATTGGATCCTCAACCCTCATATATCTCTATCCCTACCTCCTCTTCTATCCTTCTCTCTATCTCACTTCTCCCTCCATCCTTCCCTCCCTCTCTAACCTAATCCAGCAACCCTTAAACCCTTAGACACTTAACCCTGAACCCTTAACCCTTAAACCCTATACCCTCTACCCTCAATCCAATACCCTCTACCCTCAACCCTTAAACCATTAAACCCAAGTAAACTCTCTACCCTAATTGGTCAACCCTCAACCCTCTACCATCTACCATAAACCCTTAAACCCTAATCCCTCAACCCCTATACCCTCTATCCTATACATTGGACCCTCAACCTTAATCCCTCAACCTTACACCCTCAACCCTCTACCCTCAACCTTAAACCTTAAAACCTCAACCCTCAACCCTCAACCCTTAAACCCTATACAATATACCCTCTACCCTCTACCCTCTACATTAAACCCTCAACCCTCAATTCTCAACCCTCAACCCTTAATCCCTCAACCCTAGGTAGGTAGGGAAACATTGGTGAGATATAAAGTGATGAAGGGGGAGGTAGATAAATAAAGGGATAGTGGAGATAAATATAGGTAGAGAGGGAAGGAGATGTAGAGAGAGGAGAGATAAAGAGAAGTAGAGAGGGGAGGGTGGGATAGGTAGGGATGAGATATAGGTGAGTGTGTGTGTGTGTGTGTGTGTGTGTGTGAGAGAGAGAGAGAGAGAGAGAGAGATAATTGAGATAGATATAGAGTGATGGAGGGAGAGGTGGGTAAAGAGAGGGAGAGGGGAGATAAAGATAAATAGAGAGGGAAGGAGGTGTAGAGAGAGATGAGAGATAGAGAGAATTAGAGAGTGGAGGGATGGAGGGAGAGGAAAGGAGGAGATAGAGGTGAGTGTGTGTGAGAGGGAGATAGAATGAGAAGAGAAAATGAGGGGAGAGAGAAAGGGGAGAGAGAAAGAGAGTAGAGAGGGAAGGGGGGAGTGATAGAGAGTAGAGAGGAAATGAGAGAGTAAGAGAGAAATAGGGGGGATGGAGAGAGGTAGAGAGTGGTAGGTAGTGGAGAGAGAGGTAGGTAGAGAGGGAAGGAGAGAGGGAGGGATAGGAGGGAGAGATGGAAGGAGGGAGAGTGAGATGGAGAGAGTGGTGAGATAGAGAGTAGAGAGGTAAGGAGTGAATGAGAAATAGAGATAAAGAGAGAGAGGGAGGTTGGAGGGAGGGAGAGGTAGTAAGGGATAAGTGAGAAATAGAGAGGGGATGAGGAAAAGTGGGATAGAGAGAATGGTGATTTAGAGAGGAGGGAGTGAGAGGCAAGGAGGGAAAGTGGGAGAGAGAGAGAATGGTGATTTAGAAAGGAGGAGGTGAGAGGTAGGGATAAAGATAAAGGTGAGATAGAGAGGAGAGAATGATAAAGAAAGAGAGGGATGGATAGACAAATACAGAGGTAGGTATAGGAAGGGAAAAGAGAGATAGAGAGTAGAGAGGGAAAGAGGTAAGGAAGAAGACATAGGTGAGATAGAGAGGGATGGAGAGAGAGTGATGGGGAGTCTTATCTTTCAAGAGAAATATTGCTCTTCCCAAGACCTATTCTTTGGTATTCCTAGGGTATTCCTCTCTACCCTACTCAAAGATCTCTTCTAAACCCCTCTCACCTCATAAGACTCTCCACCAATTTCAAATTCTTCACCATTGCTCTCAACTCACCACTAAGCTTCCCTGGGCTCCACACTGACCCAAAGTATCCTAACCACTCTAGGGGCTAGGAAAGGGTATTATCACTATCCCATTGTTGATATTACTCCTCAATGATCCATCTCATAGGATTCTTTCACCTTGCACCCATCGCTTTCTTGAAAAACCCAATTTTAGGCCTTGTAGCCTTTTGCCCAATTATGCCTCCTAAAACCAGTTTTTTGGCTTTTCTCACAAACAGTATTAACAAACCCAAAATATTTTTGTGGATTATTTCTAGTGGTACCCTAGGCTTCAAGATTTACCAGGTGTTTAGTCCCTTTGGAATCCCTACATATGACTATCCTCATACCCCCTATTTTCAAGGGTTTTTAGGGTTTTGGCTCCTTTTTCCAACTTTGAGGGATTCAATGGCCTCCTCAACTCTCCTCCTTGCACAAACATGTCTAGAATACATGTTACCACACTCTCATTCTCTTGATTGGAACAAACCAATCCATTTAGCAACTTTCTTTACTACTGTCCTCTCCAAGCCACTAGCCAGAATGCACTTGCACTCGCCTAGTACTTGATGGTTTCATCTCCTTCCCTACAAACCAAGAATCCACTCACTCTATTTAAACTATGCAAATAGTCCCCTAATTTATTACAAGTGGCCATGGTAGCCTTGCCATGGGAATTCAAGTGGGGATCATTCTTTTACAAAATTGGCCTGAACCGGCAGTGAGACCAAGAACACCAAAAACTTGCAAAATTACTAACAAGTTGAATTAAATGACTAATATAATGCTTCAAATAGAAATTAAATGACACAAATGAAAGAATCAAAGCATCATACAAGTCCTTTCAATCCATTCTTGACTGGATGAAGGCTCAAACACAAAAATTCAATGAAATTTCCACTCTTCCAACTCATAAAATCTCCTTCTCCAATCTCAATTCATACAATCAAACCTCTAACTCAGGTATTAGGGTTTTTTTGACCTTATATACCTTCCTCCCACGTGCTAGGACCCTTAGGACAGGCTTAGAACATCATTAATTCCTTTTTTTGAACTTTTAGGCCAAATTCCTAAGACAACATTGTCTAGTTTTTCCTAATCTCTACACTAAGGCTTTTCCAAACCTCAAAGATCTGAATCAGCCTAAGTTTTCCATAACACACACATCAAAAACACACTTGGGACTTTACATCTTATTCCTTATTCCCTTGGTGGTTGGCTAGAACCACCTACAAGCCAAAATTGCCAAGATCTTCCAAAAGACCTTTAAGGTGCTCCTGCACAATTCTCCCCCCGCAACAAAGAAGTTAAGGAACCTATGGTGTGAAGAGATCCTCACTAATTCCATGCTTCTTAAAGTCACCTTCTGCTATCCAAGTAGCTTCTGACTTTGGTTGATGTCTCCACTTCACTAGGTGCTCCTTGTATGTCTTGTGCCTAGTCTTCTTCACCATTGAGTCTAGTATTTTGTCCACTTGTCGTCTGATCTGATCAGGTACCTTGAGTCCTTCCACATCCTTACTGACCTCAGCATTGTACTATTCTTCTTCCATGTCTGGTCCTCTATACTTCACCAAGTCCTTCAATTGAAGATAGGAGAAATAGACATCTCCTTAGGTAACTCCACCTTGTATGCATTTGAACCATACTTAGCCAAAACTTTACATGGCCCTATCCTTTTCATTTGTAGCTTACTTGGTATGCCTTTCTATAGTCTTTCCTTGTTCAAGTATACCATCACCATATCACCTATCTCAAATTGTAATTCTTTTCTCCCTTCATCTCTCTTAGCCTTCAACTTTTGATTAGCCTCTATCAATGTCTTCTTTACCTACTCATGAACCTCTCTCATTGGTTGAGAAAAATCATCAGCATGAGCACTGATTCCTTCATAACCTTTCAGATCTCTAAGCTCAAGTACACCCCTTGGATGTAAGCCATACACTATCTCAAATGGACTCTTACCCGTAGTCCTATTTGTGCTATCATTGTAAGCAAATTGTACTAGTGGAATCAATTGTTCCCATCCTTGTCCATACTCCTTAGTTAAGCATCTCAACAAGTTACCAAGTACCCTATTGATCACCTCTATTTGTCCATCCGTTTGAGGATGATATGCAGAGCTATGAGACAAGTTGGTTCCTAGCCTCTTCCAAAGATTTTTCCAAAAGTGTCCCATAAACTTCACATCTCTGTATGCAACTATGCTCTTTGGAAACCCATGTATCCTCACTATCTCTTTGAAGAATAGGTGTGCAATGTGACTAGCATCATGTGTTGTTTTGCATGGTATGAAATGGCTCATCTTGGTGAATCTGTCCACTACAACAAACACACTATCCAGACCAGTTGGTGTCCTAGGTAGACCTACTATGAAGTCCATGCTTATGCATTCCCATGGTCTATTTGGAATGGGTAATGGTTGATAAAGACCTGCATTTTTTGACGTTCCCTTTGCCTTTTGACACACTCCACATTTCTCTACATACCTTCTTACATCTCTTTGCATTTTAGGCCACCAATAGAACCTCTCCACTAAGTCTAGTGTCTTGTTCAAACCAAAGTGACCACTCAAACTGCCATTATGCTTTTCTTGGATAAGATTCTCCCTCATGGAACCTCTAGGAACACATAATTGCTTCCCCCTAAACAATAGACCATTCTGCAAATTATAATCTACATATTCACTATGAAAATGGTTCTCAAAATCAGTACATACATTGTATATTTCTAAGAAATCAAAATCTCCTTCATATAGATCTTTGAAACCTTCAACTCCTGTGCTTTGTAGCTATATCTCTTGGATAGTAAGAAACCTCCTACTAAGAGCATCAACAACCTTGTTGTTCACCCCCTTCTTATGCTTGATGGTAAAGGTGTATGACTGCAAAAACTCCATCCACTTGATATGCCTCAAACTGAGCTTCTCTTGAGTGTTGACGTAACTTAAGGCCTGTATACCACAAATTATTTTGGCAATCGGTATTGCCTTCATTTCTTAAGAGCCTACACCAAAGCATATAGCTCTAAGTCATAGCATGAGTACCTAGACTTTTCTTCATTCAACCTTTCACTAAATAATGCCACTGACCTACCTTCTTGACTTAGGACAACTCCTATTGCTATGTTACTTGCATCACATTCTACTATGAATGGTTTGTCAAAACTTGGTAAAACTAGGATAGGCTGGGTAGCTATCTCCCTCTTCAACCTTTCAAATCCTTCATTAGCTTCTTTGGTCCATACAAACTTTGTTTTTAGTCCTCCTTTAATGGTGTCAAGAACCGGTGCACAGATTTCACTAAACCTTCTCACAAATTTCCTATAGAACTAAGCTAATCCATGGAAACTCCTAACTTTTGTCCCTATCTTGGGAGTAGGCCAACTAAGAATTGCTTCCACCTTGCTTTTGTCCATCTTCAAGTTCCCTCGGGATACTACAAATCCTAGATAGACCAATTCTTGCTTCATGAACTCACTCTTCTCAAGATTTATGGTGAGCTTCTCCTCTTGGAGTT
Source organism: Sequoiadendron giganteum (assembly GCA_007115665.2). Classification (NCBI taxonomy): domain Eukaryota; kingdom Viridiplantae; phylum Streptophyta; class Pinopsida; order Cupressales; family Cupressaceae; genus Sequoiadendron; species Sequoiadendron giganteum. The sequence continues at coordinate 777,778,334 of CM021102.1, forward strand.
TCCTCAACACAAGTTCTAGGTGCTTCATATGTTCTTCTTTTGTTTTGCTAAAGATGAGAATATCATCTAGGTAGACAACCACAAAGACTCCTATAAAGTCCTTCAAGACCTCATTCATCACCCTCATAAAAGTGCTAGGTGCATTTGTAAGCCTGAATGGCATTACTAACCATTCATACAACCCTTCTGTGTTTTTAAATGCCGACTTCCATTCATCTCCCTCTTTCATCCTAATATGATAATAATCACTTTTCAAATCAATTTTGGAATAGTACTTAGCACCCCCTAAACAGTCCATTAGATCTTCTATCCTAGGAATAGGAAACCTATATCTAATGGTTATCCTATTTATGGTCCTAGAATCAATACACGTTCTCCACTTATCTCCTTTCTTAGGTGCCAACACCACTCGAACAACACATGCACTTATGCTCTTTCTAATTAGCCCTTGGTCCAAAAGTTCTTGAACTTGTCTTCCTATCTCCTTATTCTTCTCCGGTGTCATATTGTATGCAACCTTGTTAGGTAGTGTTGCTCCTGGTACAAAGTCTATCTGATGACTGATTGCTCTCTTGGGTGGTAGTGTAGCTAGTGTACCTTCACAAATGATGTCCCTAAACTGATCCAATAGTCGCTTCACTTCTGCTATCATAGGTAGCTGATTAGGTAACTCCTCTTCCTTTGGATTCAACATGATTGCTTAGGCCACTCCTTCTTCCTCCTTCATGTCCTTTAGGAATTCCTTTCCACTCATCAAAAGTGCACTAGATTCTTCCTTTTCCACTATGGTTTCCTCTATTAGAGACTGAATTTTGTAAGTCACTCCATCCTTCTTGAATGAGTACTTATTCTCCTTGCCATGGTGTACTGCCTCCCTATAATATTTCCATGGTTTTCCAAGAAAAAAATGGCATGCATCCATTGGTAACACATCACATAGTATCTTGTCTTGATACTTTCCTATAGTAAACTCAACCCAAACTTGTTCATTGACCAGTATATTCTGCCCTTTGTTCAACCAAGTAACCTTGTAAGGACACACATGGGTTATCTTGATGAGATTCAACTTCTGTACTGCCTCCTCTGATATGACATTATTTGTTGATCTTGAGTCAATGATGACCTTGCAAACCTTGCCTAGTATCTTGCACTTGACTCTAAAAAGAGCTCTCCTTTGTTTGTGTTAATCCTTGGTAGGTGCTTTGATCAAGATCCTCCTTAACATGAGACTCTCTCCTTTCTCCGAATCTAGACTCACCTCTGAATGTTTGGAGCAGTCCTCTTCCTGAACATAGTTGATCTTCCTCTCACCTTGTGAAGATGCTAGCTTGTTAGGACACCTATAAGCTGGATGACCCAACTGTCCACAATTATAATACTTCATGGAAGCAAAATGAGAGCTTCTCCCAAAGCTTCCTAATCTACCTGTATATCCCCCTCTATTATTTGACTCATGGGATTGTTCACCAACCTTAGCATCACCTTGGTTTCTATTGTCATTTCCCCTTCCACCAAAACTACCTCTATGTCCACCTCTAGAGTCTCTACCTCTCCCTTTACCTCTAGTATTTGAATCTTGTTTCTTTTTCAGTTTCTCTTCCACCTTAATAGCCATTTGATAGAAGCTATGGAGGGTAATAAGTGTGAAAAGACTCAACTCCTCTTGTATGCTCCATCTAAGACTGTTTAGATACCTAGTAACCTTGATGCTTTCAACTTCTTGCACTCTAGATCTAAGGCTTAGTTTTTGGAACTCCTCTGTATATGCAACTACATCTAGGTCTCTTTGTCTAAGTTTTTTTGTCTTCTTGTGCAATTGGATGTCATAATCCTTAGGTAGATAGTTCTCCTTCACTTTAGCGACCATTTTCTTCCAATTTCCTATTGGCTTCTTGCCTTCCTTCTCTCTTTCTTCTTGCAAGAACTTCCACCAAGTTAGTGCTTGTCCTCTTAACCTTGATTTGGCTATCTTCACCTTTTATGACTTAGTACCACCATCACATTCAAAGTGATTCTCCATTCCCTCTATCCATTCCATAACCAACTCTGCATCCATTCTTCCTGTGAACACAGGGAAACCTTTAAGTGCCTTGCCACTCAATGCCTTCAATTCTTTGAGGAAGGGTTCCTCTGCTAATGGAGGGTCAGGTTCTGGTTCTATGTCTTCTTCAACGTGGCTCTTACCCTTGTCTTTGTCCTCTGCTAACTGTACTTTCATCTTGCTTATAGTCTCTGCAACCACTTCTAATTTTTGCTTCATTTCTTCCACAACTTCTTCAAGTCACCTATTCTTTTCTTGTTGCTCTATCAGATCTCTTGCCAACTATGCATTGGTCACCATGGTGTTCTCTCCTATGGATTCTCTACTCTCTGACATTCACTAATCTCAATTTCCAAGCCTTTATTGGCTCTGATACCAATTTGATGGGCAGTATTATCTTTCAAGAGCAATCTTGCTCTTCCTAAGACCTATTCTATGGTCTTCCTAGTGTATTCCTCTCTACCCTACTTAGGGATCTCTCGTAAACCCCTCTCACCTCATAAGACTCTCCACCAATTTCAAATTCTTCACCATTGCTCTCAACTCACCACTAAGCTTCCCTGGGCTCCACACTGACCCAAAGTGTCCCAACCACTCCAGGATCTAGGAAAGAGTATTCTCACTATCCCCTTGTTTATATGCCCCCTCACTGATCCATCTCATAGGATTCTTTCACCTTGCACCCATCGCTTTCTTGAAAAACCCAATTTTAGGCCTTGTAGCCTTTTGCCCAATTATGCCTCCTAAAACCAGTTTTTTGGCTTTTCTCACAAGTGGTATTAACAACCCCAAAATATTTTTGTGGATTATTTCTAGTGGTAGCCTAGGCTTCAAGATTTACTAGGTGTTTAGTCCCTTTGGAATCCCTACATATGACTGTCCTCATACCCCCTATTTTCAAGGGTTTCTAGGGTTTTGGCTCCTTTTCCCAACTTTGAGGGATTCAATGGCCTCCTCAACTCTCCTCCTTGCACACACATGTCTAGAATACATGTTCCCACACTCTCATGCTCTTGATTGGCACAAACCAATCCATTTAGCAAGGGGGATAGAGGTTTGCAAGAGAGAGAGATAAAGAGGAGAGAGTGAGAGGGAGGGAGAGAGAATTATGAGATAGAGAGGAGAGAGTTAGAGAGAAATATGGGGAAGAGAGGGATAGAAAGTGAGAGAGATGTAAGTAGAGGGAGGGAGAGGAGAGATAGAGTGTAGAGAGGGAAAGAGGTATGGATGGAGAAATAAGTGAGATACAAAGTGATGGAGGGAGAGGTAGGTAAAGAGAGAGAGAGGTGAGATAAAGATAAGTCGAGAGGGAAGGAGATGTAGAGAGAGTAGAGATAGAGAGAAGTAGAGAGGGGAGGGAGGGAGGTAGACGTAGGGAGGAGATAGAGGGTTATGTTTGAGAGAGAGAGGGGAGAGAGGAAGGGAGAGAGAGGGAGTGGAGAGATAGAGAGTAGAGAGAAGGAGAGAGTGAGAGAAAGATGATATAACTTTCTGACTACTAAAATTTGACCTCTTGATTATTGAAATTTAAATTGTTGATTACTAAAATTTGACTGTCTAAATTTTTTAAGATCTTTCAAAAGCTAGAATTTGCATTATAACTCCTAGAATCTAAAACCTCTCTCAAATATCCTGCCTATATACATGAAATACAACTTAAAGTATAAGAAAGTAAATGTCCATATGTAAATGTTAACTTATACTTAAATTTTTATTTGATGTATATAGTATCCCTGGTAGAGAAAGAGAATGAAAGAGTTTAGAAAAATGCATTCCAAAAGTCATTGCAACAAGAAAGAGTTCACAAGTTCATTCATTGAAAAATTCAAGCCATTTGGAGAGTGTCAAATAGGCTCGATATTACCAAGCCTATTTGGTGAGTGCCAAATTTGGCACTCTCCAAATTTGGCGAGTGCAATATGGACTATTACGGTTTTTTTTTGCAATTTGACACCAAAATTGTGTCACAGATCCATGCACTTACCCATAAGACAAATGTAATAATGAATATATGATGGAAGGATGCATGGATAGATCTCAACTACTAGGCCATGTTAGGTATCCATTTACAAATGATCTCTCAAATATAAAGAAAGGGTGAAAAATCTTGTGTTTAAAAGAGAATGTAAGAAAATAATCATGAACAAATGATGAAATAAGTGAAAAATGGAGGACTCAATGACCCCCAAGGACTATATTCACCATAAATATACAATCGATAGCCCCCACATAAGAAGAAAATAGAGAGACCATGTAGCCCCCCAGAATGTGTAATATCATGTAGAAATAACGAGTGCTTGAAGACAAAGCATGATCCAATGCCTACAAACAACATTCCTCCCTTTGGGAAGAAACAAAACCAAGTATAGATACAAGAATTCTTTCAATTATTCATAGGTATTGATAGGAAGAAGAGAAAAGATGTATGATGATGTCTCTGAAATTTTCTCATGTGTCTCCATATACATTGATGATGTTTATGCCACAATAAAACTTGGAACATGCCCAATCAACAATGAAAGTTATAAACTAGGATCAAGTGGTAAATGATGTTGAACAATATATAAAGATAATGATGGTTTGACAATAATAGTATAATGGTTGTCATCAAAGAGGATAGATAACCCCTCAAATGTGTCCTCTAAATCTATAATATGAGACTCACAAAATAAAGATGCTATAGTTATCAAATGCTCATCCTACAAAGCTAAATATGAAGACTATGTTGGTCCTATTGAATAGGAATTATAGAAGTCTCAATCTCTAATTTTTCACAAGGAATCAATGAACATAAAGGATCAATAATTGTCTTTGAAGGTGGACAAGGAGAAACTTGAGATTTGGATGTAGCATTAGGTGATGAATGAGATGCACACTCAAGTAGGAGTTGTATGATATTTTATGAGGTATGAGGACATAATTCATTCCCATATTGATTACTCCCATAATATTTGTGTCATTTTTTTTATATATGATTCACTTCTCAATCTCCAAAATTACAAATACAAAAGGCTTCAACGATAAATAAAAACTCCCAAATATGATCAATATTGAAAATGAAGCCTTCCCATAAAGACAAAACTTCTCTAGGTGTTGGGATGTCTAAGTATTTATTCACATTGTGATATTTTCAAAAACTAAATAAAATGTACTTGAGGTTGAATTTGGAAAAAGTGCATGGATAGGACAAATATCTCCTTAATACCTTTTTAACACTACAAGAATTGTGAAAATCAAAGATCCAAGAAAAAAATTATGAGCTTGAAAGTCTAAAAGGATGATCTAAACTCAATTACCAATAGAACTCACCAACAAAAAATATAATAATAATACCTACACTACTGGAAGTTTCTTGAAAATATATTTTTGACAATACCTTGTTCACTAAAATTTGATATCGAGTCAAAAGTTATGACTCCCAAAAACTACCCAATTACGGTTTGGGGGGATAAAATTAAGACCCCTGGCTGTTAGTGAGTGGCCCCTAATGTGACTAGGGTGGTGCTAGGTGGGTTGCAATTGGACCAGTATCACTAATGGTAGATAGGAACCGATGGTAGAAGCATACATTATTGACAACCTACGGGCTATCAAATTTAATCATATCACATGATGAAAATTTAAAAATAAAAAATTATCAAAAATACAAATACTACCTCGGACTTACGTAGGCATAGAATTTTCTATGAATATTCCTAGAATTCTCTTTTTTATTGGATGAGCTATGTCAACTATACCTAATGACATCATCAACTATATGACATTGCACATACAACACAATTTTTTTCGCTAAAAAATTGCAACCCTAGTAACAAACACCTCAAAATATTTTGATGTCAAAAATCAAAGTTTTATATGAAAATAGGGGTTTTTGGGCCTTCTAAACTCAATGGCGAGGTTCATTTTTTGCCAAAGTGAAACCATTATAATATGGTGAATAAATCACCATTATATCTAAGGATTTTACATGTTTTCAATTTTAATACCATGTAGGGGTTGATAGTGAACCCCATGGAGCTAATAGTCATCTCCCATAGTACCAAAAATCTCCTAAAAACAAAAAATACACCTTTCACAAGAGTGTATGGTAAGAGAATAACTTGATTAATATTGATGCAATAATGGATCAATGGTAGTACATCCCTTATAATTACAAATTTACAAGAGGAATTGATTATATAGGCAAGGTGAGAGATGGGATTGAACAAGATTTGGACAAGTGTCTTAACCCTTTGACATGAAATAACTAATAATAAATGAATTAGGGCACAATAATGAAATGGAATAAGATAAGGTAAGATCTAATGACAACTAAAACTTATAAACGGATTCCTAGGACCTAAGTAAACTTAACGTATGAATAGGACCTACTAGGTAAACTAGTTAGGTTAAGAACCTTATTCACACCAACAAAACTCTAATAGATAAAGATATAGAAATAAATAAAAAATGTTTTTGAGAAATTTTAGATCTAAAAAGATGATATAATCTCATAAAAACAAAAATTTAAAAATCCTAATGTAATGTAAAACCTTAAAAATTAGTTTGCAATGTTTAGGATAAGGTGGGTTGACCAAAAATGTAAGGGAAAATAAGGTTTCCTTAAGTGCTAATGAATAATTAAATAAATAGAACCAAATATGCATAACCAACATAGATTGAATAAAAAATTTAGGGATGATAAATCAGATAAAGCACTTCAGAAATTGAATAAGATGGATGGATGATAATTATCTCAATAACTAAAGATTCATACTAAATGGATAAGATTATGAAATCTATTTGGTATCGAATCTAAAAAATTATATTTATTTGGTAGTGAATTATCTTATTCTACATTGAACCTCTACTCTATCAAAAGACAATTTAATGGATCTAGGATGAATTTGAAATTATATATTTATATTTTGTGTCAAGACTCACCCTTGCAATCAATGGTATTTTACTTTGCAACTTCACTTAATACAAATACTCATAGATATTGGTATTCTTAAATACTTAAGGACTTGGTGATATTTAAAATACCTTGAGGGTTTTCAATTTTTTATAGGAAGGCAAGTTCTCCCAAATCAACCCCTCAAAATTGAACAAGATAAAAACAATAGGCATTTCCTTAATTATATAGATTTGATACTCTTTTTATTGTAGTTGATTTTTAGAATTATTGATTACTTATTTATTGAGATCTTATTACAAAATGTTTAGAATGAATACATTAAATATATTTGAATACCAACACAACATTAAATTGTGTGAAACATGTGTTTAATTATCTCAAGGTAGGAGTGAATAGGGAAAGCTATTGCAATTTTTATTTTTTTTACATTTTAAATTATAAAGGAAAAATTTTGCAACCAAAAGGTCACCCCTATCACAATTGATATTGTCCTAAAATGGGCTAATAGTCAAATTTTAGTAACAAATGGTGAAATTTAGGTAGGTGCATAGATAAGTATGACATGTAGATGGAAAATGTGAATGCATAAGAGTGCATGTTTAAGTAAATAGGGTATGACTAAAGGTATATGAATATATATGTATACATAGATAAAAGGCCACAAGAATGAGCCCAACTACATACAAAATCATGTTATTTTTCACTAGGTACATGTATAAAGGTATTACTTAAAAATAGGCCCAAAAATAAATAAGAAATGATATGGATATACAAATTTGACCATTGTGATTATAATAGTTCAAATTTTAATGCAAAAATTTAAACTATTTTTTTTCGGAAAGTGGTTTGGTCATCATCATGAACCCCAACATCTAATAGGCCTTGACATAATGATATTTTGGATATAAATTTTCAGCCATCACTAATTGAGCACTCCTTAAATTCTAGTTGTCCTAGACACTATAAGGTAAAGGTTATCCCCAAACCCTAATCCCATGTGGTTTTACCTTAATGAGTTCTTTTAAAGTTGTTGGACTTCAATGATCAGGATTTTAATTTAGCATTGAAACAAAGTCTTTCAAAAAAGGTAAGGGTTATCCCCAACCCTAATACATAATGATATTTGTTTCAAGAATGGAAAAAGGAACAAAAGTGTTGTCATTGATGTCAACTGGTCAACTGGCTATCTACTAGTTGTTGTTGGTTGTATATGTTGAGGATATTGAGAAAATTATATTAAAGGAAGATTAAAAGTATTTAGTTGTTGCTCAAGATGATGATCTAGTACTTGTACCTATGGTTGTGTGGTTCATATATGTTAGTCATGATTGTTGAAGGTTGCTATACCCAGATTCTTAGCTATTGGTTCTTTGAGAAGTTCAAGTTGTGTTCACCAGTTGTGAACTATATTTTTCTATGTTCTGGCTAAGGTCTCGGAGAAATGTTGCTGGTCCAAATTTCTCTTTGATGAAGTATTTTGACTTGCGGTTCTAGAGATAAGATGTTTTGATTGCATTGAAGATATTTTTGGTTTTTGGAAGTTTTGAGCTTAATTGTTCTATGTGTTTTACACTGGTTTGGCCGACCGAGTGTTAAGCACTATCTTCAAAGTTGATGAAGTGTATTGGACATATTATGGGTCTCAATGAAGCATGTGTTTGGGTTGCCGTCATTCGAATTTCACCCTAAGATGTTTTGGCACCGACCTAATTTGAATTTGAAGTTGGTTGGACGATTTTGTATCTTTTCAAGGTTAGAGATAGTATAAATACAGGATGAGCTAGTAATGAAAAAGGTACAAGAGAAAAGAAGGAAGATAAGTGATAGAGAAAAAATGACTTTGATGCTATTCAAATTTTTTTTGTGAGTTGTGTGTGGTAGATCACTGCAAAGCTTAATGTTGAGTTTCTAGATGTAGCGAGCAAAAGTTGAACTCTATCATTCATGCAAGTTGATCAGTGATTGTGGTAAAATCCTTTGTTGCATTGGGATTATTGTCTCTCTATAGTAAGTCTTCTTTATATTATTTCTATGTTTGTGGTAGTGAGTTGTCCGGGTTGTAGCCCTGTTGGATAGTGAGTCCTTATTATAGGCAGTGAGCCTTACCTCCAACAGTGAGCCTTTTCGTAATCAGTTTTGATATTCTCTATAGTGTGAGTTAATACTCACTGTGGTTTTTCCCTCATTGGGTTTTCCACATAAATCTAGTGTTATTTTGTTTCTGCATTGGATTTGAGTTTTTACATTGGCATTTGATGATTAATCATTTAAGCACTTTATGTATTAGTTCCGATAATTGAATTGAAGGGTATAATCTGTGACAACTTATTCACCCCCCCTTTGAGTTGTCCTATTCAACAATATTTTCCTTAGTAACTTATTGCGTATCCTTTTAGATGTTGGAGATCAATTCTTCCTCTTAATATTTGATGATGTCAACTAAAAAATATTATTATTTTATGTTTATATTATAATAGTTTACATAATGGAAACTCATAATATTTTTGTCTATATATCATTTTAACATATTTTAAGGGTGGATCTTAGAAGAATAAATCTTCAAGGTATTGTATATGTGGATAAAATCTTGTTATTCAATAGTTTATTTTGTTAGAAATGGTGTCTCAACCTCATTCCTAATTTTAACTATATGAAGAACATATTTTTTGGACTATGAAACATAAAACTTGATTTTTCACTATAGACTGTATTTTTGGGAAGAATACAAGTTTTGGGTTGTTTGGAATTGGTTCTAGTAATTAATGTTCAATAGATTTTTTCAATATATATAATTTAAATAAATGGACCCCAATGGCTTCTTATATTAAAATTATGACCTTCAAAAGTTGGGCCTCCTAGATTGAAAATGTAAAACATATCATACATAAAATAGAGTTGTAAGAGGGAGTTTCATTTGTTGACCAATTTATGATGCCTATTATGACACATCATAAGGAATATTTTAATGTAGATATTGAAGCTAAAATGTAACACTTAAGCTGATGAGTGGATTATGACATTCTTATGACAAGTGAAAATAATATGTTGTTTTTAATCTATGAACACATCTTAGGATTTGGGTGTTGGCTTTGTGACTAGGTATTTGGGTGCCACTTTTTTGGATGGTTTTAAATCATGGTTTTATAATTACCATTTGATGGTTTCATGTGATACTTATCATATTTACAAGATTTTTGAGATGGAGGTATTGATAGTGAGTTTGTAGGTACTATTATGTTGTAAAATTTATTTCAAATATTTGGTTGGTGATACTCTTGTAAAGGCTTTCTTTGTAAGTGTATTATAATTATGTTTGGATTAATAAATATTATGATAGGATTATTGGAGCATGGATTATTTATCTTGAGTGGATTTTTGCCATATATTTATGTTATGATATAGTTTTTAATTTTTTATATGTGACTCTTTTGTTTTTGTAATTATAAAGATCTAAAATTTGCAAAATGATGGGTCTTGATGAGATACCCATGTACAATGATATCCCCTCAAAATAGAAGAATACCTCAAACAAAAATAAAGTACACCCCCCAGAATAAAGAGACTTTAGTGAAGGGTTTGGTGAAGATGTATATAATATGCTTTGATGTCAGGTCTAGTACTAAAGATTGATGATGTGATTATGAATCAAATCTTTGATGTAGTGCATATATATTTCTCAATGTGTTTGTTCCTCTAATTATGGATTGGATTCATTGATATTTTAGTTTCACTTTGGTTCTCATGAAATATGACTATAGGATTTTGAAATAATATACCAAATTTAGTAAAAATATTCTAAAGTCAAATGGGCTTAGTTGTAACATTGATTAATCCTTAATAATAAACCTTTGTAGATGAAAGAGTAATAATAGACTGCTTATTGCTCAACCAAAAAATCGGATTAGAACCAAGTGAGAAGTAATACCTTAAAAAAATTTTGTGATCTTGAGAATCACCTAACCAATCTAGATCTATGTGTCCCACCAAAACAATATCCACACCTGTTCAAATTGAATCCCATTATTGTGATTACCCTGAATGTAATGAAGAATCTATTTAGATAATTTCTAGTGTAGCTCATGTGGCTCCTACATGAATCGAGAGATGATTCCTATAATACATAAACTATTGGGCCTTGTGTGAGTTGAATATATGAGATTACCAACAAGATATCAATACAAAGTTCCATCCACCAAAGGTGAATAATAATCAACCTCAATAGAGTCGGTATAGGGTTATAATCAGCCATACAAAACTTGGAGAGAATATCAAGAGTGTACTTAGGATGTGCAATGAAGATTCCTAAATAAGATTGAGTTATCTCAATCCCCAAGAAGTTGTGTAATAGGCCCAAGTATAACATTAAAAAATGATCATGAAGAGTAGTTTTCACTACATGAATGGTGGATGAGTGACTCCTTGTGATCAACAAGTCATCAACATAAATAAATATAAATATATGAGAGTGGAATCCTAATGTATAATATAGAAATTCAAATTAAAATGACATCAAGTAATATCAACCATGAAAAGGAAGGAATCCATCTTGACACACTGAGCTCGAGGTCCTTATTTAAGGTAATGGAGAGAATTACGAAGATAGTAAATAAGTGAAGGATCCTATATGAAACCTTGTTTCTATTCTATGTATAAATCCTCCTAAAATTCACATGAATTAAAAAACTCTTCACATCTATTTGATAAAATTACCATATGTGGGTTGCAACAAAATCAATGACAAGTAGTATGGAATTTATTTTGGAAATTGGTGCAAAATTCTTAGAGTAGTTAATCCTAAGAACCTAGGATAATCCTTTGGAAACCAAGTGAGCCTTAATATTATTTTTTATTGATCCATATGCAATAAATTTTATTTGATAAATCCACTTTCAAGAATTTTTTTCCTTCCCTTGGGAAGGGAGACTAGATTTCATGTGTGGTTCCTCTCCAAGGAACTCAACTCTTCTTGCATATCAACATCCCACTTAGGGATACTAGAAGCTTACTAAAAGGAGTGTAGCTTAGAAGCTATAAAAAGGAAGATATGTGGAGCTTCCTAAAATTATGATTTTGTTCTTTTGGTGTCTAAAGGATTCCCAACCTAATCTCTTGATCACTACAATGTTTGATAGGGCCAAAAATGCCTTGACATAGCTAGATATTTTAGAGAACTTGGAGGAGAATTTGAATGATGAATAAGTGAAGAATTTGAATCCTCATCATCATCTCTATCTAAATAAGACTCCTCTACAATACCATAGGGCTCAAGATCTTATGAAGAACTATCAATATGTTGCAATGATTGTAAAGTGATAGTTGATGGAGAAGTGAAAGGAGAATAGTTATCAAGACTCTCCTCAAAATGAATACTCCTCTCAATGAATAGTTAACATGTATTAGGAGGAATAAGTTTGTAGAATTTAACACCATTTACATACCCAATAAATTTACAACGACTTATTTGTGGATCTATAGCCTTAAATTTCTTTGCTAGAATGTGAGTCCATGTGGGTGAGTGAAATATATGAAAGTGATTCACTAAGGGTTTATAACCAATCTAATATTGGAAAGGAGTTACCCTCTTCATTGCTTGGTGAGTTATTTGGTTTGGAATATAACATACACATTTGATGGCTTCTACCCAATATGGTGGTGTTAGAGACTAGAGTGTATCATACAATTAGCCATATCGTTTAAAGATTGATTATTTTATTATGAAACTCCATATACTAATAAATTTAGAGGACTAAATTATACAAGTTAGTACCCTCTAAAGAAAAAAAATTCTCATGCATGTGGTTGATATACTCTCGTGATTATTTATATGCATAATCTTGATGGATTTCCCAAATGATTTCTATACAAGTATTTTAATATAATAATAAATAAAATGATTTAGAATTATAATTTAGAAATTAAATAAATGTGCACCTAGAAATATCATAAATGAAGGTCAAAACATATCAATCTCTCTTAAAAGATGGATGTGGAAATGGAGAAACCAAATCACTATGTACTAGCTCCAAAAGCTATGAGGCTCTCCAAGATTTTCCCTTGTCAAATTTATCTTCCAAATTATTTTCAAGAATGAAACCTTGACGAACACCATTAGAAATAAGAACTATAGACCATCCTATAACCATGCCATGTTGACTGAGTTGATTAAAGTAACATAGTTCAAGTGGAAAAATTGTTAATGCCACTAGGTTCTTACTTCATCTGAGTGAGTAAACAAAGTTGTCAAAGAAGATTTAGGAACAAAGTGATTAAAGTGATAAAGCCTAGAATAATTATCTACTTTCCCCATGGTAATTATAGACTCACTATGTAATTTACTAATGACCACTCTATTTGGAGTGAATTAAACTATCTTGCCAAAAATTGTATGGGTGATATAGTAGACATATAGGAGATTAGTTTGAAAAAGAAGGAATTCATAGAATATCATAAAATATCCCGTAATCAATGTCAATTGACCCTCTCCCAAGAACCTCCTATCATGAATCATTATCCATAAGAATTTCAATAAAAAAGTATGACTCCAAGGATGAGAATTTTTTGTGTATTGGTCATGTGGTGAGTAGCCAATGAGTCAATAACTCATGAATCTGATTATGAAACAAATAAAACAAGGGATTTATCCTTTCCTTTCCCCTTATTATATTTTTGGCCTTGATAGAATATCCTAATGAATTATTGTTTTCAAGAAGATTAGTGAGATGAGCTCTTTAATTTTTGAAGAATTTATGATCATCATGACCCATTTTACAAAAGTTGCACTTAAAATTCTCCTTATACTTTTCATCTTTAGAGGAAGAAGATTCAGGAGTTGAATATGAGGATGCATGTTTCTAATATTATTTCTTTTTTGGACTTGGTTATTTTGTTTCTTACTTTGTTTTCCATTACCTTTATTATCTATATTGCCCTAATTTATAGCCAAGGCATGAAAATTATAAGGTTTTATGGTGATCATTTGAACCAATTTTTCCTACTCTTTTGTGAGCTGATTGAAGCACATCAAGAGAAGGAAATATGCACATATCTCCTAAGGCACATTTACTAGCATAAAAATGTAGAAACAAAGATTGAATAGTTTGGACCAATTTTAGAGAGAATATTTAAGATCAATTGTAAATTTTATCTTCTTAATTCTATACTATTTCAATTACAATCTTATGGATTTTAGTTTGGTAAAGAAGTCCTCAATAGCATTAAAACTTGAAGGGCTTAACCCTATGAGCTCATTCTCCAATTGATGACCTTTAAATATATCTTTCTTACTAAACCAAAGAGTTTTTCCAAAGAGGTCCATACATCACTTGGTATAGTAGAAACTTCAATATGAAAGAGAAAACTTTGATATACAAATATAGACAAGGCTCCAAATACTTCATAACACTTATTATACCATTTTAGTTGTTTTGCATCTATTGTGGGTTTAGTTTAAAGCCCCACTGTTATTGTAGCAATCCCCACTTTTCAAATAGATCATCATTTTAATTTTCCATAAAAAATAGTTATAGGGTGTTAGAAAAATAACTATTATTTGATCCATTTTAAGAAGAAAAGAATATTTTTTCTAAGTGGATGAATAGAGAATATAAAATACAAGAGAAAACAAGAGACCCCCTTTCAACTAGTATCAAAAACCACCCCTAGGTATTAGAATGTTAGCACTTTATATTTTTTTTTTTTATAAAGGTTTTACCACATTACAATGTTCAATAGGCCCACAATGACAAAAATATTAAATTTAGATACAAAATTAACTTGTTACAAAATATAAAAAATAGCTATGTAGGTGTGTAGTCCTCTTCAACATATTTTCAATGCTTATTCATTTAAGAAAAATAGAGCTTTGAGGAAAAAGCTATGGAACATTTAAAAAAAGAAACAATGAACTTTAACCTACAATATCTAGTGAAAAATGGAAAAAATTCTAACCAAAACTTCTATGGATTTATAGTATTCTTTGTCAGCTTTCTCTTGACTATTTATGTGAAAACAATTATACCTGTAGTGTCATAAATTTTTACCCTTGATAATTTCATGCTATGTCCCCCCCAAAATTATTGAGCCTAATTAAGTCCCTAATTTCTTAAATTATGCATTCTATAGCCTATTTTTATCGTTTTATGAGAAATCACAAGCATTGAATAAATGATTTATTTAATGTTTTTCCCCTGACACCTAAAATCCTAGAAAATGGGGCTAGGACTTGGACTCCCTTGGGAATATGAGTCCCCCTATTTTGTCAGGATCCAAATTTGAATATGTCTGTGTCAAAATTTTAACATTTAAAATTAAGGTTGCAAATGTTGGCTATCGAGATTTTATTTTTGGGAAATTAGAATAAATGCCTATAAATACCTAGTTACTACATCATTTAAAATATAAAAAGAAGCAAGAGGTGAAAATTATTGTCAAGAAGCAATATCAAGCAAGTTAAGCGTAGCATTTCAAATCTTTATTACAATAATTCAAGATCTAAGCATCATGTGAAATACTATGTGATTTTATGTATGTTCATGTTATCATTGTTTATGAAGGCTAACCCTTATTGTAGGTCTCCAAGAAATTCAAGCAAGTGAGGTCCAAGACATTGAGGTGATGTGTATTATTTCAGTCCTTCAGGGAAGCCATTGAAGGGTGGTGAGTTACAACACTTTGTTATTTCATCATTCCTTCCTACCAATTATCATTTTGTTATTAACATTTTCACTGTGGAAGTGGAAACAATAACATGTGGTTTGGCTAAGGAAAGCCCATAAATGACACAACCCTTTTCCTCTCTTTGAATTTGTAGGTTTCAGGTTTGGAGAGGATTGAAAGAATTTTGGAGGTAAATTATCCATTGTTACTTTCAAATCCCTATACCTTATCAACTCATGAAAACTCACCTACAAACTTATCCAACAATGATCCAACAAATTTGAAAGTGGGAATTAGGAGCTCAAATCCAACATTAGATGACTACAAAAATAGATCTGGAATAGCCCTACAAGGGAATAGATTCCCTTGGGAGACTATGTCCTCTTATAGTGACTGAATTCATTTTTCTAAGACAGGTATACAACACCCTGCCCTTCCCAGATTTTCTTGCAAACTTTTGTTACCGCTCATCAATCATTGGTTTCTTACAATTTTCATATTAGGGCACATAGTCTAATAAGGTTAATCAAGGAAAATAAATTCTAATCCAATTCCAAGGCTTAAAAGGATAAGATACAGGTTTGATTGGCTCACCTTCATGGTTTAAAGTCAATCTAATCACCTTGTTGATTTGCATCCTAATGTAACTTTGAAAAATGAGAAAAAACTAATCCTAGGTTAAGACATTAAACCTAGGGTTCCCTTTTTATAAGTTATAATACTCAAGGTAAAATTTATTCTTGTTTCAAAAAGGGCCCTATTTGTTTCACATTAGGCCATGGTAGCCCTTGGGTGGCACCGTTGGTTGTTGTGGCCATAGGGGTGATGAAGTAGTTGAGGGAGGGTGGCTATTAATTTTCTATTAGTTGGTGAATTGTTAGTTGCTAGCGGTTATGTGGGTTGTGGGAAATTTCATGGCTTAGCAATTATTGCTAGCACTTTAAGGGCCATAATGCACATATATTTTGGTAATTAGTGATTAGGAACTTCACCCAACACTTAAAGGATAATAAATTTTTATGTTAAAATTTTTAAAACACTACCTCAAATTGTGTGCCAGGGGGGCATATAACCTTCCTAACAAAAAATTCCTTTTGGACTCCCAACATTGAAAGTAGGAAAATTTTATATCAAAAATAGGGGGTTTTGGGCCTTTTGGATGTAATGTGAGGTCCTTTTGGCCTAAAAATGTCTTATATGGAAGTTTTCTAGATTTGAGCACTCTTATTTGTTGTTGTGTCATACAATGTCTAAATCAAGTGAAACAAAATACAATTATAGCTTAATAAAATCTTATAAACATGTTGGAATAGTAAAAAAATTCCACTATAACTAAAATAGCTATAATCACTAGATCTCATCAAAAACACATACACAAAATAGCGGTTAACAAATCTTCATATTACATTATGATTCTAGAGATAATTCAAAATCCAAGAGAAGAGAATACAAGAATTTATAAGATCATGTAGAAAACTCCAATCTCTCAATCAGGAATCTAATAATTCAAAAATCTTTAAAACAAAGCTTTGATATCATATTACAAATTTGAAACAAATGAATAACCTGAGAAATTTGTAAGAGAGATTGTAGTCCATAAAATCTATATATGCACAAACAAAAGAAAACCAATGATTATGAGAGATATGAAAATAATAAGATGTTATAATTGCATTAGGTACTCACCAAAACAAGCTACAATAAGAGTGAAAATATAAGTTAGGTAGTGAGTTTTTATAGACTAGGGAGTGGGTGGAGGTGGAGAAACCGGCCAATAGGGAGTGATCACTTAGCGGTCTAAAGATAGCAAAGAATCTTCCCAAAAATAGTAGATGGGAACTCCCTTATAGGATGGTGACACCTCAAATTACCCACTCACATAATTAAAATCAATTTATTAACCTAAGAAAGCTTAATAAAAGTGTAGGAAAACCTAGCACTAAGGGAAAATAATTAACCCACTATAAAAATAAAACCTACACTAACTTGAGAAGATTATTCCTAGAGAGAATCAATATGGTTTTTTATATCTTAAAGGAGAAATCTCACTCAGCACTCTTGGTCTGCTTGATAGTGATTCATATAAAATTTATTTCCCACTTTGTTTTAGATACATTTTGTTTCATGCTTTATTTTCTCATGGGAATTAATCTCAAGCTATGGATGCTAGTTTTAAAGGGATTATTTGAGGATAACTTGGTAAGGGCTATTTTTCCTTTATCTTCTCATGTGAGTAAGTCTTGAGCTATGGCTATTAGTTTTGTAGGGCTTATTTGAGGAGTATAAAGGATGATTTTAGGATTACTCCCTTATTTTTATGAATACATATTTGGTTTGAGAGGATTACATCTTGGTTAGTCTATTGAT
The DNA here is from genome assembly GCA_007115665.2 of Sequoiadendron giganteum. Lineage (NCBI taxonomy): Eukaryota > Viridiplantae > Streptophyta > Pinopsida > Cupressales > Cupressaceae > Sequoiadendron > Sequoiadendron giganteum. The sequence continues at coordinate 777,796,294 of CM021102.1, forward strand.
TCACATTATATGCTTGATTTTTGAGTTGAATGGTGGGATATTGATAAGTTTTTTTTCTTTGGTATTTTTTGAATGAGATCTTATTTTTTATACCTTGAACACATAGAGGTGTTGGTAAAAGGACATGATTCAAGGTTTTCATTTGTAGGTTCTTTCTCGATCAACTTTTATTTCATCCTAGATATTTATGTTCACATGAAATTAGAGTTGAGATTTGTGTGGAGCTACTATGATCACTATGTTAATGGTCATATTTTATTATTATACTTCATTATTTTTAGTAACAATGTATGGAAACTCTCTAATCTCTTTCATTTGTTGAGTGTAGAGAACTTGGGAGAGCTATAGAGACTAGTGTTGAGGGTTGTGTTATAGTAGCTTAGTTTGAAAGTTTGTATATTTTTGTGTAACTTCCTTGTTACTACATGATATTGATGATATTCACTAAACCTTCTATATGATATCTATTGGTGGAATTTTGGATGCCTCGATTGATTTCATATTTGACAATTGTATAGCTGTAAATTGTCACCCATGATAATTTCACCTTATTCCCCCCTTAATTTATTGGACCTAATTGAGTATTTGATTTCCTAAATTATGCATTCTATGGCCTATTTTTGATAATTTTTGAAGAATTACAACCAAAAATCAATTTCATTTTTCTAATACATTTCCCTCAACACTAGTTGTCTTGGAAAATAGGTCTAGGACACTCATGCCATGGGTGTGAGTGTCCTATTTTCTCTCCAAATTGAAATATGTCAGTTGTGGCACTTTAATATTTGAATTTCAAGTGTCTAAATTTGGCTATCAGGATTTAATTTTTGAGAAATTGAATAAATTACTATAAATGCCTAGTTATTGCATCATTTCAAATCTACCTAGCAAGAACAAGAAAACTATTTTCAAACTTATGACCAAGAGAAATTTCAAGAAAGTCAAGAGAAAAATTTCAAAGCATTATTGTAGCAACACAAGATCCTAACATCATGTCCAATTCTATGTGATTTTATGTTTGTTCATATTATCATTGTTTTGTGAAGGCTAACACTCATGTAGGTCTCCAAAGCATTCAAGCATTCAATCAAATCAAGAAAAGAAAGATCAATACCTTGAGGTGATGTGCATGACTTCAAACCTTCAAGGAAGCCATTGAAGGGTGGCGAGTTGTAGCACTTTGTGATTTCATCATGATACAAGTATGAAGGTGTTTTCATTGCTATCAATAGGAAGTCTACTCACTAGTGTTTCCATTAATGTCAACTATGTGTTGATGAAGGTTGTTGCATGATGAAGATGTCGAGGATATTGAGAAAATTGTGAAAAAGAGGAAAACAAGCTATTGCAAGTTGTGCTTTTGTAGTTGAGATATTGAGGAAGTGTTGTGAGTACATGGATCTATCTTTTGTTGTAGTGTCTGAAGAATGAGTTGGAATGAATTAATGAGTTGAGATGATGTCTCTAGTACTTGGTTTCTAAGTACTTTTGAGAAAATTTGATAAATAGAGAAAATAGTGTTGTGCAAGTGCTCAGAATGTGCTCCAAGATGTGCTTCATGTTTATTTTGTGTTGGTTCTATGCTTGTGCAGATTTGATATCTTGTTCAAGGTTGTTTGAGGTTGCTATATTCAGAATTTGGGTTTCTGGATCATTGTATAGAGTGAGATATTTTCACTAGCGTGTGAACCCATTTTTAGGGATGTTTTCTCTGGCCTAGAGAAATTTATTTGCTTCATTTTTCTCCACTATTTGGCTTCAATTTGTAAATATTTGAGAAGTTTCTTATAATTCTTGTATCTTTCAATATTCAAGATTTTATTTGATTTGGTGTATAGTACATTATGTGTTTCATTCGTTAGTGTGCAAATGGGGTTTATCAGATATTCTAGGTTGAAGTATTTTTATGTTGCAAGTTTGGATGAAGTGTTTGATGAATCTCAATTGGTTTGAAGATTATTCTAGATCATGTTCAAGTGAATTTTGTTGTCCAAAAGTTACAAATTGATTTAAAGAAGTGTGAACTTAATGTTTACGGTGTTTAACACGAGTATTGGCTGACCTTATGTTTATTACTACATGCAAAGTTTATGAAGCATGTTGTGTTAGGATTCAATTTGGGTCCTAATTAAGGATTTATTTGGGTCACCTTCGTTCCTATCCACTGTGTGAATTTGTGCTGCCAACCTAATTTGAATTTCTATGTTTAATGTATAGTTGTCGACATTGGAGAAAGTTTTCAAGGTTGAGGTTGATATAAATAAGAGTGGAGTTGATGTGAGATGCAAGAGATAGAAACAATATAGATGCAAGATCAATGCGAGTAATGTGTGTGATGCGAATTTGAGTAGAGTAGTGTGAAGTTCAGTGTTAGGATTCTTGAAGGTAGTGAGCTGAAGGTGTCTGGAATCTTTCATGCAAGGCTATGAAAGTGTATGAGAAATTATGGTGGATTCCTTGTTGCATTGAGAATTATTCTCTATCTAAAATTTCTCTTCTATCTTCTTGTATTTCTTTCTATGGAAATAAGTCCTAGCTATGAGCCCTTTCGAATAGTGTGTCCTATTATAGAAGTGTGATCTTGTACTAGTTTTGTTATTACTTATATTGTGAGCTAATCCTCACTTTGGTTTTTCCCTAATTGAGTTTTCCATGTAAATTAAATGTTCTCTTGTGTATGGTGTTGTTATTTTAGTTTATGTTATCTGCATTTCATGATTAACCACTTTAATAGAATAAGGGTTTGATGAATGTATGTGGATTTGATTATTGTTGAGGGTTTTTATTTATAAATTTGCTACAATTGATTCACCCCCTCTTAGTTGTCTTGTTCATTCAAAAATTGGTATCAAAGAAAGGTTCCTTGGAGAAGAGCTTAACCGCTTAAGGTAGATTTGGGATGGTGAAGAAAATTCATTGCCCTAGATTTGATGGAATAGATTATGCATTCTATAAGACAAAGATGGAAGGATATCTGTCAACTCATGGATATGAAATTGAAAAAGAAATAAAGAATCAATATGTTCCTCCTACAAATTGTCCAAGCACAAGTGATGAGATCAAGGCACATGAAGCAAATGGTAAGGAAAGATTTATTTTGATGAATAGTCTTTCAAATTCTAAATTGGTTAAAGTTATGAATCTTAAGACTACTAAAGAAGTTTGGGATAAGCTTGAAAGTATTTATGAAGGAGATGAAAATTTTAAAAAGGCTAAGTTATAGAATATAAAGGCACAATTTGAGACTATGCGAATGTCTGAAGATGAAACAATCACAACCTACATGTAGAGGGTTGACGAACTGGTAAGTGATATGAGAGGTCTTGGTGCACAAGTTAAAGAATTGAGGGTGGTAAATAAATTTATCAGAACTCTTCCTGATTCATACAATGAAAAGATATCTTCTATTAAGGAAGCTGCAAATTTTAATACTTATTCTAGAGATTAGTTGATTGGTACACTAACTTCATTTGAGAGGAGAAAGCTTGGTTTAAAAAATGGTGTAAAAGTGGAGACTGCTTTTAAGGCTAGAAAATCAAAAAATATTGAAGATTTATATGGATATGATCTTAATGATGTGGAAGCTAGCTTTGTAAGAATGATGAAAAAGGGCACTGGTAACTACAAAGGTAAACTACCTTTCAAATGTTTTAGCTGTGGCGATATATGTCATTATGCTTCTAGATGTCCAAAAAGAGTCGTGAACAATAAGAGTAAGGATAATAAAGGAAAGATGATTAAAAGAGCTTACTATTTCAAAGAAGATGTTGGTATTTTTTATGATGAATTTGATTATGGAGATTTTGATGATAATGAATGCTTGTTTTTGGCTATAAAATAAGAATCTAGTTTTGCTAACTCTAAAATTTATGTGAAGGAAAGTATTCTAGAGATGAAGGATAAGGTTCAAGGTACTTTGGTTTCTTCTTTTCATGTTAAAGAAGATAATAATTAATGGGTTGTTGATAGTGGTTTCTCTAATCACATGACCGAAGACAAAAGTAATTTTTTTAAACTTGAAAATTATGATGGTGGATTAGTTAAATTTGGAAATGATTATGGAGCTAAGATTTGTGGAATAGGTTCAATCAGTTTTGATGACAAGGATAATACTGATAATGTTTACTATGTTAAAAGTTTAAGGAATATTCTTTTGAGTGTTGGAAAAAATTGTAGCAAAGGATATAATCTTCTATTTAAAGATGAAACATGTGAAATTAGAAAAGGGTTTGAAACTGTGATTGCTGCTGGTAAGAGGAGTGATGGAAACATATATCATCTTAAGGGTGCTGATGGACATTACTCTATCTCAGATTAATGATAGTTGGTTATGGCACCAAAGGATGTGTCACTTGAATTTTGATAATTTGGTGATAATTAGTTGAGTTCATGTAGTAAGAGATTTACCAAGAATCACAAATCCTATCAATGTTGTTTGCAGAGATTGGCAGTTTGGAAAACAAGGAGTAGGTTCAAAGGAAAGATTCAATCTGCTATTGGACTACTAGAATTAATTCATACAGATCTTTGTGGTCCTACAAGGGTGAGAAGTATATAAGGTGACAAGTATTTTATGATTTTGATTGATGATTACTCTAGAATGACATGGGTTACTTTTCTTAGAGAGAAATATGATGCATTAGATAAATTCATGGAATTTAAAGCTATGGTTGAGAATGAAATGAATGTGAAAATAAAATGTTTGAGGTTTGATGGAGGTGGAGAATTCACCTCCAATTAGTTTAACATGTTTTTTGGAGTTCATGGAATAAAGAGGTACTTGTTTTCCCCTATAACTCTTTAGCAGAATGGAGTGATCAAAATGAAAAAATAGGACGATTCAAGAAACTGCTAAGACTATGATGAAAGAGGAAAATCTACCAAAAGTCTACTGGATAGAAGAAATTCATACTATTTTTTACATACTTAATAAAGTTCAAGAAAAGGTTAACAACACAAAGACTCCTTATGAATTATGGTATGGAAGGATTCCTACTGTGAAGTAATTTGGAGTATTTGGATGAAAATGTTATATCAAAAGAGATGAAGAAAACTTAGGAAATTTTGATGCAAGGTATGATGAAGGTATCTTCCTTGGTTATTCTACTAAAAAAAAAGCTTACAAATTTTATAGCGAAAGGCTGAGAAAGATTGTTGAAAGTGCAAATGTTAAGGTTAATGAAAAACTACATAATTCAATTGTAGTACATGGATGTCTTTTAGATGAAACTGATTACAGAGAAGTAGAAGAAGAAAAAGCTGATGAAAAAGAAGTGTAGAATGAAGAGGAAGAAGCTTCAAAGAAGACCCCTAAGTATGTACAAAAAAATCATTAGAGAAGAGGAAAGGAGTATTGACAAGAATAAAAGTTGTTGAAGTTGACTTTGTAAAATTGAACCTAAAATAGTGAGTGAGGATGCAAAGATGAATATTAGATGAAGGCAATGGAAGAAGAACTTATGTAGATTGAGAAGAATCAGTCTTGGGAACTGGTTCCTAGATTGGAAAAAAAGAACATAATTGGAACTAAGTGGGTATTCAAAAACAAATTGAATGAGAATGGAGAAGTGGTAAGAAACAAGGCAAGACTTGTGTGTAAGGGTTACTCACAAGTGGAAGGAATAGAATTTGAGGAGGCATTTTATCTTGTAGCTAGAATGGAAGCTATCAAAATATTTTTTGCATTTGTATCACATAAGGACTTTAAAGTTTATCAAATGGACATGAAGTCTGCTTTTCTGAATGGTGAATTGGAAGAAGAGGTTTACATGGAAAAATCAGAAGCATTTCAGTTGTCAAAGCAACTGGATATGGTGTGTAAATTGAAGAAAGCATTATATGGACTGAAGCAAGCTCCCAGAGTTTGGTATGCAATATTGGAAAAATATTTGATACAACAAGGATTCAATAAAGGCACCACAAATAGTAATCTTTACTTCAAAATTGAGGAAGAAAAAATCTCGATAGTGGTTGTATATGTGGATGATATTCTCTTTGGTGGAAATGAAGCTATGTGTAAGAAATTTGTTGACGAGATGTAGAAAGAATTTGAAATTTCAATGTTTGGGGAGATGAATTTCTTCCTTGGAATAAAAATCAATCAAACAAATAATGGGACTTTTATTTCATAGTCTAAGTATATCAAAGAGATATTGAAGAAGTTTGGAATTGAAGACTCAAAACCGGTATGTAATCCTATGGTGACTAGTTGTAAATTGAGAAAAGATGATGACTCACCTAAGGCTAATAGAGAAAATATAGATCTATGATTGGTGGAATGCTATATCTAAATGCTACTAGACCAGATATCATGCATGTAGTTTGTCATGTGGCTAGATTTCAAGAAGAAAATAAAGAAACACATGTTGCAACTATGAAGAGGATATTCATATATTTAAGAGGCAATTTGGATTATGGATTATGGTATCATAAGGATACTAATTTTACATTAAGTGCTTATATAAATGCAGATTAGGCTAGTTGTGTTGATGATAGAAAAAGTACAAGTGGTGGTGCATTCTTTCTTGGATGTAGATTAGTGTCATGGTTGATTAAGAAGAAATATTCAATTTCCTTATCCACTATAGAGGCTGAGTATAGTGCTGTAGCATCATGTTGTACACAATTTTTATGGATGAGACATATATTGAAGGATATCAGAATAGTGTATGCTGAGCCTATTTCTATCTTTTGTGATAATTCAAGTGCAATTAACATCTCAAAGAATCCAATGATGCATTCATGGACAAAGCATATATCAATTAGGTATCACTTTCAAAGAGAGAAGGTTATGGAGAATGAGGCAAAGCTTGAGTATGTACCTACAAAGGATAATATTTCTGATATATTTACTAAGGCTCTTCCTAAGGATACTTTTGAGTATCTTTAAAAAAAGTTAAGGATTAATTCCCCTCCTTGTTTGAACTAGATGCATATGGAGATGCATCAATCTAGTGGATCCATGGATCTATCTCCTTTCTGGACTGATGTTGGTGGCTAACTCTCTGGGGGAGTAGGTAGCATCATGTGTTGTCATTTTGGTTGAGTTGCTAAGTTGATTGGGTGTACTCCCAAGGGGGAGTATTCAAAGCAAGTATCTTGGTTCAATATCAAAGGGGAGAAAGATGCAAAACATTTTAGCCTTTTCCATTAATGTCAAAGGGGGAGAGAATGATGGGAAAAAGTTGCAAGGTATCAGGGGGAGAAAGTTGTGTATGTTGTCAAATCATTCAAGGAGAGAAAATAAAGTGTGTTCAAAGCTATTGTGTTGTCTTTGATGGTTTTTCACATCTTGTGTTGCCATCAATGACAAAGGGGGAGATTGTTGCAAGTATGAAGGTGATTTTATTGATGTCAACAAGAAATATAATTATTGGTGTTATCATTGATGTCAAGTATGTGCTGATGAAAGTTGTTGCATGATGAAGATGTCAAGGATATTGAGAAAATTATGAAAAAGAGGAAAACAAGTTATTGCAAGTTGTGCTTGTGTAGTTGAGATATTGAGGAAGTGTTGTGAGTACATGGATCTAATTTTTTTTGTTTTGTCTAAAGAATGAGTTGGAATGAAGTAATGAGCTGAGACAATGTCTCTGGTACTTGGTTTCTAAGAGATTTTGAGAAAAAATGATAAATAGAGAAAATAGTGTTGTGTAGGTGCTCAGAATGTGCTCTAGGATGTGCTCCACGTTTCTTCTATTTTGACGCTATACCTTGAAGATATGATATGTTCAAGGTTGTTAAAGGTTGCTATATTTAGAATTTGGGTTTCTGGATTGTTGTACAAAGTGAGATATTTTAACCAGTGTGTGAACCAGTTTTTCAATGATGTTTTATGTGGCCTAGGATAAATGTATTTGCTCCACGTTTCTCTACTATTTGGCTTCAGGTTGTGTAGATTTGGGAAGTTTCTTATAATTATTGTATCTTTTAGTATTTAATATTTCACTTGATTTGGTGTACATTACATCTGTTTCATGCGTCAGTGTCTGAATGAGGTTTATCAGATATTCTGGGTTGAAGTATTTCTATGTTGAAAGTTTGAATGAAGTGTTTGATGAATCTTAGGTGGTTCAAAAATTATTCTAGATCATGTTCAAGTGAATTATATTCTCTAGAAGTCATATATTGATTTAAGGAAGTATGTACTTAATGTTTATGGTGTTTAGCATGGGTATTGGCTGAACTTGTGTTTAACACTACATGTGAAATTTATGAAGCGTGTTGAGGTGTTTTAGGATAAAATTTGGGTCCTAATCAAGGATTTATTTGGGTCACCTTCATTCCTATCCACCACGAGAATTTTTTGGTGCTGACCTAATTTGAATTTGTAAGTGTAACGAATAATTATTGACATTGGAGAAAGTTTTCAAGGTTGATATTGATATAAATAAGAGTGGAGTCAATGCGATATGCAAGAGATACAAGCAAGATAGATGCAAAATTGATGTGAGTGATGTGAATATGAGTAGAGCAATGAAAATTTGTGTTAGGATTCCTAAAGGTAGTGAGCTGAAGGTGTCCAAAATCTTTCATGCAAGGCTATGAAACTGTGCAAGAAATTGTGGTGGATTCCTTGTTGCATTGAGAAGTATTCTTTGTGTAACATTTCTCTTCTATATTATCGTAATTATTTCTATGGAAATGAGCCCTGGCTATGAGCCCTTTTGGACACTATGTCCTATTTTGGGAGTGAGCTCATGTACTAGTTTTGTTATTTCTTTTATTGTGAGCTAATCCTCACCATGTTTTTTCCCTCATTGGGTTTTCCACATAAATATGGTGTTCTCTTATGTATGGTGTGTTTATTTTAGTTTTTGTTATTTTCATTTCATGATTAACTACTTTAACAAAATAAGGGTTTAATGAATGCATGTGGGTCTAATTACTATTGAGGGTTTTGATGTTTTAATTTGCTACAACTGATTGAACCCCCTCTAAGTTGTCTTGCTCATTCAAAACATAACTCCTTCCTACTCAAGGTAATGTTTTTTATTTAATTTTTAAGAGATTTTGACCTATTTAGGGATTTCAATATGTTTTGAATTTTTCACACGATGTTGAAAAGTGTATGGATATGTGATGATTTCAACGATCTGTTTTGGGATTTTGTTGAAATCCAAGCTAGGATTGATTGATTTTATTGATAGATTACCAATAGTGATAAAACTATTGAGGATGCTCAACAATGCAAGGATAGTGTTGAACAACACAAATATTGATTGATTAGATAAGATAGATCAAGAGTTTGAAGCTAGGCTTGGAAAAAAATCTATTGGAATGATTTGATGTGACATTTGAAGTGCAAGGTAGATGCAATTTATATTGATTGTTTGGATGAATGTTTGATAAAAGATAAAGTTTGATAAAGAACATATTCTCATCAAAATGTGTCATGGGCTATTCATTTAGATTTTTTCTTATGAATGATTTGACCAATTCAATTTCATGTTAGAATTTTTTTTGATCACAACATGAGTTATAAGATATAGCTCAAGATTTATTCTTGAAGCAAGATGTAAGTATCTACCCCTAGTTTCTAGCAATGTAGGGAATGGTATTGGTGGATGCATGGATAAATGAATGGATGGATGGATATAGATTATCTTGTGATAGGATAACATGTTTGGATAGAGTATGTCTCTTTGGACTATGCCTCATGGCTCAGATAATGCTAGTTAGGATAGGATCAATGATAGTGACTTGTAGAAGTTGAGAAATCTATCTTCACAGTCCCCAAGAATCACATGCATGTAATCACCTATCATGTGCAACAAATATCCAAAAAAAACAAGAAGATTTCTTGTAAACTCTCAAGCAAGAATGTGCAAGAAAAACCAAAAAATGATTATTGAATAATATAATAATTACAATGAGATAAATCCTTATGAGGAGATCAGAAACCCTAAAGAAAACCTAAAAGGGAAAACCCTAGTGTGCACACTTAATAATTAATAAATAAATAAATAATTATTAATGTGCTTAAGTTAAGCTTAAGCAAACCTAAAGGAATAAGTGACTTAATTAATTAACCAATATGATTAAATTAATTAAGTGGAATAATTTATTACTCTAACACCCCCCCTTAAGATGAACTTAGGGAGTAGCTAAAACACTAGGAAAAAGATGCATGAAAGAAAAGATGGGTCCTAGCAACAAAGGCCTGATCAGGTACCCAAGTAAAAATGCAATGCAAAGTAAACTAAATGGGGTAAAGGAGAAAACGCAATGGGAAAAAAAATCCTCCCCAAAATAGAATGAAAAGAGAAACTAAGTGATGAAATATGGAGGACTCCATAAGACCCCCCAAGGAAACCATCCATCACAAATATACATGAAACTCCCCACCCCCCCCATAAGAGAGGAAGAAATAGAACACATAGCCCCCCCATAATGAAGTAGCTCCAAAAGGATTGAAGAAACCACATCTCCTGAAAGAAGTGAGAGGGAAGAGGCCGAATGGATGCAATCTCTAAAGGTGAAGTAGGTGTAGCCCAAGATGTCTCCACAGAAGCAGGTGTGATGTCAAAAAATGAAGAAGTCAAAGTAGGTGAAGACTGAAGTGAAACCTCCAAAGATGAATTCTCAACTAGATCCTGCTGCACTAAAACTGAAGAAACCACATCTGTAGTCATAGGAGTATCAACAATTGCATCAGTAGGTGGAGGAGATGGAATGGATGGCTCAAGAATAGGATTTGAAATGAGAACTCCAATGTTCAAGAAGCCAAATCTCTCCTCTGAATGATGATTCACACTAGAAGTGTGATAAATAGATGTAGGAATAGACACACCATTAGTAGAAAAATCTAAGAAGGAATACAATCAAGATAAGTGATCCACCACCCTAGTAGCAATAATTGCTCTACTCTCCAAGTCTCTGATGATAATGGAATCGGGTGTGAACTCCATAGACCTCCCATTGCCTCTATGTGTGATATGATATATAGAAAGAAGGTTGTTCATCAAATGAGGAACACATAAGACATCTTGAAAAGTGTTGTCCCCAAAACTAATAGACCCCTTCCATGTAATACTCATGTATGCATTGTTTCCCATCAAAATAGGAGACATAGCGTGAGACTCAAAGGAAGTGAACATAGACTGTGAAGAAGCCATACGATGAGATGCTCCTGAATCTACAAGCCATATCCCTAATCCAAGACCTAAAGAAGCACAAAGAGCATGTCCCTTCATGTGCAATAGATATCCAAAACAAACAAGAAGATTTTATGTACACTCTCAAGCAAGAATGTGCAAGAAAAACTAGAAAATGATTATTGAATAATGTAATAATTACAATGATATCAATCCTTATGAGGAGATTAGAAACCCTAAATAAAACCTAAAAAAGGAAAACCCTAGTGTGCACACTTAATAATTGATAAATAAATAATTAATTATTAATTTTCCTAAGTTTAGCTTAAGCAAACCTAAAGGAACAAGTGACTTAATTAATTAACCAATATGATTAAATTAATTAAGTGGAATAAGTTTAGATAGGAGTTTTGTTCTGCATGTCTGATCTTGGTTTCTAACATGGTATAAGAGCTAAGTTAGTATAGGATCAATGATAGTGACCCATGTCAAGATTTTTACCATAAGCAAGTGTGAAGCTATATCAAACCTTTGCCAAGATCAAGATAAAAAAGGATTGGATAATGAAGGGTTCTTGGATTTATTATGGATAAGATGGATGGAATGCAAGATTTATTATGGATAGGATGAGATGCTTCCACCTAAAATAGTGCATATAGATGCTCAATACTACGCATGAAACTTTTTTTGCAGGTTTTCATCACGGTACTTGTCCAAAGTGCCACCAAAGTGGTTTTCACTAGAGGATGATTTTTCTCTTGACTATTTTCCTATTTTTTGATTTTTTTGAATTTTTGAAAGTTTATGCTCATGTTGAACCACCTGGTGGTGCTGATGTAGATGATTGTAGTATTGATATAGATTTTGTTGCTATCATGATGTACCAATGATTTCCTTCTTGGAGGAGTTTCTTTGCTAAGATATGAGCACTTGAAGGTAACCCCTAGATTTTTTCATCTTCTTTCTCGATACCGAAGTTAACCTTACCTAGATGTGCACATTGCAATAGAGTGCCCTTAGAATCCTTATGGTAAAGAGTCACTGCCAATACATAGTCAATATGAGAGTTGGATACCATGGATGTTGAAGTGGATGGTGGAATGAATTGAGGGATGCGAGATGTAGATGGATTGGTTGACAGTTTGGAATATTTGATTCTCCAAACATGGAATGATGACCAATGATAGGTGGATATGGAGATTCGATTGGGATCAACTTCTTGATATACCTTGTAGGTATCTCTTGAAGCTTTCTTTTGTATTGATGAAAAATTTTGATGGATGAAATTCCCTTTTTGATTTTTCCCCATAGTTTCTTTGACCAATGGAGTTTGATAGGGATTATCTTCTTTATTTTGCTTTGTTATCCATTTGAATTTTCTTTGCCCATTTTTCTTTGTTGATTCTTTTGCTTCAATAATTTTCTCTTTTCTTTGATATAGACCTCTTTGTTGTGGTTGGTCCCAATTAGTGGGTGGAAAGATGCATGGATGATGATTCATGATATGAATGGTTGGATTGTTGGTAGCTATTTCATCATAAGGACACTTTATGCTCCCCATGTTGGTATTTGCGCTAGATAAAGTTTCCCTCAATATTATGGGAGTATGACTAAAATTCTTTGAGTTTTTTGTTGACAAACCATTTCCTTGTTGTTCAAGATGGTTTATCTTTGTTGATATTTGATAATGCTTGATATGAAAGATATCAAGTTTCCACAATCCATAATGTTCTTTGCAATGATTTCTAGCTTTGATTGTGTGAGAATTTTTGCATCAGAGCCAAAATTATCACACAATCAAAGCCAAAAATCATTGCAAAAAAAAAATGCTTGATATCCTCATACTCACTTTCTTCAATCTGTATGGAGGATGCATTTGATTTTGATGCTTCTTCAAAATATGTTGATGCTTTACAATCCTTATCGGATTCATCCTCATGATCCATTTTTTCTTGCTCTTCAAAGGATTTTTTTGATTCACCATCCATGTAGAGGTCTTCTTCATGATCAATTTTTGATGTCTATGGATTCTGCTATGCCTTGATCATGTGTAAAGATATTAAGAGTAGGAGACACTTGTTCCTTGGTAATGATATCAAGAGTATGAGACTCTTTTTTTGGATGAAGATCATCTACACGTCCATTAGGAGTTATCATCTCATGGGTGTTAGAAAAAGTGCCTCAATGCTTATTGACATGGAACTCCTGAAAGAGCAGTATTGATGAGACCCTTGGAATGTCTTGCCGATGAGCAGCTGTGTTCTAAAGTATTGGAGGGATTAGATCATTGTGACCTTGGACCTATCTTATCGACGAAAGTGATTGGGGTGACCAAAGCAGTCAGAGTGAGTTTCCAAACTCATTCTAATAACAGAAGTTTGGGCGATATCAGTGTGACCTCGTGGATGTCTTGGCGATGAGAACCATCGGTGTGACCAAAGTAGTTAGAGTAGGATTTCTAATTTTTTTTGATGGAAAAATTTTGGGAGATGAAGATCATCAGGGAGACTCTTGCCGATGGACGTGTCGGGGAGACTTGAGTTGTCGATGTGACCTCTTGATCTCTTGTCAATGGATCTACTCCTGATGGATGATCGGTGTGACTCTTGTTGATATGCATGGTCTTGGTGTTCTTTGGGACATCAAGGAGACTTGAACCATCGGTATGACTTTCCAGTCTGTTGTCGATAGCGCTGATCTTGGCAATGGTCATGAGATCAGGGAGACTTCACCATGTCTGAGTGATAAATCAGTAAAAGCCGGTGCCATGTGCAATGGCCTGTGGGCAGTCTGGCATCAATGAGACATAGAGTGTTGTCTCACTGATGAGTGATATAATTGAAGTCTTTTGACCAAGTGTCTATCCTACTTGGTTTGTTGTGAACCAATGAGAGTAGCAGAATGCAAACTGATTGGCAATTGAACTATTGTGACCATTTTCTTGTGGGAAACAAATAGACAACTTGAGAATGAATGAACAATTTGATCGAGGGTCTGGACTAGTTGGTTGGTTGAATGACCAGTTAGTGATTTTCATTGTATGCTGAATGAAATCATTGTAGCAGTGTAATTCGATACAAGGTTGATAAGGAAATGTTGCTGCTATATAATTGTCATATGAAAAGAAGAGTATGTAACTTGTATGTAATTTTATTATTTTAATACAAGTGATCTTTCTTTGGTGTGGTGGGTTTTTCTCTTGTAAGGGTTTTCCCACATAAATATGGTGTCAATTGTGTTATGTGTTTATTTCTCAGTTTTGTTATTTATTTCATGTGTTTCTTAATGAATTGTAATTGTAAACATTAAAAGGCATATCTCTCTTCTCCTCTAAAACTCGGCATTAGGAAAATTTGTTCCACAATTGATTTTTTTCCTAACAAGTGGTATCAAAGCCTAGCCAGTTGTGTTATCCTTGTGGATAGATTGGTTTTTTGTGTCAATTTCTTTTCATTTTGAGTTTTGTAGAAGTATTGAATTTGTCTAATTACAGATTAAGATGACAACGACAAGTACTTCTAGAAGGATTGAAATTGAGAAATTCAACAACAAAAATTTTGAGTTGTGGAAACTTAAAATGGAAGACCTGTTGGTGGATCATGATCTTTGGATTGTTGTGTTTGGAATGAAACCTACAGCCATGAAGCAAGAAGATTGGGACCTCACAAATTGAAAAGAAAAAGGGTTGATCGGGCTCTATTTGGAAAACTTTATTTTCCTAAAAGTTCATGAAGAGAAGACTTCCTCTTCGTTGTGGAAAATACTAGGCGGTATGTATCAGGCCAAGTCCTTGGTAAATAAGTTGTTCTTGAGGAAGAAGCTATACTCTTTGAAGACAGAGGGAGGAACATCTATTGTTGATCACTTAAATATCTTTAATATGTTGATTGTTCAGTTAATATCTGTAGGTGTGAAGATTGAAGAAGAAGATCGTTGTATGCTCTTGTTATGTTCTTTTCCAGATCCTTGGGATCACTTGGTGATCGTGATTGGGAGAATGACAACCACTTTCAAAATGGAGGATGTGGTTGCTTCTTTGTTATTAGAAGAGATGAGAAGGAAATATTCTGAGATGGTGAAGGAGGCTCTTGTTGTTCGAGGCAAATCAAAAGAAAAAGGACAAGTCCAAATGGAAATCAGAAGGGAGATCAAAGTCTCATGGTAAGAAGTCCAAGGTGAAGTTCTGGAATTGTGGGCAACCTGGTCATTTTTGAAAGGATTACAAAGAGGAGAAAAACAAGTGGAAGAAGAATTCTTATGACAATGATTCTTCTCAGAGTGATGCGGATGCCTTTATTGCAGCCTTGGAAACTCAAGCATTAGATGATGTCTGGATGATTGATTATGGAGCATCATTTCACATGACATCTCATAGAGACTGGTTTACTAAGTATGAAGAATGTGATGGTGGAAAGGTGTATCTGGGAAGCAATTCATCTCTGGAGATAGTTGGCTATGGAAGAGTCATAATTCAGTTTCCTGATGGTAGAATTAAGGGAATTGATGGCATAATGCATATACCAGATTTGGCTTGAAATTTACTTTCTATAAGCAAGTTGAATGATGTTGGAGTGCAAGTCTCATTCTCTAGAAATGGTTGTAAAATGACTAGAGGCTTGATGGTGTTGGCTAGGGGTGCCCGAATTGGTACTCTGTTCAAGTTGGATGCACTGGTTGTTCAAAGCAATAGTGTCTCTACAAAGTCACATAAGGTTGTTTGTAAAGAGAAGAATGAAAATGTTCCCATTGGGGAAAATTCCTTGGAAGTGAAACTTCCAGTAGAAAAGACTATGCTTTGGCATCAAAGGCTCAGTCACATTGGTGAAGAAGGTTTGAAAGCCTTGAAAAATAAAAGTCTAGTTGAGGGGCTTGATGATTGTAATCTTGATTTTGAATTCTATGAACATTGTATATATGGTAAACAACAACGTGTTTCATTCTACTCTAGTCCTCATAAATCTTCTAGTGTTTTGGATTATATTCATTCTGATGTGTGTGGTCTAGTGTTTGTTCCTTTGTTATCGAACTCTAAATATTATGTTTCTTTTATTGATGATTATTCGAGAAGGGCATTTGTGTATTTTTTAAAAAGTAAATCAAAAGTGTTCAGTTGTTTTAAGGAATTCAAAAACCTTGTGGAAAATCAGAATAGAAGAAAAATAAAGTGTCTAAGGACTGACAATGGTGGTGAGTTTTGTTTTGATGATTTTGAAAGGTATTGCAAAGACCATGAAATTAAGAGGCATAAGACAATGCCTTACACACTGCAACAAAATGGAGTTGCTGAAAGGTTGAATAGGACATTGATGGAGAAGGAGAGAAGTATGTTGAGCAATGTTGTTCTGGAGAAGAATTTCTAGGCTGAGGCTATGGATACAACATGTTACTTATTGAATCGATCACCTTCTTCAACACTTGTTGATATAACGCTTATGGAAGCTTGGTCTGGTAAGAAGTGCTCTCTCAGACATATTTATATTTTTGGCTGCGAAGAATATGTTTATGTGATTGATGTGAAAAGATCTAAATTGGAAAACAAAGCTGAAAAATGTATCTTCATTGGGCATGGCGTTGGTGTGAAAGGATACAAGCTTTGGAATCATGTGACTAAGAAGGTATTGTACAACAAAAGTGTAATCTTTCAGGAACTGAAACCTTCTTCAGTGGATCTATAGCTAGGGATGAAAGAAGAGGAAAAAAAGAATGATGTTGTTGAGATACCTCTAACTCCAAAAAAAGAGGAACAATGCATTGAAAGTGTACCTGAAACTAAGGAGAGTTCGAACAACTCTGAGAGTTTTGAACAAGAAGAAGAACCATGACCTTGGTGTTAGCCTATAAGGAGGTCTACACATGAGAAGAAACAACTAGATAGGTATGGATTCTCTATGTTAGATTCTAGTTGGGCCTATGCTTTGATTACTAACACAGATGAGCCTAAGATTGTGAAAGAGGCAACTTAAATATCTGATTCAGATTCCTGGTTGGAAGCCATGAATGAAGAAATGGCATCATTAAGGAAAAATGATACTTGGGATCTGGTTCCATTGCCTAAAGGTAGAAAGCTTGTGGGTTGCAAGTGGGTGTTTAAAAACAAAATTGGTCTGGATAGCTATGTTGAAAAGTATAAATTGAGGTTGGTTGCAAAAGGTTATTCCTAGGTAGAGGGAATTGATTATGGGGAAATTTTTTCTCCTATAGCAAAGCTAACATCTATCAGATTTCTTTTATCACTTGTTGCAACATATGATTTGGAGATTGAGCAGATGGATGTGAAGATAGTGTTTCTTCATGGTGATCTTGAAGAAGAAATATATATGTCCCATCTTGAGCACTTTGTGAGAAAAGGTAAAGAAATCTTGGTTTACAAGTTGAAAAAATCTTTGTATGGTTTGAAGCAATCACCTAGGATGTGGTACCAGAAATTTGATACATTTGTTTTGTGTTTGCGATTTGTAAGATAAAAATAAGATCATTGTGTGTACTACAAGACTGAAAATGATCAGATTCTTATTATTGCCCTTTATGTTGATGATATGTTGTTCATAGGAAATAGTAAGTTAATGATTTCTGATATAAAATCTCAGTTGTCTACAAAGTTTGAAATGAAAGATCTTGGTGCAGCTAGGTATATTCTGGGGATGGAAATAACTAGGGATAGAAAGGGCAAAAAGCTTTGGCTTAGCCAGAGTAATTATCATAATACTATTCTAGAGAGATTTGGTATGAATGATTACAAGCAGCTAGTTGTTCCAGTTTTAAAGGGGATGAAGCTATCTATTGAAGATTGTCCAAAATCTTCTACTGAGATAGAGGACTTGGCCATAGTGCCTTATGCTAGTGCAGTTGGAAGTTTAATGTATGCAATGGTATGTACAAGGCCAAACATTTCCCAAACAGTGGGAGTTCTTAGTCGATTTATGGTGAATCTAGGAAGGACACATTGGGATGCTACGAAAAGAGTGTTTAGATATCTGAGGGGCACTTCAGAATATGCTTTGTGTTACCATGGAAATTTGGCTGGATCACAGAGGACTCTCAACATTCCTGGATATGTGGATTCTGATTGGGTAGGGGAAATTGACAGTAGAAGGTCCACCAGTGGATATACTTTCATGTTGAATGGTGGTGCAATTAGTTGGATGAGAAAGAAACAAGTTGTAGTCGCTTTGTCCACTACGGAAGCTTAATACATGGCAGAAACTCATGCCTGTAAAGAAGTAATCTGGTTAGAATGTTTGTGTTCTAACATTGGGTTTGATGTAGGGAAGATTACAATTTATTGTGATAGTCAGAGTGCTATTTTTTTGGCAAAAAATCCTACTTTCCATGCCAGGACGAAACATATTGATGTGTAGTATCACTTTGTACAAGATATAGTGGAGGATGGAAAGGTCTCTTTAGAAAAGCTGGATACTCTAGAAAATGTTGCAGATGCATTGAAGAAACCAATGAGCACAAACAAGTATAGGTGGTGTACCAGTTCAATGGGCCTTGGTGCCCATAAATCTTAGTAGTCTTTTTGTGCTCTCGAGGTGTCAGTAAGATCTTCGTCAAGCAGGTGATTGTTGGAAAAAGTGCCTCAATGCTTACTGACATGGAACTCCTGAAAGAGAAGTATTGGTGAGACCCTTGGAATGTCTTGTCGATGAGAAGTTGTGTTCTAAAGTCTTCGAGGGATCAAATCGCTATGACCTTGGACCTATCTTGCCGACGGAAGTCATTGGGGTGACCAGAGCAGTCAGAGTGAATTTCCAAACTCATTCTGATAGTAGAAGTCTGGGTGATATCGGCGTGACCCCATGGATGTCTTGGCAATGAGAACCAACAGTGTGATCAGAGAAATCAGAGTGAGATTTCTAACTCGTTTCGATGGAAAATGTCTGGGTGATGAAGATCATCAGGGAGAATCTTGTCGATGGATACGTCGGGGAGACTTGAGCTATTGATGTGACCTTCTGATCTCTTGTTGATAGTATTTTTCTCGCTGATGGATCTACTCCTGATGGATGATCAGTGTGACTCTTTCTGATATGCATGGTCTTAGTGTTCTTTGGGACATCGTGGAGACTTGAACCATCGGTATGACTTTCTAGTTTGTTGTCGATAGTGCTGGTATTGTCGATGGTCATGAGGTTGGGGAGAATTCACCATGTTTGAGTGATAGACCAGTAAAAGCTGATGCTATGTGTGATGGAATATGGGTAGTTTGGCATCAGAGAGACACAATCTATTGTTTCATCGATGAGCGATACAGTTGAATTCTTTTGACCAAGTTTCTATGCTACGTGGTTTTTTGTGAACCAATGAGAGTAGTAGAATGAAAACCAATTGGCAGTTGAACTGTTGTGACCATTTTCTTGTGGGAAACAAACAAACAAATTGAGCATGAATGAACAGTTTGATTGAGGGTCTGGACTGGTTGGTTAATCGAATGATCAATTAGTGATTTTCATTGTATGCTGAATGAAAGCATTGTAACAGTGTAATTAGATACAAGGTTGATAACATAAATGTTGCTACTATAGAATTTTCATCTAAAAAGATGAGTTTGTAACTTGTATGTAATTTTATTATTGTAATACAAGTGATCTTTCTTTGGTGTGGTGGGTTTTTCTCCCGTAAGGGTTTTCCCACGTAAATCTGGTGTCAATTATGTTATGTGTTTATTTCTCAATTTTTTTTATTTATTTCATGTGTGTCTTAATGAACTGTAATTATAAGCATTAAAAGGCATATCTCTCTTCTCCTCTGAGTCTTGGCATTAGGAAAATTTGTTTCGCAATTCATTTTTTTCCTAACAATGGGTAGATGGAGGAGTATGTGATATATGGATATGATCATTATTTGTGACATCTTGTATGGATTAGAGAATACCCATTAGATCATGGCAGTATTTTGGAGATATAGATCCTTGATCTTGACTTTGTTTGGTGTTATATTCAATATGCTTTGGTTCATGTTCTTGACATGGGTCAATTTCGAAGAATGGATTGTTTGCAAAAGGGTTCTTAAATGTCTTCACTATGCATGGGTAGTGGCTCAATATCCTCTTGATATTTGAGTGGATTTGGATCAAGTGTTGAATTAAGTATTTCTTCAATATCGAGAACCACAAGGTCAAATGATATCAATATGTCTTGGAAAGGGCCATTTTTAGACTTTAGTGAAAGATGTTGATCATGCTTTGGAATAAGTTCTTGAGGTATGTAATATAACTCATTGGGTGATGTAGAGACCTTGTAAACATGATCATTGGTGGATGAATCTTGAATTTTATCCTCAACAATTTTGGTAGGGATATTGTCAATATTTTCAATCATAGGATCAAATGATGTTAAAACTTCTTGAAATGGATTGTTGTTGGATATTGTTGAAGGGTTTTGATCATGATTAAAAAATGAGTCTTAATGTATGTTGATTTTATCATTGGATTTGGTAGAAATAACTTCAAGGTGCTCATTGATGGATAGATCTTGATCATTATTTTTAATAATTATGGTGGGGATATTTTCATTGCTATCATTAGTAGTTGAATCTTGATCATTGTCCTTAATAGTTATGGTAGAAACTTCATTGATTTCTTCAACCATGAGATCAAATTATGTTAAGATTTCTTGAAATGGATTGATGCTAGATATTCATGAGGAATTTTGATCATGATTATGAATATGATAATCTAAGATTGAATCTTGATAATTATTGTCAATAGTTATTGTTCCTTGATCAATGAGGTCTTGGATGAGGTTCTTGAGTTTGATACAATCTGACATATCATGACCTTTTGTTCTATGGTATTCACAATAAGCATTATCATACCATGATAACTTGAAGCAAGGTTCACCAAATGACTCTTAAATATTTATAATTTTAGCATGGACTAATGTGTTTAATTTTGATTCAATTGGCTCCCCTAAAGGAGTGAATTCATGTTTGGTGATGGTGTTGTTATCTTGTGAAGCTTGTGCTTGTTGTGTCTAATATAGTTATGATTCTTCTTGGAGATGTGGTGATTGATCTTGTTGAGGTTGTAGCGATAGATCTTGTTGTTGATGTTGTTCTTCTTTATACCCAATGTCTTGATGTTGGAGATGTGGTTGTTGATGTTGTGGTTCTTGATATCCAATATCTTGATGTTAGAAATGTGGTTGTCAATGTTGTTGATGCAAACCAATTCTTTGATGATTTTGACAAAGAGTGTATTGATTTGGAGGTGGAAATTTGTCTTGGTGCAATGAATCAAATATTTTGGTAAGTGACACAATTCTATGTTGCAAAATTTGATCTTGATTTTGATTTTGACACCCTTGATTTAGTTGATTTGGTTGTTTTCCAAGCATATTTGGAATATACAATTGTGGTATTTGTATGGGATCATGCACAAATGGATTTTGTACAATGTTCCCATTTGAGATGATGTTTAGATTTTTCATTATAGGTTGTCATTGAGCATTGTTGTGGTTCGGAAACACATTGATTTGATTTAGGTAACCTTGATTTTGCATGGTGTTACCTTGATTTGGATCAATACATTGATTTGTCAACATATTATTTGGATTTTGAACAAAATTGGTGTGACTCACAAATGTATCTATCCCATAGTTCACCAAGTGTGGATTTGGTATTTTCATGTTTGGTAAGTTTGTATTTGGTATATTCACATTTGGTATGTATTGATTTGATGGGATAATGTTTTTTTAAAAAAATTCATGTATTGATCATTTGGTTGATGGATTTGTAGGTTTTGACTTTGATTTAAATCTACCATAGGGAAATGTGTTCCAAAATTTAGATTGGGCATACTCAAATTTGTTGTAGTGTTGAGGTTTATAGGATATAATGATCCCATGTGTGAGTTGTATAAATGTGATTTTTGATAATCAATTGGTATTGTAAGGCTTTGATAATATGGTTGATTTAGATCACTCATGATGTATGAATCAAGTTTATATTCCATTTTTTTCTTGTGTTTTGACCTTGTTGAAAAAGTGAACCTCTAAGGTGTTTTGGACCAATGATGTGAGTGGATTATGAAAGGGGTGAATGATATGGGGGATGAAATTTCTAAACTTTTTGAAAACAATTTTTAGACAAAGAAGTTTTATGTTTTGATGTCTTGGATAAAAGGTGTTAATGAACATGTAAATCTTCAAGGTAGTCTTGTGACCTTTAAGATAGACTAGTTCTAAAATGTGATGAATAACTCAACTAAGTGTATGGAAAAGGATTTATTTTACACACACAAAGTAGCTAAGCTAGGGGATTGGTTTGATGTTTTGCCTAATTCTAAAGAGTTTTGATGTGTCCAAAAGTTTCTACAGTTGTTTGGTGATGTGCAATGTCAAATGTGATGAATATGGATGGAATTTTTGACCCAAAATGTGTTAACCTAAAAGGGAACTTTTTTTTGCAAGACCAATATGGTGAGAAACATGCTATACCTCTAAAGTGATAAAACATTAAGAACTCAATGTTTGCAATACTTTCCTTGTCTCAATTTGCTTGTTTTAGGGATTCAATGCTTGAAAATGTATCAATGTGGGGTGTTCATTTGATTTAATCTTTGCTTAAATGAGATTGTTTGATTACTACATCAAGAAAATTTTAATTAAAGTTCAAACTAAAATGTCTATGTCAAAAGCAACCTTCATTTCACAAATTCCATTATGTGAAAATAATGAAGTTAAGGCCATAGTTCCCTATGTTAACTTTGGAAAGTGTGGATTTAGATATAAGTCTAAATATTTATAAGTCTTCAAGGATAGAATCCTTAGGACAAGCATCAATATCAATACTTTTCAAAGGTTATCCATGCTTAAACCAAAGGGTTTAAAATTTTGAGAAATTTGTTGATGTGTGTTTGAAAATGTTTTGAAACCAAGAAAAGTATTAAATTGAATCACAAATAATTACAACCCTAGCTCAATTGTAACGTTCTTTTGATGGGCTTGCCTCATTCTCTTCATAGTGGAAGAGACGATTTTACATGCAATCTAAGTAAGAGTGTAGAGGTATGTTAAAGAATGAACTTTTAACCTCTACACTTTCAACCAAGATCAGACATGGAAAGTAAATTCTTGGAATCCAAGTTCCAATACACCACTTCAAAGAACTTGTTGGGTGAACAAAGTTAGCTACTAAAAATAAGGTTCATAATCAGTGTTTTTCGGGATAAACTGGTGTCTATACATGCAACGATTCACTCAATTAAGAGGCCTCTCAGCCCTTAGAAAGATCTAAGGGTTTTTACGTATCGCACGGATACTAGGGGAGACTTTCATTGGTATAGAGAATTTGCACTAGCTGGTTTATAACTTTCGTCACACAAATTATTTATATAGTAGACCGAAATGAAACTACCACTTCGGTCGTTCCCTCTCACAAGTTGGGAGGCAGGCCCTCTAAAGGAAAAATATGGTGTGAAAGTCAAGATGTACTTTGAATATACACAAGCAACAAAAAGAAAAAGTATACTTGAGTGTTTCCCAAGTGGAGAGGATATGCACTAAAGATTTACCAAGCATAATCAAGCATGCAAAACACTAGTTCATTTTAATCCAAAAAGGAAAAATGACTTCATTTTAAGCACCAACAAGAAAAATGAGTTTGTATTGTTCAATTTTATCCTTTCAAAGAAAATGTGAGGTTGTTTGGTTCAATTTTATCCAACTTTGAAAGCTAATTCATTGCATTGTTGATTATAAGCCCAATTGAAATATTATTTAGCTAGAACATAAAATGAAATAAAAACAACTTGAGATAAAAACAACTTTCTCAAATATTGATCAATTTTAAAATAGTAAAGTGTTTTGGAAAGATAAACATGAGATCTTCAAAACCCAACAACTTTTTCACAAAATTAATTATGTAGAATTTATTAGAGATGAAGGAAAATCACACATTTAAGGGATTAAACCCAGATTTAAAAAAAAAAAACATGATTATAACAACTTGAGATAAAAAAAATTCTCAAATCTTGATCAATTTTGAAATCATAAAGTGTTTTGGAGAGCTAGACATGATATCTTCAAAACTAATCATATAGAATTAATTAGAATGAAAGAAAATCATGTATTTAAGCGATTAAACCCATTTAAAAAATATATATATATAGTAGAATTAAAATTTTGATAACTTTTTCAATTTTTGATGAAATTAAGTATCGTAAAATGCTACAAAAAGGTAAGACTAAGATCTTAAAAACCCAAAAACCATTTTGTAAGCTTTAATTCACCCATTTTTCTGTGATTTAAAAAATGTAACAGGTTTCATGAAATTTTTTGGGTGTGACCTACAAAATCCCTAAAAAAAACACTCAAAACATTAAAGTTTTCCCTCCTAGCGCCATTTTGTCACTAACTCATTTGATTGCAAAATCCGATGAAACCTTCTGACGAAAGCTATATAATCAGATATATTGTCGGGCACTTGTGTGCGAATTTTCATTTTTTTAAAATTTTATCCCCGACGTTCGTCAAAATTTCGACGAACTATTTTTTTGTCTACGTTTCAACGAAGATCTTTCGCCGAAATTTCAATGGACCTACAAAGTTAAATTGTGGCGGGCATAAATAAAAATGAGCTCGACTATTTATTGCAATAGTGCTTTTCTCGACGGTTTTCTTGGGGAAAATCAAAATAAACTCAAGAAGATATCGCCAGGTTGAGGGTAGTCATTGTCTTTTTCCAGAATTCATTTGTGAAGTCAGATTTGTACTTCTAGGTTTGAAAATCATATTTTTAAGCAACATCTCATCAGATTTCATTTTTAGTCTTGTGCATTTTTAGAATTTCATTTCCAGATTTTAGACCTGACTTCACAAATTCTTTATAAGGGAATTGTTTATAACTAATGGAAAATTCTTGATGGATTTGGACAAAGATTATATTTGCAAGGTTTCAATTTTAACCCTAATGATCAATTTTCAATAGATTTTGGAGCCATAGCTAGATAATATCAAAGGTGTTGGTTGTTTTTTACTGTAACCAAGTTTATCTTCTAGACACATAGCATATAAAATCTCAGATAATACTACCTTAAAATACCATCAATCTATATTCTAACCCAATAGTACTTATCAAATCCTTATATGAACATAGTCACCTATAACCTCACTCACGAATTTTAATTAATTCCTTGAATTAAAGCCAAAATGAGAATTACACACACCATAACAGTGAGATGAACAAAATAACCCTTGATCATTTTATTCAAGATACATGACCTTGAAATGAGTAATTTTCATTCAGATGCTAGTACTGTCTTGAAAATTAAGTACCCATGAAACTAAAACCTACAATAGAATGACACCAAACCTAAGAATAGTATCTTCACTATAATATCAGACTCTTTACAAATTCACTCTGCAACTTCAGTTAGACTCGACCTAAAGATATCTAACTTGCTAACCCGTATTTCTGGTCCTAAAATCTTTCTTTTAGGGAAAATGAAGGAGCAACAAGCATCAAACCAAAAATACACCTATCACTAGTCACTTGGACCACCTTATAAAATTTCAAAAATTGGTTACAAGAGCTGAGTCTCTAGAGAATCTGCTTGTTCATCCCATCCACTGGAGAATAACTGTTGCATTTGTCAAACTTCGAAAACTTGCACAAAACTGCCACCAAGACATAGCCAAAATTTATTATAACCATAACCGCTGAGCTATTAACTGCCAGTTGTAGACTCTGTCCTATTCTTGTTCAGTTAAATACTTTTCTACCCATCCTTGATATTCCCCATCCATTGGCCAATTAAAATTTACCGCCTCATTTACCTTGACACTGTAAGGTGTATACTTTACTACTACTTGATTTGCCTCCCTTTCAAAAGATTCCAAAAATGTGCTAGTGTTAATGATTTTATCCATACTACTCATCATCATGTCATAATCTGAGTCATCACAAATCAATTTGATTTGTGCATTGATGATTTCATCTACCCTGTCGTGCCATTGTTGCAGTGATCTAACATTTCCTTGGGCATCTACAATATCTGGTAAAGACATGTCACTCCAATCATCAAAACTCTTTACTAACTCTTTAATCCTCCTGCTGAAATCGTTAGGTAAGGCCTGGAAACCTTGCAGTGACTTCACAAAGTCTTGAGTAGGCCTTAATTGTTGAGGCCTATTAGCTGCATTTTGAGAATTTCATTTCCATATTTTGTTGTGCAAGTTCAATATTATGATTTTAGGAGTCTAACAGTTGGAAATCATAGTAAAATCAGAATTTAATAATTTCTAGAATTAGCATTTGAAAGTGTTTTTTGGGGTCATTAACTTCAGTCTTTTGTAGGGATGGTTGCATGCCAAATTTTTTTGGTGTAAAATATCATAATTATTATATTTTGTTACCTATGTATGATTAAAAATTATTAGAGTGTGAATTTGATATTTTTTGAAGATCTAAATATTCAAGCTTGGTAAAGAAAAATCATGTCAGATAATATTAGGCCAGAACAAAATGAAGAGACAGTTGCTGGATTGTGGGCTAGATTGGAGAGAAAGGGTGATGGGAAATGTTATTGTCCTTGCAATAATTGCAAGGGCTTAAAGATGAGAAGACTTTTAATCACAATAGTTGAGAAACATTGTAGGTAGCATGGTCACATTGAAAGGGGGCATGATTATCATCCATTGGTAAGTTGTTCATTATATGTGTTTACATTGATTGAATTTGTAAATGTTTATATTTTTTTAACATTTGATATATATATATATATATATATAAAATCACTTGATCATGATCATGGTTTATTTGTGTCTATCATTATTATAAAGATGGGGCACCCTAGGGTACATGATATGAATTATCACGGCCTGGAGAATGTGGTTTTGCAAGCAGAGGAACATGGAGCTGTGAATATTGAAGATGAATTTAATGATCTTATGGAAGAAGATGATCATGTGCCAGAAAACACAATTGAAGATAATGGTACAAATACATTGATCCATGACACATGTAGTGGCACATCTGATCATATTGATCGAGATGAATTTGATGATGTTCATGATTTACCTGTACTTGAGAAGGCATACGAGCCCCTTTATGAAGGCTCCCAAACAACTCTTCTCTTTGCTGTATTGTTGCTGGTGAACTTGAAGTTTATGAATGGTTTATCCAACATAGCAATCTCACGGATGTTAAGGTATGTCATATATGTCATCTTTTTTCATCTATTTTAATTGTTGTTAGTTCATCACTAGTAAATAAAGGATGAAGTATGTACCATTAATATTTTTTATATTAAAAAATTATTTTTTGTTGCAGATTGATTGGTGAATTTTTGTTACCACCATCAAATATTTTACCTCGCTCATACCGAGATTTATCTGGAATTATGAAAGATATTGGAATGGAGTATCAATCAATAGATGCATTTCCCAATGATCATATTATATATCATAAACAACATGAATTTGCAACAGAATGCCCTGAATGTCATATCAGTAGATATCGAACAGATCAACTAACAAAAAAGGTGTCTCACAAGGTTCTTCGTTATATTCTCATTATTCCACGTATGCAACAATTATTTAGGTGTGAAAGCTTAGTGCAATTTATGGATTACCATGCATGAAATAGAAGTGGAGATGAAATTCTTCGAATGCCTGCAGATGGTTATGCATTTAGGGACATGGAGGAAAATGACCACACTTTAAAGAAGAACCTCGTAATCTCAGGCTTTCATTGGCAGCGGATAGTGTCAATCCATTTGGAGAGCTGAGATCTATTTACTGGGTGTGGCCTATTTTTGTTATCAATAATAACATTCCTCCATGGATGTCAATAAAGAGGGAGCACATAATGTTGGCAATGATTGTTCCAAGTATTTGTTTACATCAATTTTCGTTAACGTAGTAGCATCTCATTTGTCTTATTTTTTGCATAATGACTTATATGTTTTTTCATTTAGTAGTCATAGTCATGAATTTATATATATTGCAGTAAAATGGTTATAATAATTATGTAATATCTATGCTCATTCAACTAGGTAAGTACCAAGTTAAAGATATGAATGTATATATTGAGCCTCTTATCGACGAGTTACTAAAGTTATGGAATGGCGTGACTATGTATGATGTATCTAGACCAATAGGACAAAGACAATTTGAATTCCATGCAATGCTTGTATGGACAATTCATGATGCCCTAGGGCTAACACATTTTTCTAGTATGTTATAACATTTGATTGCACGACTTTAATGATATTTAATTTTATGAAGTAGATATCATGCATGTTTTCTAAATAATCTATTCATTATATATAATTATAAAAATTGACATATTTAATCCAATTATATATGATTTGTAGGTCTTCAAACAAAGGGAAAATTTGCATGTCCAATTTGTGGTCCAAAGGTGAAATTTCGTTGTTCAACAAGTTTAGGAAAGTAGGTGTTTGATGAGTATAGGCAATTCCTCCACATAAATCATAAGTATCGAACTACTGAAAACATATTTTCAATGGGAAAGAAGAGACTACATCAAAACCACAAAGAATGACACCTCGCCTATGGAAGTTGGAATATAATAGAATTAATCGTCAAGATTATACATCGGATCAAATTGTTTATCTATCATTTATGATATGTTTTGAATTTATATGTTTATATTGTGTTGTGTTTACTCATGCTATAATTGACAATGATTGTCGCTATTAATTTATTTAACCTATATGCTTCATGAAGGTCATCAAGGCATTAATGGTCGGCTTCCATAGTGACTAAAAAGTTATCCCAGACAATTTAGTAGGTTGTCCTACTATGAGCAGCTACAAATTGTGCATTTGTTTGATACAATGCATATCAGAAAGAATATGACAGAAACGTTATGGAAAATATTGGATGGAAGGCATGACAAAGAAAAAATTATCAAAATTTGTAGTGACATTCAGGAAGTCAGTCATGCAATGAAAAATTTCATTCAATTAAATAGTGATGGAGACCAAATTAATATAAGTTCCCTTCCTTGGTTATTAGCGGAGCAACAAAACAATGCTATAAAAAAAGTCATACGAAAAATTCGATTTCCCACAGGATTTGCTGTGAACATAAACAATATCATAACAAAGAAAGGTGAATTTGGGTCAGGGATGAAAATGCATGATTGGCATACCTTCATTAAGGTAATTATTCTCTTATATTATATATATATATATGTATACTACATGTACTTTTCAGTGTATTATGTTTACTAATTTTGGAAAAATATTAATGGAAAGATCATTTTATAATTGTTGCAGTACATTCTACCTCTATCTCTCCTAGACAACTTCGACAACAATGTCAAGCAAGTTATATATGATCTTGGAAAATACATGAGGTAAGTAGCGATATTTGTTCAATTCATTATATATTTTTGTTAAATCTCGTTAATATATTTGTGCCTTGAATCACTTGTAGATGGCTATCATCTAAAGCAATCCATAAAGAAGATATAAATTATTGGAAGAGAAAAATTCCTCATCTATGTGTGAAATGCAAAAGTGTGTACCTTTGAAATTTTTCAATGCATAAGAACACTACCTCATACACCAAGTTGAGGAGATTGAATTGTGTGGACCTGTACACAGAAGGTCAATGTGGATGGTTGAGAGGCACTTGAAATTTTTGAAGGCTTTGGTTAGATAAAGAGCACATCCCTAGGGTTCTATGGTGGAGGGATACATGGTATACTAGACCATGGTGTACATTACTAAATATCTTCCTAAGTTTGCAGCAAAGATCCATGTAGATCGTATTTGGGATCCCAACTCCATTAACAAACTAGAAGAGGAGTACCTGATGGGGAAAGGTAGACTGAGGAAAGTGACAGGTAATTATAAGATGGTCATGGAGATTAATTAGAATACATTTTACATTGGTTTTTATGTATATTGTACTTATTTAATTATTAATCTTCAATATTCATCAATTATAGATTAAGGTTGTATACCGTGGTAATTAACTAGTTATACTTCGTTTGTGAATTTTAATTTTTTTGATATAGTTGGTCGAGAGTGGGATGCACTACATTTGTACGTCGCAAACAATCTTGATTGGATGACGGTATGGATTGAACGATGTCAACAATTTGGTCATGCATTAACATGGGAAGGTGTGGCTTCATTGGTTAAAGAAGCTCATCGTAATGGAGATTCCAATGTTACACCAAGGGAAATTGATTTAACATATGGTTTAAGAGATAAATGGGTATGTATAAATATATTAATCCCATATTATTTAATTAAATTTTCAATTATATTGATGTATATAAATGTTGAGATTTTTTTCTTTGCATACATTAGGCCAAGAATAAATATGTTTATCAACTAACGATATTGCAATAAGTTTCACATGGTTCACATATTGCAGGTGAAACACCACAAGGCTATGTGGTGCAATGGTCATAAATTTTGAATCAAAAAGTTGGATGACACGAAGAAAACTTGTGATTCTGGGATAATTGCAGTCTTCTAGGTGACTAATGTTTCATCTAGAAGCGACATACATCCACAAGTCTCAGGAAATCAATACTATGGGATTTTGGATGATATACTTGAGTGTGACTTTAAGTCCTTCAAATTAGTTTTGTTTGTTTTCCTATGGTACAGGCTACGATTGAATGAAAATGATCCTGAGAGAACTGTTATTGAACATGATAATGGGTTTATCATGGTTAATACAAGGTATTTTGAGCGAGTTGGAAATGAGCCCTATGTTCTTCCAAGCCAATGTGAGCAGGTATTTTACTTAGAGGTTCCAGGTAAAGCAGGTTGGTCATATGTTGTTAGACATGATCCAAGAGGAAGATTGGTAAATTATAAGGTGGTGGAAGAAGAAGATACTGAAGAAATAGAAGATGATGTAGATGATGATTAGGATCAATAGTTAGTTGATGATGTGCCTGATGAAGATGTCGAAGAGGAGGAACTAGATCATGATGATGTAGGAGTTACTGTTCATGAAGATGATATCTGTGTGGATGATGACATTATCGAAACTGATATCAATGACGATGATGATGATATGACCAATCCTTACAATGTTGAATCTAGATCGAATGATACAGACAAAGAGTTGGATGAAGAAGAAGATCGATGACATTGAAATGTATGAGTTATGTGATTGTATTATATATTTGATATTAATTTATTGATAGAATTATATTTGACTTATGTGGTTACATAATTAATTTATGATGTTTTTAATTTAAATTATATTTGAATTATATTAGAATATGTTCAGTTAACAGATGTAAAAAATAAAATGGATAAACCAAAAAATGAAAGCGTGAGACCACTGCCTTGTTGGGTGTATGGAGTCTAATGAAGATCTATAAAAGTGTAATCTATGATGGAAATAATTCAAAGTTTTTGGCACATAGATGTAGTTTATAACTTGAATAAATGTGCAAGTAAATGACTGACACACTCTACTTGAGATAGAATGACAATCCTAGTTATGTGATTCTTCTTATTGATCCAATTAATACTCTTCAGTTACTGTGATTGACTAGAAGGGTTTAATCTTTACTTGAAAGAACCAAATAATCACATCACACAAATACAACAAATGTGTATCGATAAAATAAATATATATATGCTTGATATATCAATTTAAACAACAAAAAAGCATCAAAATGGAGACAACTAGATAACTATATAATTCCACAAATAGATGATACCAAGATTAAGCCACAAGTTCAGACATCTTCATTAGCTTCATCAAAATTCATACATGCATCTGAGTCTTTTACAGGAAAGTTTCATTGCAAACTATCTACTGTATCTTTCTCCTATCTACCTATATTTGTTTTACATTATGAAACAAATATAAATATATCAAAATTGTGAAAGGGCGCATCCTTTGAGAAATGTCTTTTGCTTATCAACAATAACAAACTAGAAATTATGCTTTATTAAGCAATAAATAGATGTTTGATAGATAATCTTGGTAAGTTGGCTGCTTGTGTGTATCAACATCCTCTAGTGCATTCCTTATGGCTATCTCCATTTTGAACATCTTCTCATTCTGTTCACATGCCTTGTCCGTTGTTAAATCATTTCCTGTGGTTGTCCCCAGAATTTTTTACATCATCATCTGGCATTCCTTCATCCATCATGTGGTAATAGACATTGTTTTACTCCTCTTTGGTTACGTACTTGTCCACCCATCTCTGATACTCTTCATCCGTTGGCCAGCCAAAATTCACGACCTCATTCACCTTAGTGTTGTAAGGTGTGTACTTCACTGCAACCTAATTGGCTTCCCTTTGAAAAAACTCTAAGAATGTGCTGGTGTTAATTATCTTATCCATACTATTTACCAGCAAATCATAGTTTGAATCATCACAAATCGATTTGATTTGTGCATTGATAACTTCTTCTGCCCCATCCTGTCACTATTGCAATGTCTTAACATTTCCTTGTGCATCAATAATGTCTACAAAAATGTATCATTCCAATCATCAAAGCTCTTTATCAGCTCCCTAATTCTTCTACTCAAATCATTAGGTAGGGCCTGGAATTCGTTCAATGATTTTACAAATATTTGAGTGGGCTTCAATGACTGGGGCCTATTGTCCACATCAAACCTAGAAGCTTTGTACATAATATCTAGATCATTGGCCATAGGGATCCATTTCTCAGCCAAAGGCAAAACTATTTCCCGATCCCTATTGATATTTTTTATTCCATCTAAGAATAAAGAATACAAAAAATGTATAGATGGTAATTTACCATGAACCTTTTCATTAAGATGCCTCAAAACTATGTCAACCACCTCACTTTGTTTGGCAATTTCATCATCCTCACTTGCCTTTAAGGAAGCCTGAAATTCTATGATCCTATTCAACATTTGCTTCTTGGTGGGATCCATAGAATATTCAACCTCTTCTTCAACTGGCCCTAGTGTAGGACTGAGAGCAGGTGCCTGGATGGGGGACCCCGGAGTTGAAACAATTGGAGTAGTAGGGGGGACTGATCCTGCAATAGAAGGTAATGCTCTGATACCAGGAGCACTAGAGGATTCTCCTACCTGCCCATATTTCAACCTATCTACTTCAGATTGTAGCTCAACATTCCTTTGTTACATCCTACTATATTTTGCAATTATCATATTGTATTTCTCCATCAGACTCTTCTTTTCAGCCAATTTGGCCACATTTACTATCAGGCTTGTAGCTTATGTTGTTGAAGTTTTAAAAGCTCTCTTGATGATTAGCCCTCCCCTTAGGTGTGGGATAATAACAGTTACATTTGGTTTTCTACCCTAGGGTGCCAATGCCCATATGGCCAGAGTTTCATACTCCTCACTGAAGGCAGAGTCCTACAGAGCTACCTTAACATCTTCTTCACTATTTTGTATAGGGTGCTTGGACTGTAAGATAGCATTGAATGCAACCGCATCAGCTATGTCCCATTCAAGAAAAAGTAAGACACTAGCCTGAGTCACAAGTCTTCTTCCCTCCTCAGAACTGATGCCTTTGAATTCTTCCATTAGTTCGGCCTTTACCTCATCATCATTCTCCTGCTCAGACCTATCAGATCTCAATTCTCTCCTACTCTTGCATTTGTTCTAGTACTCTTCTAGTTTCATCCTTCAAACTAGTTGCAATAATACAAGAGTCTTTACAAATGCATCATCGTCCAAGAATGCCTTGCAGGCATCCATCTTGGCATCTTGTACACATTGCCCCTTTACATCCATGTCAGAAAGCACCAATTGTGTTGATCTAGGAGGGGAAGGTATACCAACCTACATGTCTTGATCAGTCACAATTATCTCATCCATCAGAGTATTTTATGTTTCCTCAACTCTCTGCTTCTTAGGGCTTGGCTCTAATGGTAACACTGCAAGATCAACTCTTGGTGGTGAATCTAGATCCACAATCCTTATCCCTCTAGGTGCTCTGATCCTTGGACCCAACTATGATGATGCTTGCATGACTTGTTTTCCTTTCATCCTCATCACTACTCACATTCCTCTTTCTCTTGTATAGAGGCCTATCAACTGGTGGCTGATAAGCTGGCCTTGTTTCTTCAGGCCTCACATCTGGTCTTTCTATACCAAAATCTAATTCCAAACTAACCCTCTTGATCATCAAGATGCCCATGATATATTTGAAATTATCCATTAAGAAGTCTATTCTCTTGTGAAAAGGAGTGAATTCCATTAATGCATCATATTTTGGATCCATTTTATGTATTATAGCCAACAACTTTTCATATGCAATCCATTTTTCTTTATTCAACTCTGCCTATTCAAATCAAACTCATTTCTGATTAGGTCCTTAGGAAAGTTGAATTCATGTGCAAATTTTCCACTTTTAATTCATTGTCTGAACAATGCAAAGAATCCCTCAGGGTCATGCTATCTCCTAGGACCATTCCTCAAATTAAAGTCATCAAAAAACCTTTCCAAGTGGACCCATCCTCCCTTGGAACAGACAAAATCAGAAACAACAGTGTAGTCAGGGAACAAAGTCCCTTTTCCTTTCTTTTTTAGGTTGTCCTCATGAATACAACCTAGTTGCCACATTACTTCAAAAAACCCCATCCTTGATGGTACATTAAAGGGGAGGATATGAGGGGTTCCCTGGAAACCATACACCCTCAAGACAGTGCTTACAGGGTACAAGATGATATCACCCCAATTGTGACACTTTTAAATTAGGCTTCCTCACCTTTGGTCAGAGGAAGTCATGCAAATCTTTAGGGAATCTTGGCACATTTACCACCAACCGATCCCTGAGTCTGGGGGCAAAGCAGTTATCAAACTGCACAAATCTGCACTCCACACCTGTACTGGTAACCTTTTTCCATTCACCTCCTACCTCAACTCCATTTTTTCTAAGAAGAAAACAAAATTCTTGTACAAGAACATATGCATCAATAGGAAGTACCAGAAAAAAGGAGTGCCAATATCCCCCACATGTAGCTTCATCAAACCCTCATGCATCTTCTCTGACAGGAATGATGCAAAGTCATATACCATAGACAAGTTGGGATGCCAAATCTAGGCTCCCATAAACATGTATGCAACTGGCATCACAGTATTAGGGCTCAACCCTAAAATCTGGCACAATGAATAAAATGTTGCCAGGAAGTGATTGGAAAAACAACTCAGCCTGAAAGGCTTCTTGTCATTTGGGCTGATAAGAATTGTTCAACTGCCCACCCTGGCTAGGTGAAGAGGAAGCAACTTCAATCTGAAAAGATGATTTAACCTTTTGTACTCCTCCTTCATCTCCTCCAAATCTATTTGGACTAAGAAAGGGCTATACTCAGTCAAATCAAAAATATTTTGAATCTCATCTGCATTTAGGTTTAGCAAAATTCCACCATCATTATCCCTTATGACCCTTGTCATAGGATCATACTGTGCTACCACTACTCTGAGCAGGTCAACATCAGGGAACACATTTGGCACTGTTAGTTTCCCCATGTCATATCTATAGGCATTAGAGAAGGGGTGAGGCAAGTTTCATTTTCCATACCACAACCTAAACATTTCAAGACCAGTCATAGGAATCCTAGCATCCACAATGTTATAATTTTTGCATAGTAGACCTTTGCCTAGAGTCTTTCCACTCATTAAAACCAAACCACTCTTCCTATCATTTGTTGACAATGGGAGTTGATCCACGAAGTCATCATACAAATTCCTCTTCAAATAATCAACATGGCCAGAGTGCTACTTCGGTGGTGTCATCTTAAACAACTAGGGCTTCTTTTAAAAAATAAAATCCTCGAAGAAACTACGGGTACCCAAAACACAAAAATACAACACAACTATGCAATTCCAATAATTCAAATGAACCAATAACCCTATGAAAATAATTAACAAAACCCCTTGACCAACACAATAGAACCCTTCGTAAAGACAGTCAAATTAACCCAGTAGTTTAGAAAATAACTCACGGGATTTCGCACCTTGCAGAGAACCAAACTTCATGGTGATCGCTCGAAAATTTTTATCTCTAGCTTTGAACTGCTTGGAAAATACTTGAATGCTTTTGTGATGAAGATAGAAAAAGAGAAGATACTTCATGTCGATTGAATTGAGGCAGTAGACGTCTCTTCCACCATTAAAGCTCATTTGCATGCCACCCCAATGGCTCCAATCGCATTTGATGCGAATTTAAACTTCAGTCATCGATCTTTTATTTTTGTCAGATCATCAAATGATCGTCTTCAAAAGGGCTGATGAAATCTCCATGTCAGCATCAAGGGCCCACCACAAAAGCAACGCCAAAGGAATACAGGTGGTTCCCGCCTGTGATATCATGATCACTAAACATCCTGCATCTTTAGATCACGTGATGGCAGGCAACCGTTGATTCCTACCATCGGTGATCGTGTTCACTCACAATAGTCAGCAACACCAAACATAACCGTCGAGCAACTTTTTACCAAGATTATAACATCACCGTCAATCTTGAGCACGTGCATCTTGCAGCTATTTTAGTAACCCACTTTATAACATATTTAAGTCTGACACAAATATTAAATGCTTTATTAATCCCTTTTTGGCATCGACAGCTTGGGACACGTGGCGCTCACCCGTGATATCACAATCACCAAATAACCAGTGGTGATGTCATCGCGAGATCACGGGGAGTGGTCAAGATCAATGGTCATTAAAAACACAGCAGTCAGCAGCACCAAACATAACCGTCGAGCAACTTTTTACCAAGATTGTAACATCACCGTCGATCTCGAGCATGTGCATCTCGCAGCTATTTTAGTAACCCACTTTATAACATATTTAAGTCTGACACAAATATTAAATGCTTTATTAATCCCTTTTTGGCATCGGTAGCTTGGGACACATGGCGCTTGCCCGTGATATCACAATCACCAAACAACCAGCGGTGATGTCATCGCGAGATCGCGGGGAGCGATCAGGATCAATCGTAGGAAGATCGATGGTCATTAAAAACACCCCCTGCAAAATAAAACAACTATTAAAAGGGAGAAGGGGACATCACCTAGGACAGTGACAAATGATGGCTCAAAGTTGTTCTTAAAGCCCAGGGCACGAACTAACCTAGACTTAAGAAATAATAAAGTCAGGCGAAATAACCTTTTTGCGTGTGTAGATTGTGCGACCGTCAGATGAAGTGATTTCAATCTTGACCGTTGCTCGCAAACCTCGCAAAGTTTCTGCTAACATCACAAATATGGTACGAGGAATGTGGAATGCTGACATCTATCACATTTGATGGTGGGGACCAGTTTTACTCGCTGATCGATGATGAAGGTTGATGCTGACAATTGTTTCCATACCGACGCATTGTGGTCGTTCCTCGCTGACCTCGCACAATTAAAATTGTAGTTTCAATAATGTTGCGAGGTGTGCGATTTGGTGACACGTGGACTCCGATGTTGTGTGCTGATAACAAAGGTGGAGCCCATTTTCATGCTGATGTGGTGCCCGGTAGGTGAATATCCTGTCTGTTTGGTGACTGGAGGGAGAACGTGGCATTTTCAAACTATTTTGACTAAATCTGAGCCGTTCTCTTGGCCAACATTGTGATTGATCAACGACTCGTATTTAAAAATAATCTGGTATTGTACTATAGCTGTTTTATCTCACGTGAGTGAATAGTAATGGCCGAGTTTGACTCTGCCTGCATAATTAAATGCTAAAATTTGTGAATTACTATTTCTGTTCTATATCTCTACATTGAGGAAGAATTGTTTGGTATCGAATGAAGCAAGTTGTGGTTACGATTTCTCAATTTCGCTACCCTGGATGTTCTGCGATTGAAACCATAAGTAGCACATATGCCATTTCTTGTAAATTCAAAATATTTTATGGTTGCTTGCTAGGCAATTCATGATTGTTTTCTATTTCTATTCTTGAAGAATTGATTGAATAGATTCGCTTTTAGATCTTGTCTAGATAATTCCTAGGCTTTTTTAAATATTGAAGAATTTTCTATTAAGGCTAAAGGAGAAAATTGTAATTATTTGCTATCTGAAAATAAGAAAACCCTAGTTCTAATTATCATTAGTCTAGTATAAATGGCACCCAAGGCCCGAAGTTCTGGTTCTAAAACCACTACTAGGTATTTATCCCAAGATATTATTGATTTGTTAAAACCCTCTAGTAGCAAGAAGCAGGAGGGAAATTTTTTGTTCTATGGGCCTTGAATCTTCGAAGGATTGACACACAAGCAATGTGCAATTCAAGATGTTGAGTTACCATACATCGGGTGGCAGTTGTTCTCCAATTGGTTTGGGAATGAGAATTTGTCGGTTCCTTTGTGTAACCCCTAGAGGCTAGACCTGGGTAAATTGGTGGTTCCTAATGTTTATATGCATGTAGATCTTTTAAAGGACATTGCTGCTAGATATGATCTTGTGGCCCGAATTGTCAGAACACATGCTGGTGTGCAGATGATTAAGGTAACCACAGAAGAAATTGCAGAGATTTTCAAATTGCATGAATGGAGTCAAGATATGGTTCCTGTCGACTTGGAGGTTTTCAGAAAAGAATATAGAAATACTAAGGGTTTGTTCAAAACATCCTTGTTAATACCTCATTTGGTAGTCTCAGGAAGAGGAAAAAATCAGAAGAAGGTAGTAATTGGCAAGAATGAGCCTGAACCTTTTCCTATGGACTATTTCTCCAGTTATTTCAAGAAGACTGTTTGGGCTTTATGTCAAGTTCTGGGAGTCATCTTAAAGAAAACCTTGCCTACCGATATTATGTATATGGCAGTAAATCTCCAGCACCCATGTTTTAATGTAATATATGATTTTGCCACTTATTTGGTAGAGAAGATGCACACGGGTCTGGTAGCCCTAAAGGAGGGGAAGATATGGGTTGGATTCAGATGGTATTCCTTGTTAATCCACATGTTTATGTATAGGAGTCAGGCTATGTTCGAAAAGATATGGAATTAAAGAAGAAGGAAGGAAACATTGAAATGCCTATCCAATATTGAACTAGGATTCTTCACATGCATGATCATAAGTTTGATTATGTAACTTTCCATAATGTCTTTGGATCTAAATTAAGGGAGGCCTTGGTTCGTGACCCCCCAAGGAGAGAAGGCCTGAATTAAATATAATGCACAATTGGGGAGACATTATCCCCTATACTAATACCACAGTTTTCAGGGTTTTTGGCACTAATGTCAATCCAAAGGTTCTGCCAAGGGAGGTGCCCCTTAGAATTGGATTTTTGGAAATCATGAGGCAGTTGGGGGGCGCTCAGGAACTACACTTGCCAACTGAATAAAAGAAAGGTTCTTTCTTCCCTGAATATACAACATTTGCCGATTTTGTTATGGCAAAGGGAGGATGGAAGGAGTTGCATCAATTACTTGGGCCTTATAGGCTAAGTACTGTGCACCCCAGGAATCATGATCCTAAGGGTTTTATCTCTCAAATGAAGGCAAAAAATCAGACAAGAGCTTTTGTCCACAACTTCTACTTTCCTGAGGACATCATGAGGAATATTTTTGATTTGGAATTACAAGATGATAGAAAGGCACTATACGTTTCCTACTCTAAAATGGTAAAAAGTAAGCAAGAGAAAATACTTGGTTTCAATCCCATACCTAATGCTAAAGATGAGTTTAGCAGGGCAATGTATGCTATTGATAATTTTGAGAGCTTGGTTGGGGTTTTGAAAGATGAAAGGGTTGTGGAAGAAAGGGGAAAATCACAAACCATCGAGGAGTACCCTACGGTAAAGGAAGAGGAGAGGCCTACTTATCAACCCCAAAAGAAGATAAGGGTTTTTCCTAGAAGAAAGGGAAGTAGGGCTGAAGATGTTGCTAAGAATATTGCACCATCTTCTTCAAGGTAGTCAGTACCAAATGTTGTTGATTTGGATTCTCGTCCAAGTTTTTTAGAACAGGCTTGCCCACCATCACCAAAGAGGCAGAGGGTTGAAAGGGTAAAGATTGTTGATTATGATGCTGATGAGGATGATGACATTATTGCCACTCTGGATGAAATGCATCCTGAGATGCCATTGGACCCAGTTGACATTGCAACAGGTTTAGGTATAGTTTCTTTGAGGTTAGGAAAAGATGAAATCAAAGGAATAACAAGGAATGATGACTTGAGAATAGAAGCCTGCAGAGAGTTCATGATGGATGACTCTTTTATTCAAATCGGTGTTTTGAAAGATTTTGTGTGGAGAGCACATACTGCATTATATGCTGACAAGGTGGCACATGAGAGAAGTCTACATTCAGAGCTCCCAGAGAAGGTAATTCAAGCTAAGGTTAGGGAACAGATGAGAGAAAAATTCAAAGCAATAACACTAGAGCAGGGCCGAGAATTGGTACAAAAAAGTGGAGTATTGCTACTCCCTGAATGGGATATCATTGATGCTGTGGTGTTCGACACAATAAGAAGGGCTAATAAGCCACTTCTTTCTATTGAAGAGGAGGCTACATTGGCACTCAAGGGATTAGCCTTTAGTG
Organism: Sequoiadendron giganteum; assembly: GCA_007115665.2. NCBI lineage: Eukaryota > Viridiplantae > Streptophyta > Pinopsida > Cupressales > Cupressaceae > Sequoiadendron > Sequoiadendron giganteum. The sequence continues at coordinate 777,836,829 of CM021102.1, forward strand.
AGGAATCAGATCCATTGGCAATCCGGTCCCTATCCACTAGCTCTAAAAAGCCAATTGTTGTAGAACCTTCTGACTTCAGTGGTCACTTGGTTGTGAGGAGAGTTGTTGACACCCCAACATTGGAAGCTGATGATATGGTCATGAATGTTGCCAAATTCAGTAGAGAAAATGTTGAATATTTGACCAAGGACCGAGATACTCTGAGAGGCCAATATAATGACATTATTATTGAATATAATAAGAGTCAACAAAAGGTAGTAGAGTTAGAGACTGAATTGGCTTTATTGAGGCAACAAATGGATACCATGAGATCTCAAAAGCAAGCCAATTCTAGCCACATTATTCCTGACCCACCAGTAGAGCAGTCTCAGCCTCTTGCACAAGCACAGTCTTTGGCTATTGTTCCATATAATATGGGACAAGTGCCTATCACTATTGAGAGGGCTACTAGCCTTGGAGGGGGACTTTATAGGGAGAAAATAATTCATCAGGTTGAAGAATATAAGGAGATGGTAAAGAAAATCCGAGATGCAATAAGGAGAAACAATGTACTGATAATGGACATTGTTTTGAAACATTTAAACAAAACGGTCCAAAGTAAGCTAAACAGTGTTCATGCAAATTATGTCCTAATGTTGCAAGCACTAAAAATGTTTCCAAGGGATAAAGAAATGGCCATCTCATTACTAAATAAATGGAGCCCTAGAATGGAGAATTTGAAATTCATGGCAGTAGGGGTAAAACAGCATGGTGATAAATATCCTACTATTATTGCAACATATCAATTGGTCAAGGGAATTGTTGAGAAAAAGTTTCAAGGATTTTCCGCCCCAATGGAATCCAAGATTAAATTGCTAAAAGATGTGTATGATGGAATGGACCTGACCCCATTGCCTCATATTTCACATAGTCAAGATGAAGTCAAACCCTTGCAGGTTTGGAAGGAGCAAATGAACAATATAATGATGTCTCAAACACATGAGATGCAAAAATGTTGACATCCGAATGCTAGAGAATACATTAGAAAAGTTGTCTTTTGTTATAAGTTTCTTAGAGAACTTTGATAAAAAGGCCACATCGATAATGGTAAAGTATACTCCCTATCGAAACAAGGTTGATCAGGTTGTGGCTTTCTAGTATCCTTCCGAGGAGGTGTTTGAATTATGGAAAAAGGTGTTCATTGATCAAATGGAATTATGAGTGTTATAGTCGAGAATTGCAACTTGGTCATGTATAATGCAGGTCTGGCCTTAGATATTATATTCTAAAATTGCATTCTCTTTTTGACTCCAAGTACAGGGTGCTGAGGTGGAGTTAATACTATAACGGCTATGCATGCCTTCGATGTATGGGGAGCAACCTTTGGAGCAATGTTTTCTTTCCTCCTTATCAACTAATGATGATCTTTGTCTTATGCTCTCCACTCACATAATAGAATTGTAACTAAATCAGGAGTTAGCAATCTAATTACAAATGGACATGTGTACTCTTCGACCTGAAGCTTGTTGGCTCCCTTGTTTTATAAAAGGGAATTCTGGGCCGAGAGACTGGTCGGTTGAAATATCCAAAATATGAGAAATAAGAGTTTAGTAATATAGAGAGTATGAATTGTAAGTCCAGGTTTTTAAAAGTTTTGAGTAAAATTGGAGAACTTTGTTAATCATGGGGTTTTTGAGCATGTTTGTATCAAACTCATGAATATTTGGAGTTTATTTTGTCTCCTATTGTGTTATGTTACATGGATTATTAATGAAATATCGATCAAAGATGATTTTCATTGATTTTCATTTGTTCTTTACTGTAAATTATGTTTAACTACAACTCTAGTTCAAAGGATTGGTTAAATGCTTCAGTTAACTAGTAAATTCATGCAATATAACAAATAGGATTCGTAAAGGAGTAATAAACTCAGGTATAGATATATGGGTTGTAATGCAATTCATAATAGATCATAAGTGTTCAAAATGAAATTTACCCTGTAGTTCAGTTTCTCTTTTGACTCCTTGCGCTAGGATATGGCATTGAAATTCTGATTACGTTTTATTCTTGTATGTTTTGTGTTATGGCATTAGGATATTTTACTCAAACATTTCCTATCAATTTACTTTATGTGAAGTTTGCGATTCTCTGTTAAATGGACATGAGTATTTTTTAAGGAATAGCCAATTTCTTAAAGGATTTGATCCTTTAACATTAATTGGGGATCTATCTGTTGCTTACCTATGTGCAAATTAAATGAATTGTTTAAATGTTGTATGTTAAGAGCACATGTTAGGGAATACCCTCCTGGATTTTACAGAGTCTGAAGTGTAGGAGAATTAGCCTTATTGCTATTCTCGTTAAGTTGGCCATATTGTTCCTAGTCTTTTATTATTGAATGTGGCGAGTTCATAGGAGCTTCTAGGAAACACGTGTGGGTTGTAGTAAAAAAATGGCAACAGGTTCAATTGACAACATGATCTATTGAGTAATTACAAAGAATTCATAATTTGAAATTGTAGATTTTGACAACATGATCTATTGACAAGTAGGAAGTATTTTTGACATTGTGTCAAATTTTGATATTGTTATCAGGATTCAATTATGTAGGTTTACAAGTCAAACTCATTGACCCATGTTTCATGAGTAGTGTTTCAAAAGAACCCATCTTTCATGATAATGAATGGTCCACTTAGCACTCATTGCATCTAAATGATTCTCAAAGCGATGAAGCACTAGGCCTTCCTAGGAGGTCACCATCCCAATATTACATGATCCATGATTTTATTAATAATTGATCATTTTGGATTTTGATAAACTTGACACACAAATGACAATTTGACAATGAGCTTAATGTATCACAATTAAGTTTCAAATCGAGTAACACAATAGAAACTAAAAGAAATTGAGAGATTGTTATGAGGGTAGTGATGCAACTTTTCTAATTAGAGTGTATTCCATGAGATTACAATTCTTTGAGATATTTTGTCAAATAGTTCACAAGATTTGTCTATCCTCCCACATTTTACATAGATTTGAAAATGGAGTCTACAACCACAACATTTGAGAAAATTCATCTTCATATTATGCTTTGATGGATGTTGATACCTTGTTCCAAATCTCCCATATTAAGGAAATCGACAAGGATTTTGGTGAAGGTTGTGAAATTTGTCTATGCATCTACCAATTGCATTTGATTGAAAGTTTCTAAAACCTTTTGAAAAAATCCGTTATGTATATTCTATAATAATTATAGTCCACAATTTCACATTTATTTTGTTTTGCATCTACCAATTGTATTTGCTTGAATTTTCCTACCGAATTTTCAATGTAGATCCATTTTGTGTATATCTTACAATCTGTTGGTGTTTTTTACCACATAGGATTCGCAATTCTGTAAGAGGAAGCCAACCTCTGTTATAAAGAACTGCAAAGGCTAGTGGCCAATTAACAAGAGTCAGTCAAAGACTAACATCTCCTACACTTTTGGCTGTATGAAACCAAGGTGGGTAAACCCAAGTGTGTTCATAAGAATGTTTCATGATTGGTAAGAACACTTCTTCTTACAAATCTAGTCCCCACTAACACTAACAGATAGTCATTACCCTAGTTGTGGAAAAACCAAAGAATAATAACAGATATCCCAAAGCAAGGAGACTGAAAATTATCATAAGATCTATATCCCAAAAAGAGATAGCAATTGATATTTGTTGAAATGTTGAGGTATTGAATCACCATGCTTAGAGTCACAATCCTATACTTGAAAGGAATTTACCAATACTATCCAGTGCCTCATCCATTGGGTGGGAGTCATATAAAACGTAATTCAGATGAAAATGAACTTATCACCATAGTGCTTTGCTACCATGAGATTTATCAGTATATTAAAACAATACTCCTTAGTGAATCCTGAGCATATAACCATAAACATGCAATTTGTGTTCAAGCATTTGATTAAATCATTAAGTCAAAGAAAGAGAACAAATTACACTTTCAACTACACCATTGAAACTGAATGAACAAACCCTTGATAAATCCATTCATAATCCATGGCCCATACATAGGAGAGCAAAATGTCTTAATTTTTTTAGATTTCTTTAGATATTAGTATTTACAAAAGCACAGTATACTTATTTCATACTATTCCCAACCCAGCATGATTTCTTACATAATACCTTCAAAATCCTGCATTACCACTAACTGTACGTAATCTAAGCCTTCGGACCCAAAAAAAACAACAACCCTGAACAATGAGTCATCAAATCTCCTTTATAGGATAGGAGAACAACAAAGCAATAGCCTATATTGTTCATTCCAAAATTGAATTTCATTTAGAATGAAATTCAAATTGACATTCCTCATCATTAGAAAAAACCATAATCAGTTCGAAGAATCAAAATAGTTATACCATTGTAACCAACTGGAGCTAAAGACAAAAGAGCATGGCAGGCACGCGTACATCCACATCAACACACCACCCAAAAGTAACACACCCAACAACTGCAAATAATTGCAAGGCACACGGTCCCGGTAGAGGCGACTGCTCCTAGTCCTCGCTTCAGTAAGAAGCGAGACCAACTTCCATTTATCCGCTTTAACACATGATCTAGTAGCATGGCACGACGCCCTCATGGTTATTGGGGCAACTGTGAGGGGCTCTTTATTGACCCCCAACAGCTTGGTCATGGATGCCAAGTAACATTGGTAGTCCGAGTCAGTTTTGGACCCATTACCATCAGAACCAGAAGACAACACCAGTGGGGACTTGGAACTCCTTGTCCCTTTAAAATTAGCATCATGGACAACCTTGGGCTTGCTAAGGATAGGTTGTACCCCGTCAGGCTGCAAATTTCTCACCCTGAGTCTGGTCCTTCTGCGCACAACCGAATGGTCCATTGCAAAGAACACCTCACAAAATACAGGAGAGACTCGACCACCTGCAAACAAGACAACTCAAAATGTGATGATAATACCAGATAACACAATGAGCATTTATAGAGTTAATTGGTGCGAGAATATTAATTGCTCGAATGCAGCACGAGCATTCGAGCATTTTAGTGGTTGATGTAGCCACCACAAATTATTACTAGCTTGTGAAGGTATGGTGTACAACCCATCATTACATTTATTAGGAGAACAGTGTTTGCACGCAGGAAAATAAGGCGAGGATCCACTGAAAAAACCCGCGTCATTAATGAGAACAACTTGCAGAGAGCAAGAACTCCCAACACGGATGAACAGGAACCCAAGAAAAATCGAACCGTTAATGCGGATCGGACATGGAAAGTCTGAAAACTCAGATTGAGTCAACAATTGTTTGAAAATCCACATTTCTCGCCTTGGGAGAACCATGCCCAATCACAACCCAAGAAAATAAGAGGTTGCAACTGGACAACGGGTCCCACCTAGCCCTGTCGCTTCAAGAACCAGGTCATGTGTCGCCTCTTCGTAGACCTCGCAGTACCCTCAGGGGCCTTTAATATGATTGTGTGAGATCTGTGAGGAAGGAATATCATTGATCTCCCTCATTAATACCACATGGGTACTAAATTTTAAGTCCCACCACAATCCTTGTACGGTCCACATGATTTTTTTATCCTTTGTTGAAGAAACTATTACAATATATTTCTTATTTATGTACTTATTTTCCATACATGTTTATAAAAGTTTGAAATTATTAATAATATTAATTTTGGCAAGACATTAAAAGAGTGTTGATTGTAAAAAATATGCATCCTAATGTGAAAATGAAAACAATGGAAGTAATGACTATAACACATAGATTTTTATGTAGTATCCAATTCAAAGAATCATGTTACCCTCTACCTTGAATTTTTTAGTATAAAAATCTAAGGAAATGCTATAAATAAGATAATAAGTTGACTATTAGCATATATCAATTTTTATAGAGATGTAGATTGTTGGATGTTGTGGTTGTGTTGCTCATGATATGTGGTTGTCATTGATGTCAACACTATTAGCATTAATGTCTTAAAGGTTGTATATGTCGAGGATATTGAGATAATTAGAAAAAATATGTTGCAGATAGTCTATGAAGTTGTGAAGATCAGAGTGGTGGAAATTTTTGTACATTGGTATTCTAAAGTCGTGTATTAAAGGGTTTGTTGTTGAGCCTATCTAGTATATCCTCTGGAAGTTTCAGAGGTGTGCATCAAGATTGGAGCGAGTTATGAGTTTTTGTGTTCCTACAGTTATTTTGTTGCTATAGTTGGTGTTTTTGAAAGACGAGAATGTAATTCTGGTGAATTGAATTGTTGTGTATGCTCTTGAGATGTTCATTGATGTTTCTTGATCTCATACTCTATCATTGTGGTACGTCCATGTTGATCAGTGTGCTTGTGATCAAAGATTTTTCCTTTGCATGTTTGAGTTTTCATGTTCTTGGTTGACATGATGGTGGTAGTGTGTTGTAGATCCTTGTGGATTAATTATTGAATGCTTGGCATGTTCGAGGATGTTGCTTTAGGTCTTCATTATGTTGTGACTGATTTAGGTTGGTGCACATTGAGATTTGTTCATGAATTGGACCGACAGTTTTTATTCATCTATTATTTATTTTTGGCCGACAGAGTTGTTAATGTAAATTCATGAAGTGGATATATAAGAGCGATTGTTTTATTCATTTAGATAGAATGTATGTGAAGTGTATGCAAGATATGTGTGAATAAAGATTAGATCATTCGAATGTAGAGTAGAGTGTGAAGAAGTTTAGGCAAAGTATGAAGAAGTAATTATGTGCCTAACTGAAACTGTCATCAGGCTTTTGAAGAAGCTAATTTCTCAGTTCAACCTCATCAGATGGATTTAATTTGATTATCTTATGTAAGGCAGTGAGCTCTAGGCAGTGTTCCTGAATGCATGTGCATTCCTTATTCATTTCTTTTATACTTTTAACAGGGTATAAATTGTGTATTAACCTCCACCATGGTTTTTCCCCTAACAGGGTTTGTACACAAAAATCTTGGTGTTATGTGTGTTTCTGATGTGTTGTTGATTCATTCCTTCACTGTTAATTATCATATATGAGATTAAAGGTTAATAAGATTAAATAAGTTTCAATTTTGTAACAACTGATTCTCCCACCCTCTTAGTTGTCTATCCTTGTTTTCCAACATAGATATCTTCCATTTCAAAACACACAAAACAATATTCAGTAGATAATCAACCATATTTCATTTGTATAGTGATTAAATATTTATCCCTATAGGAAACAAGTAGAGTATATAAAGAAAACTAACAAAGCCACAACTACCCCTATTTTGTAGTTTGGTGTGCAGTCCTTCCTCTCCCTAATCTTCTCTACTTATTTTTAAGAGACCAAGTGTTGTAACTATGTGCATGTAATTTTGATCTTCATATAAAAAATTAAAAAAATATTAATCTACTCTTGCCAAAACACAAACAACACTCAGATTTAGTATAAGAGTCAACCAATCATAAGGAAAACATAATATGAAGATGAATTTTCTCAAATCTTGTGGTTGTAGATGCCCTTTTGAAATCTATGCAAAATGTGGGAGGATAGACAAATCTCATGAACTATTTGACACAATGCCTCAAATAATTATAATCTCATGGAATACACTCTAATTAGAAAAGTCTCATCACTACCCTCATAACAATCTATCAATTTTTTTTAGTGTCTATTGTGTTATACCCAATTTGGGACATGGGGTATAACAAAATAGACACTAAAATAATTGAGAGATTACAATTCTTTGAGACATTTTGTCAAATAGTTCACAATATTTTTCTATCCTTCAACATTTTGTATAAATTTTAAAAGGGCATCTACAACCGCAACATTTGAAAAAATTCATCTTCATATTATGCTTTGATGGATGTCTATACCTTGTTCCAAATTTCCCATATTAAGGAAACCAATAAGGATTTTGGTGAAGGTTGTGGAATTTTCCTTTGCATCTACCAATTGAATTTGTTTGAAAGTTTCTAAAACCTTTTCAAAAAATCCATTATGTGTATATTCTAAAATCATTATAGTACACAATTTCACATTTATTTGGCTTTGCATCTACCAATTATATTTTCTTGAATTTCCCTACAATATTTTCAATGTAGATCTCTTTTGTGGATATCTTATAGTCCTTGTAGTCCACATCACTTTGTTTTTTGAAGAAAATATTACCATATATTTCTTATTTATGATCTTATTTTGCATACATGTTTATAAGTTTGATATTACAATTAATAATATTAATTTTGGCAAGACATTAAAATATTTTGTTGATTTTAAAAATATATGCATCAACCCAATGCAAAAATGCCAACAATGGAAGCAATGATTGTAACACATGAATTTTTATGTAGTATCCAATTCAAAGGATAATGTTACAATTTAGGGTTATGATTGGGTATTTAATTAGGGTTAGGATTTAGTGTTCGGGTTAGTGTTAGGTTTAGAGTTGGGGTTAGGGTTATGAAAAATAATGTTAGGATTAGGGTTAGATTCGGGTTTATGTTTTATGGTTAGGGTTAGATTTAGAGTTTTGGTTATGGTTGGGATTAGATATGAAATTATGGTTAGGGTTTAGGATTGCAATTAGGGATTATAGTATTAGGGTTATATTTAGAATTAAGTTTTAGGGTTATTGTTATGATTAAGGGTTGTTTTTATATTTGGCTTAGAGTTGGGGTTAGGATTAGGGCCAGGGATAGAGCTAGGGTTAGGTTTAGGGATAGGTTTGGAGTTATTAGAGTGAATGCAACTGATTAATAAAAGAAAAAATATTTAGGGTTAGGTAATTAGGGTTAGGGTTTGGGTTAGAGTTTTGGTTGTGGTTAGGGTTATAAAGATAGGATAAAGGTGAGGGTTAGGGTCAAGGTTAAGGTTTCGAGAAAAAGGGTTAGGTTATGATTAGGGTTAGGTCTAGGTTTAAGATTTGGATTATAGTTTAGGGTGTAGCATTTGTCTTTAGTTTAGGGTTACAATTAGGGTTAAGGTTAGGGTGTAAGTTAAGGTTAGTGTTAGGGTTAGATTAGAATTAGCATCATGGTTTAGGGTTTAGGGTTAGGGTTGTGTTTATGTTTATGGTTACAATTAAGATCATGGTTTAGGGTTTAGGGTTAGAGTTATGTTTATGTTTAGGGTTGTGATAAAAAGGATTTGGGTTATGGTTAAGATTATGGTTTTAAGAAATAGTGTTAGGGTTAAAGTTATGGCCAGGGTTACATTAATGAGAAAATGGTGGTTTACTTTCCAAGTAAGGGTTAGGATTAGGTTTATTTTCAGGGCTAGGGTTCAGGTTAGGGCATGAGTCAATCTTATGATTAGGGTTAGCGTTATGGTTAGATTAGGGATATGATGTTAGGTTTCAAGAAAAGGTATGAATTTAAGATTAATCCATAGTTGGCTATAATGAACATAAGAAAAATGGATCTAATTTCCTTTTGTGGGAAAATAATCAACTATGACTTAAACTTAAATTTAGAGATTACCCTAAACTCTAACCATAACCATAAACCTAATCCCAAACCTAACCCTAAGGAAAACACATAACCTAACCCGACCCTAATTGTAGTGTTAGAGGCTAGGCTCAAACACTATATAACCTAACTCTATATAACCTAACACATAACCTAGCACTAGAAAAAAATTCTTCTCCCAAACAATCTCCTCTACTTCTATTCACACCTACTGGAGTTGCAACATTCAACATTGGTGCTTCAACCATTCATTCAAAGCGAATAATTCCAATAAGAGATTTCAATGAACTAGAAGGGACAAGACTTACAACTTTCCAAGAAGAAATATCACATGTTAGATACATATTGATAGATGAAATGAGTTTCTTTGGGGAGAGGTTGCTTGAAAACATAGATTCCAGGCTTTGACAAGCATTCCCAAAAAATAGTAACCAAAGTTTTGGAGGTGAGTTCTGGATTGAAATTGCTAACTTTGATAACTTTACATTACAATATTTTTTATTCAATTCTATTATAGTTCCTTCTATACGAATTCATACTTATCAATTTAATTAAATATTTTATATTTAGGCATATCTACATGATTTTAGTTGGAGACTTGGCACAATTACCTCCAGTAAATGACATGGCTCCATATGAAAGCAAAAGGTGAGAAAAGCTACTATGGGAAGAATTCAAAATGGTCATTACATTAAGTTGTATTTTTCGAAAAGATGGACAAAACGAAGAACAACAAATATTTCGTCAAATTCTAACAAACATTAAGGATGTCAATCCCACAATCAATGATTGGATGTTGCTTATGTCAAGAATAAATACAAGAACCAATGCTTCAGAGAATGAAGAATTTGAAAGCAGTGTTCATTTGTAATATAATTAATGATTTAACAATATTATAATGATTTAAATAGCTTATATACCTTATATATAGTCTATATAATATATGTCGAGAATTATCATTTTTGAGGCATATTTTTCTTTTCTTTTTTTCTTTTTTGAATCTTAAGGTGAGTTGGGACAGCAAGGTTCTAATTTTGAAGCCGAGTTACCCGAGGTAGCATGGGCATAGCAGCATGGAGCATAAAGAAGTGCCGAGTCATGCCAAGTCATGGCGAGTTAAGGTAGGTTGCAAGGGTAAGGCAACTCTACAAGGTGAGTTGGACTCATCAAGATGTTAGCTAGGCTAGGAAGAGTCTGCAAATCAAGGGAAGGTCCCTATGGGTTATTACTAGTGATGAGAAGTCAAAAATGGGGCAATCAGCCCAGAGTACAGTGTCATCCTACCGATGTCTAGTATTTGGACTAATAACTAATATAGGGAGGTATGGTTGTTCAAGGAAAGGAGCACCATAGGGATGCAACCGGGTTGCACGAAGAGTCCATAGCCGAACACCAAACAGAAAGGGTGTTCCAGTACTCTTCCTTCCAGGAGCCAAAGGAAGTAGCTCCCACCTTGAGTCCCATAGTGACTCGTGTGTTCATCATAGTCTTAGGAGCGAGGAAGTCTTGTTTTGCCTTGGCTATGAAGTGAGGGGTTTTCTGGTGAACCCAATGTCCTGAACCCTGTGAATGTAGTAACAGGGCCAACATGGGTTAGTTCCCAGACATGTCATCGAGAGAGCTAGATGTCAGAATGATTTTTTAATGACCATCGATCATCCATCAGTTGATCCCAACCATTCCCCGCAATCCCGTGATGACCTCACCACTAAGTTTCAATTAATTGTGATATCACGGGTGAGTGCCACGTGTCTCAACCAGTGGTGCCGAAGGAATAATTAAAGTGCTTTAATATTTATGTCAAGTTTTAATACATTATATAATAGGTTACTAAAGTAGTTGTGAGATGCATGTGCTCAAAATCGATGGTGATGTTATAATCTTGATAAAAAGTTGTTTGATGATTATGTTCAGTGCTGGTGACTTCTATGAATGAACACGATTGCTGATGGTGGCCACTTCTTTTTAGCTTATAAGGTAGTTTAAAAGGATATACTTATCTTCAATGTGGTTAATGAAGCCTTGACATAGCCTATTAGATTCCAAATTTAATTCTTAAAGGTCTACTTCTGATTCCAAGTGAAAATCTAAGTTAACCTATGCATCACTATCCATATTTGGAAACTATTGTGTTACACATGGATAAATTATTTCTAAGATATCATAAGCAAATACAACAGATTTAGCAATAAATAGTGAGGTGTCTTATTAAACTATGCCAAATCCTCACTTTATCACAATAATTGCAAAAGATAAATCGACTTGTTTATTTTTTATATATAAAATGGGAAACCAAGGTCCTAACCCTATTACATAGCAAGCCCGGAGGATATGAAAAGGAAAAGCAAAAAATAACTAACTATAAATAATTAATAGAAGAACAAAGAAAAATAGCACATAAATAACTAACAAACAACAAGGAAAAACTACAAGTTGTAGCATTTATTTTGGGGAGTCACATATCCCCAATCTTCAAAAAGGAAAGAAAAAATATCATCCTTAGGGTATTTCTTTCTATCCTTCTTTAAAACAAGACTATCAAGATTACCCTTCAACCTTCTTTTCTAGAACTCCCACACAACATTCTAGAGTAGAAGCATAGAAGTAACCTATGGACCACCTTATTACTAAAATTAAGCACATTATTGACTCTTTCCTCCAAATTTTCTAGAATTTGCTCCAAATAATTAAGAGAATTGTTGTTATGGCCACAATGAGAACATAAATGCACAAGATCAAACTTATTGTCCACCTAAATTCCTTTACCCTTGACATCATCCATGGCCACCATATCATTTCTAGGGACTAAATTCACATCATTTTCAGCCTCTCAATCATCCCCTATGTTAGAAGACTTAATGTCATAAAGAACATTCATTTCTGAAAAAGGTTGAGACCAAAATCATTGGAAAGAGAAACATCTTCTTCTTACATGAAGTCTTGAGAGTGACTGAACTCTTTGTTCCCACTATTGATGCAGTCATTGTCCTTGTGATCAAAAAATCTTTTGTTGTTAGAAACAACTAATTATACATTGGGTGTAGTGCTAGGGGTAGTAGAAATTATAGCCACCAACCTATTAGATCTTCTTACAAGGTTCCCCTTAAAAGGTTTTCCTATAACAATCTTATTATTAACAGTAGCAACAATAAGAACCTTAGTCATTGTTGCCCACAAGTGAGGACTAAATTTTAGGGTTTTTACTCTTAGTCTTGAAGATGTCAACATCACTAGGAATTTCCACATGGTAATGAGAGGAAAATTTCAATAGAGAACCAATGGCAAAAAGATTAGGGCAACCTAAGTCATCATAATCAGCCTCAACTTTACCAAGCTCAAGATTTCCCTCCACCACTTTACTAGACACATCATAAAATGTAATTTTTTGCTTGACAAGGAATGAGAAATGTTTGATAGGTTTTCTCTTACCCTTAGGAGGAGAGGGATCATGCAAATCACTAAGATTCCCACCTTTAGCTTTGATAAGAATAGGGGTAGGGAATAGATTAGACTCTGAAATAAGAGAGCTAACAGAATTCTAAGAGAACATAGCAAGGTGGACTTATGGAGTCTAAAAAATAACCCCTCGTGTAGAGGCATTACAAATTTATCCATTACGACCTCCTTACCTAAACACTTAAGAGAACTTAGGACAAAATAAGGAAAACAAGCAATCTTATTATGTTTAAGATGGTCATGCAAGAAATGGTAATTAAAAACACATTTAAAGCTACCTTCAACACTGAAGTACTTAATTAGCACTCTAATAAACTCATCATTCAAAACCATTCTATAATTTGATGAGTTCTCCCCTTTTCAAAATTTGGTTGATGGTTTCCGTGTCCATCATTTTTCCCTATTAATGACCTTCCTACCTTCAATATTCAACCTAGTAGTAGCTCTAATGGTTTCCTTTGAAACAAGAAATCTAACACCACCCACAATAACCTTTTTATCCTTTCATGAAGCAGCAAATTATTTTGAAAGGACTTGACCAGAGCAACATAGGGACTCAAAGTAGGGAGCAATTATAGCCTCTTAAAAAATGTCATAGCATGGCATTATTTCTCACCTCCTTAGGGGATGTGAGTTTAGTGTGGCATCATATATCCCTTGTAGTATGTAAACCCTTACAAAAGATGTTAAACTAAGAAATATACATTTGGAACTTAGTAGGAAGAAAACACAAGCATTCACCTAAGAGAATAGGCTTCACAAAAATTTGAGGCTTATTCACTATCATGCAAAACTAACATGTTCATACAATCATACCATGGAGAAACCTCCCAACCATAAGTGACTTGATTGAAGTGACTATATCGTTATTTTTAAGTAAATGCATATTTATGGAAGCTTGGGCATAATAATTAGAAGGACCAGAATTACCAATACTAACATTATCCAAGCAACTTGCAAGGGGTCCATAACAAGAATATTTAATGACATCAATTTGGTTGAAGGAAATAGCATCCATTTGAAGACTTCCTAAACATAATCACAAGGGATAACAATACCACTCTTGAGCCAAAGCAATATGATACATAGACACCAACAATTATCACTAGGGTAAAACTCAATACCCTTCCCCAAGCACCCATTAAATGACAATTTTGTTATTTTCATTATTAAGGTTATTGATAATACTTTGAGAAGTAAAGCAACTTCGTATAGACTGATATGGCTCAATGACATTAAAAATATCATCTATGCAATCATATAATAAGTCATTAATAGAAAAAGGAAAAGATAAAATCCAACAATTAAGTAAGGATCATATAGAGATGTCATATTAGGAAGCCTCTAACAAATTCTATAGTGCAACGAGCCATAGTATTATTAAACTCACCTCAACAACAAAGTGTTAGAAATGGGAAATATTCCTTTGATGACATACCCTTTAGGTTCTAATTCATAAGCTCATATGCATGCCCAAGTTTTTCCACTTGTTTAATCTATTTCCAAATGAGCAATTTTCCAAGCGTGAAGAATGAAAGAATAAACCCAAAAACATGTATGATAGTAGAGGGAGTAGTTTATTTTGCATTGACTCTTCATTACAATTCAAAGTATCATGTATTCCTTCTCCCATAAAAGTTTTCATGGGAGGAAGGGGAGAATATTTCTTGTATTAGACACATCTAACCTATCACCATTTTTGTTAGAAGAAAAGAGTAAATTCCAATTCCAAATCCAACACCATTTCTCATAGTGACCCTTTGTTGGACAAGGAAATACCAATGTCAATATTCACTACTCCAATCAATGGATTCTATCCTTCTTTTTTTCCAAATATAGCTTGTAGGACACCTCTATGACAACCCATCTCACTATCAACGTTGCCATCACTAGCCCAACTATTCAATGGTAATTTTTCTAATGACTCCTTTCTCACTCTCTTGGAGGACAAACGTGACATTATTTAGGATATTCAATGCCTAGATATTTTCTGGAAAGCTTTAAGGTCAAATATATAGTGGCATAAAACTCAATGTTATAGGGAATCATTGTTAGCCAAACCTAATTGGTTCAATTCCTATGGATAGAAGGGGGTTGATCATAAGGAAGTGTTGAGATTCCTAAGCATCTCTTTTACCTTTTAGGTTTCTCCTTCCTCTTTAAGGAAACATATCATTTCTAAAGCTGAGAAAAATTATCATATTAAATTATGAAGCCCCTTTCTTTGGCAAGGAGATTCCGTGTGTGTTCAAAAATTCTTGTTGCACACATTTCCATTACTCATGTTGCTAAGAACCTTGAAAATCCTCATATTTGAAGATTGAAAAAACCCAAAGGTATATTTTATCACCTCCCTTTAACCAAGGAAAATGGTTTCACAAAGTATCCTAGGAGTTTTATTATTTCCCTCATGACTATAATAGGCTTGGATTACTTTATATTCACCACTCTAAATGGCGCCATAATAGGCTTTGCTTGCTTTATATTCACTACTCTCAATGATGCCATAATTTTAAATTTAATTGACATACTCTAAAACCTACCTAAACCAGGTTGTAGCCTGTCAAATTGGACAAGTGAAAGGTCAATACCAATGCTAAGGAAGAGTTTGGAGGAGTGAAAACAAGGTCAATACCAGCACTGATGAAGATTTTGGAGCTAGAACAAGGTCAATACCAGCACCGAGGACGAGGTTGAGGGCACTTAGGGAAAATCGATGACCAAGGAGCAATGAGTACTATAAGTTTGGCACCCCCATTCTCTTTAACCTGCAATTTTCATGCCTAGTTTCCAAAGTCTTCTCTTACATTGGCCCCCATTCTCGTAAAATGGTATAAGATAAGACAGAAAAAATAAAATAGCTTAGTCTTTCACATTTTTATAGTGATTACTAGAGGCACATAGACCAATTCTTCATAATAGAAGAATTTGATCATACTTTTCCAATGATGGCATTATGAGAAAACCTTAGGTTAAATGAATAATTCCTAGCTAAGTTCTTGAAATCATGTCCAACCATATAAGAGAAGACCCCTGCTATGTGTACTTGGATAACATGGGGAAAGGCTCTTTGGGATCTTTCATCAATCTACGTATTGTTAAATTTTAACACCTAAAAGTGAGAATGAAAAATCTTTCCTAGGATGGTGGCCAATTATGCTTCTCAACACTTAGATTACAAAATCCTTGTCAATACCATTTCCATCACAATGAAACCTATTGCTTGAGATATAGTCATATAGATAAACAAATTGGCTTTGTTGATAGTAGATACATTCTAGACAATTCAATCCTTGCATCGGAGATTGTTGAATGGGCCCAACAAACTACTCGTGATGCCCTTACTATTAAGTTAAAAGTTTGACAAGGCATATGATTGCATAAAATGTCCTTTCATTTATAAAAGGCTCAAATGGATTTATTTTCAACCCTAAATTATTATCACACATTCAAAATTACAAAATACCAGTTAATGAATAACCTTCATTTGAAGGTGATGTCGTCATGACCTTTGAATGAAGAACCTTCATTCAAAATTGATGCCATGTCAAGACTTTCAAATGAAGGTATTTTTTATTTTAAATATTTAATGTCCAAAATGCTTTATAAAAGGAACCTTGGCATGAAGGACCTTCAAATGAAGACCTTAATTGAAAGGTCCTTCATTAGAAGATCCTTCATATGAAGGTTCCTTTAATTCCATCCCATTATAGTTCTTAGAGTTGTTAGAGATATTTTTGTTTCAAATTAGAGATTGGACCATCAAATAGTGTCACCATGACTCTACCAATATATCCATAAAATTCATAAACCCTGACTTAACAACCACAAATTCACAAGAAAATTGCCCCTGTCAGCCCTAGGGCATCAATTCAATGCCAAGTTTCTTGCTTTAAAAGACCCCTAAATGCAATGAACCTCTATCATACCATGATGCACACCAATCCACTGAGTTACAATTCCAAGATAGTGGGTGGATTGGTGGATGTCATTTCTATTTAGCCCTCAAACCCTTACATAGGCAAAACAGGGCAGTCCCTATAAATCTGGTAAAGACGTGCCACTCCAGTCATCAAAATTCTTTACCAATTCCTTAATCTGACTACTCAAATCATTAGGTAAGGCTTGAAAACCTTGTAGTGATTTTACAAAAACTTGAGTAGGCCTTAATGATTGGGGTCTGTTGTCTGCATCGAATCTAGAGGCCTTATACATAACATCTAGGCAATTGGCCCTAGGGATCCACTTCTCAACTAAAGGAAAAACTAATTCCTGATCCCTAGTAATGTTTCTTATTGAATCTAATAATAAAGAATATAAAGAATAAACTGATGGTAATCTACCATCAAATCCCTAATTCAAATGCCCAAAAACTGTGTCTACAACTTCATTTTGCTTGGCAACTGCTCCCTTCTCACTTGCTTTTAGAGTTGCATGTAGCTCTCTAATCTTATTAAGCATTTTCTATTTGGTGGGATCTGCAGAGTACTCAACCTCCTCTTCAACTAGCTCTAATGAAGGACTAGGAGTAGGAGTCTGGATGGGGGACCCAGGAGTAGAAACAATTGGAGAAGTTGGAGGTACTAATCTTGATGTAGAACGTATGGCTAAGTTACTAGAAGCACTAGAAGACTCCCCCACATGTCTATACTTCAACTTTTCTACCTCAGTTTGCAGCTCAACATTCCTTTGTTGTATTCTACTGTACTCTCCAATAATGGTGTTATACTTCTCCATCAAACTTTTCTTCTCAGCTTCTTCTCTTTCAGCTATCTTTTGGGCCAATTTGGCCACATTTATAGTCAAGTTTGTAGCTTTTGTAGTTGAAGTTTCAGAAGCTCTTTTGATTATTAACCCTCCCCTTAGGTTTGGGCTAATATCAGTAACATAGGGTATGAGCCAACCTAAACTTAGTAAGTAATAAAGTTAGGCAAAATATTTAACTCAATTTATAAAAAGGGGCCCAACCTAGACGAAACAATGAGACATATGTCATTTTAATACCCACTCCAAAAAGGTAATGGAAAAATATATCTCAACCAAGGTTTTACATGGAACATTAGGATTTTTATGAAAGCCAAGGTAAAACCCAACCTTAGGTTCCTCCCAAACAATGTAACAAGCCATGACAAGGGAAAAAACATAAATAGAATTCAAAGAACAAGATTTGAATCTCCATCAAATCCACCATGATGCACACCAATCCATCGAGTTACAGTTCCAAGACAGTGGGTGGATTGGTGGATGTCATTTCTATTTAGCCCTCAAACCCTTACACAGGCACAACAGGGCAGTCCTTGTATTTGATTGTTTAATCCCACAAAATAGTGATTGAGAACTTTAAAACAAATGAAAATGAAAGGGAACACATATATTTATCTACACCAATGATCTCAGAGCATTTCAAGCTTGTATGGATCCATACAACACAAAAGAACTTCAGAAAAATTATAAAAACACAGAAAATTACTTCAAGAACATGGTATCTGATATGAAATTTTGGTATCAACTCCTCCAACAATTTCAATGTGATGGGAATACAATATGATAGAAGTGGGATAAAAAATGCATCGTTTGAAGCATCAAACCAATATGCAAAGATGAAAGAAAGTGCTAACCCCTTAAACTGAAAAAGTTTCTTTTAACTTTAAGTTTGTTGGGTAGCCAATTCTTTTAAGTTATCAAATCCTACCATCATACATAATCAAAATGTTGTTGTTTCAAATGACTATGAGCACTAACTTTCACTATTTGAAGATGTTGAAACCTTGTCATAGAGAATTAGAACATTGATGCGACCACTCATCCTACCTTAAAACATACCAAAAGTCTCCTCGCAATTAGACATAGGAAGATTTAAGATGACTTAAAAAAAAATTATTGCCAAAGCATAAACTTATGATGACTTTACCAGGCCTATTACACACTCCCTCCCCATTAACCACTTAGACATATAGAAATTAAATGTAAATTTTCTGCTATTTTTAGTCATGTAGATGTCCAATAAACCACTTGGTGGTGTTTCCCTTCAAGTTTATTTACTTGAATGAAGAGAAAAAGTCCTTTGATTACAATTAGAGAATACATTTGACACCTTGGTTGTGTAACAGGTGGACCATAGTCACATTTAACACTTGTTACAAAGTTTGGGAGTTAAAACGTTAAGTAGATTTTATTTGTGATGGACACATTTGGACGGTAGTAACAATAACTTGCAATCTATCAAGACTTGATTACCTTATAACCTATCAAATTCTAGCGATGAAATGATAGATTAATCATAATGTCACCTTTGGATCACATCACCATGAAAGAACTTCATCCAAAATCCTTATGAGTGCAGGTTCCACCAAATAGGTATTTGTCAGATTTGTCTTCCTCGAGTGAGGTAAATTCAGGAAGAGAAGAGGAAAGTGAGACATGTAGTAGGTATAAAAGAGGGAGACCAACTAGAGGTCAAAAGATTAGAATAAAATTTCGTAAACGCATGGAATTTTTTCTTGCAGAAGGGGGGTCATGTTCTTATGATGACGAGAGCATAGGCGACATCGAGGTGCCCTTGCGGTACAAACATCTACAGAAACAATGGGTACCCAAGGAACTTCCTCCAATAAACACCGATCTTTGTGTCAACGCGAGGATATATCGCATAGAACCATCATCATTACATGGTTTGGGCCTATTTTGTATGGACGTCATAAAGGTTTGTTACGACAATGTTACTAAGTTGATGGAGTATGTTGGACCCAGATACAGTTACAAAGATTGGATGCAGTTGGTTCAATATACACGAAGTATGCGTAGGTATGCACTATCAGAAAATTATATACAACTAAAAAATAAGGATCAAAATAAAGGAGTGGCTAGGTACATTGACAGGAGGCCAAAACCATCAGGGAATATTGTAGGATTTTATAAATAGTACATGGCCTGGGTCAAAAAATAAGCAACCCAATTGTATATTCGAGGCGTGAGAGGGAAATTGTGTATTCATATGTGTGATAAAATCAATAACTGCAGGGGAAGAGTTGCTAATCGATTACAATTTGAATTTCTTAGATACAAAGACAATTACTATGGGGGTGGTATGTACTATATACCATTTTACTCAACCTTCAATTAATGACTCCAATATACCATTTTATTATTATGTTTTTTTTTTGTAAGTCTATTGGTTTCATTTCAGTAATGTTTTTTATATTTAATTTTTGTCACAGTGGGACATTGATCATACAAGGAAGGCTCTGGCTCAGAGCACAGATCATGACCCATCTTAAGGCGCTTCTATCCAACAGGTCTACCTCATTATAATTGTACAAATTAGATACAAGAAAAATGTTTTATTATTATTTTTTTTCATGAGTTTATTGGGTTAATTTTGATAATGTTTTTAATATTCTTGTTGCATTTGACTGATCGGGGAAAGGCACCAGCAATACAGGAGAACATCCATATGGAGGTGGAGTCACTATTATGTGATGATGAAATCACATTTTCCACAAACCCTACGGATATGATGAGAAAGGCCCAAAATAAATGCATTCAAGAAATCCTTAAGTTGGTATTCGTAGTGCCTCAAACAGATGAGATAAGAGAAAGGGTTAAACTATTGTCTGAGAAAGCACAAAACTTGCAAGTAAGTTTTCATTAGATCTTTAATTATAAGATAAGTTCATTCATGGTTTCATATTTTGTACTCTTTTATGTCATGAACTAAAATATGTGTTGTTTTTACAGGATTATTTGCGTTCTCATCATGTTGCTGGCCATGATCAAGGTACTGCAAGTGTTTCCCGAGAAGTAAGGGATGGTACAAGTGTCAATCCTGATCTTCTTGTGCATACAACACTTTATCCACCCCCATCATCCGTGCCTATATTGTTGACTGAAATTTCGGCAACACATACCATGCAGGCATTCAGTAGTCCACCATCTGGCAACAAACACATGCCAACACATGTGTCAGTACCTGTGGATATAGAGATTGCTAGTACTGGTGATGTTTTAGCAGCATTTCCTGGATCTTCCCATATTACTAGTATGGGAACATTGTCGGTCACATTTGTGATGACCGAGGATTTCCTTCCCATAAAGATAGAGAAGGTTCGAGGTACTTTAAAATATTTTAATTATTATTATATATAATCCAATTGAAATTTACTTATTGATCACTCTTTATAGACTAATGATCCCATGATCATTTTGTAGGAAATTATGTTTTTTATAAACATCTAAGTGATATTACATTGGAGCTCTTCGGGCCCACCATACGTACACGATGGAATGCCCAAAATCAAGATTTAAAAGATGAGCTCATTAACCATTTAATTGTGTTGTTCAGTGATAAAACATTCAACTGAACCAAGGTCCTTAAGAAAGTTGGTACCTATCTAAAGTATGTGAGGGACCAATATAGGTCACATTTAGAGAAGAACAGAAAGTACGAGCATCCCCCCATGATTCTGGAAAGGGAGTGGAAGGACTTGGTGTCGGATGGAATGGAGAAGGCTGGAAAGAAGAAAGGAAAGACACCACAGGGCCAAGCAAGGTATGTGATACTATCAACAATATAATTATATACTGATTACTCTTTCTTTTTACATAATCTAATGTATTTCAATTTTTTCATAGGATGCTCGACACATCGAAGGCAACAAAGGCAAGACTAGAAAAAAACGGGCAACACAAACTTGGCTTTGGTGGTTATATGAAAATAGCCGCATGATTTGTAAGTATCAATAAATGGAATATTGTATCCAAATAATAAATTGCAAACAATTTTGGTTTTATCACACCATAGAAGCAAAATTCATGATCGCATGCAAAAATGTAGGGCTTTGATTTCAACAGAGTGCCCATAGAAGAGGACCTGAAGATTGCCTTCCACCAAGGCTATGGAGCCATGACTAAACAACTAAGAGTCCCGACTGGGCAAACACAATCTTCCACTGCATCCAACACACAAGTAAATAAACTCAATAAAGTTTATTTCAAATTGAATACTTGTGCAATCTGTTAAATATTAATTTCTACCATAATAATGTGCATATTTGTTTTACATAGATAAGCAATGATAATACTACACATGACATTGGAATGCAGCCTGGTGAGGGTGGAGCACAACTTGCTGATGAAGGCCATGGTGTGCATCCCAGTACTGGATGTATTCATGTGCTATACAAAACGCAGTATGGATTAATACAATTAAACATCTTTAATTACATTTGGTGTATTAATCAATGTAACCTTTCATGTTTCAACTTTAGAGCATGTAGAGTGTGATCAACATGTTGAGCATGATCAGGCTAGACAAGATCAGGAACATAATGTGGCTCCATCAGGTAAAGAGGACCACTCTAATGTTCTTTTAAACATATTTAATTGCAATTGGTGTATTAATTAATGTAATCTTTCATGTTTCAACTCCAAATCAGGATTTAGAGGGTGTTCAACATGTTGAGCATGAGGCTATAAGACAATATCAGGAACATGATGTGGCCCATTCAGGTAAAGAGCACCACTCTGATGTTCTTTTAATTAATGAAATACGTGTAACAACAATAATAATAAAACATATCAATTTAACATTTCTTTGCTATTGCAGAAGACCCCCCCTTACAGCTACATCCATGTTGTGAGTACATGACTAGGCATACATTAAGATCACAAGCAAAGCTCGAAACAACTGAAGGGGGGACAGATGATTTTGAAAATGATACTCCACTTCATCTATTTTTAGCTACAAGAAAGAAACAAAAAAAAAGTGATTGTAATCATATTATGACAAGTTGACAACCATATTTTTGATAATATGTAAAAACTAAAAAATGAATGCTATATGTTAATGAATGAATGTGAATATGTTAATGAATAAATGTTATATGTTAATGAGTGAATGTTATATGTTATTAATGGATGATTGAATGAATGTTATATGTTATTAATGGATGAATGAATGATTAATGTTATATGATCGAGTATGGGGAATTGAGAGTGATGTGAGGGGGGCGGAGGGGCCAAATGAGCTTCCACCTTCATGTGGTTGGCCCTGTTAAGTAGAGAATATTAAACTATTCTCAAAACAAAGAGAAGCTCAATAAGGTAAGTGATGCACTTTTCAATATAAGAAATGCACCGTTTGAAGCATCAAATCAATATGCAAAGATGAAAGAAAGTGCTAACTTTTCACTATGAATATTGTGTTATGTGTGGATTTGGATCATAATGTAATGTTTTTTATTTTTATTTTAGTGGTCTCTAAAATTTGACTTTTGTGCCTAATAGGTTAGTGGAAAATTTGACAGCTCTGAAGGGTTTAGAGGTTCAATTGAGATAGATACATGGATATTTGGATCTTTTTGTTGATGGGAGGCTTGCACTTAACCATGAAATTTTGTACCATCTGTAGGTATGCTAAAATATCTCTACTTATAGTCATTCAACTTACTATAATATAATATTTGACAAAAATCTCCTTTTCATTATACTTACATGGATTTTCATGCCCTGTTCCAAAGCACATGTTTTAAAATAGGAAAGAAGGATGTTGGCAAGGGTTAAGGAATTTGGCTTTACACCTGCCAATTGCATAGTTTACTTCATTCATCCAATATATTGCCTATGTGTTTCACAATTGTTGGAATCATATACTATAATTATAGAACTAGTAAAATTAAAATATGTAAGTTTCAAATATGGCATTACATATCTTTCTATGAATTTTTTAAAGAAAATATCAAAATAGAAAAGTATTAACAAAATAATCTACATAATTTCTAAGAGATTAGGGAATATTTTTGTAGAGTTATCTTGAATATATTTAAGACAAAAGTAACTTATAGAGATTGAAGCAGAATATCGGTAGTCTAAAATCACCAGTCAACACATCTTAGTAGTATCTCAATTCAAGAGAACTAGGTCCACTATCCATTAGCCAGTAAAACAAATAAAATCAATTCAAAAGATTATTCTGTTCTAATAGGGTTGACTGGTTGCTTCTTTCTTTTTGATTGTTAGGAAGTCATCCATATACACTTGGTTTTCCCGCCTTCTCTTGCCTCATGGCCAGAGAGTTTCTGCAGAAGGCATCAAAGTAACCTTCAAGATTGACAATGGAAATGAGTACAAGGTCGGTATAACTTAATGCTAATTGTGTATTTCTTTATTTGTTCAAGACCAATTTAGATTCATTTTCTGCTCACTACTTTTATTTACATTTATGTTTTTCTAATATCCATTTTCTTTTACATTCATATTCTTCTATACATATTGTGTTTACAATAATGTTTTCCTTAATTTAATCTAGGGGACAGGACCCAGTACCTAAGCAACTTTCAATGTCATGCTGTTAGGATTTACTGTGAAGCTAATCCAAAGTTTTTCATTGCTACTTGAGGCCATATTGCAGTGCTTTCTCTAGGAAGCCCACATGATCCCCATTAGGTATCTTCTTTTTGTAGTCTTTAAATTTCTTAGAAGAAATCAACAACTATTTTGTCTAAATGTGGCTCCTTGTTTACACATTAATATATCTTTTGGCAGCAATGGATCAAATTGGATTCATGGGGTCTTAAAGAGAAGGCTAATAAACATGGAGATCAAGAGTGGGACCAGGTAAAACCATTCATAATCATGCTCATATTGTTTTATTGACTGTCTAAGAGCTAGGTATCTAGGATAACATTCTATATTTTTCTATTGAATTTCGAGAGTGAGAATAATTTTGGGTTTGCAATCCTATTTTTTAATACACTAGCTAAGTATCCAAGACGCACTGCAGGTACTCTTTCTCACCAAATTTCTCATTTTCCACAAATTAAGATTCTAGTGTGTAGTTTAATATTCACTAGTTTGATTTTTTCTTTTTTCGAAAATTAGAATCCAATTCGTAGGTTTTGCTTGTTGTCCATGATAGTCCCCTTGATCTCATGACTCATCATAGGTTTTATATTTTTCTATAATTGTTGATCAACATCAAATGTGGCCATCATAATATCATCCATAGCCTCCATATTCTACAATTATTCATTGCTCATTTCTCATACATAGTAACCAAATAATGTAGGCCTAGAGCTTGGACTGCAGATGTATGCAAAAAATGATAAATCCCTACCTCTGTAAGCCTAATTAAACACAAAAATTGACATGTTGTTTGATATTTTAAACAATCATATGACTGTCCTTTTTCTACCTTGTAAACACTTACTCAATGCATACAATAATTTATTGAAATGCAAAGTTGAATGGCCTCTTAACTCTTCACACTAATGTCATTGCATTTGTCCAAACAGGGTTAATCATATTGTGATCTAAATTTTCATAATGAAGTCTTCCAGTTTGTCCTTTAAATCTAAGCATTGATGACATTCCATCTTGTCTTTTACTACCCCTATTAAATGCTCATGGTCTTGGAACATCAACTTTCTCTCTTTGATTGACCTGTCCTTATGTCCTGTCATTATCCCTATGGATGCATTTTGGAGCCTCCTACTACTTTTACATATCGCCTAGAGTCACCCCAATAAGTATTTCGATCCATTTGTATCTTCATCGACAAGAGATCATGTATCACTAGGATATTCTATAGTTTCCCCAATGTGGTGAGTCTCCCCGATGATTATTCTTTCGATCTCCACTATGTCGCCAAGATTCCTGCTAATGTAATCTTATTGGCATCACATAGCAGGTCGGGTAGACATTCAAAACTTACTCTGATGGTATATGTCTTGCCGATATGCTTCCCTTGTGCTTCGTCGATGAGACAAGATGTGTATCTCACCGATGAAACATCATCGCTGAGACCAAAATCCAGTCCTCCTGATATATCTTCTCAGGAAATTTTGATCATTGTAAGTCGTAAGATCTTTCACCGATATGCCTACATTTCAATGAATAGTTTTTTATTTTTTTAAATTGCATTGTTTTGTCAAAATTGCGGCGAACCGCAAAAATGCCCGATGACCTTTTAATGTATCCAATGAACTTTCATCGTAACAACTTTCCTATTTCGTCGTGAGTGCGATGAACTTTTTCCATAATGGTTTACCTATTGCATCGCGTGTTCGATGATCTTATGTTGTTAATCTAATGGTTTGGCAAAGGTATGCCACCCATGCTCTAGGTACCATTTGTTGCTAGACCAACGACACTATCATCTCAGTTCTGATGACTATATTTCATTGCTTCAACACTTCAACAATGGTATGCTGCATGTGCTCTAGGTGTTGTTCATTGCTAGACCGACAACACTATCGTGACGGTTCTGACGAATGTATGTCACTGCTTTGACGCTTCAGCGATGGTATGCTGCACATGCTCCGAGTACTGTTTGTTGCTAGATCGACGACACTATCATCTCGGTTTTGACGAATATATGTCGCTGCTCTGATGCTTCAGCGATGGTATGGTGCACATGCTCCGGCTACTGTTCGTCGCTAGACCGATGACACTATCGTCTCCATTTCGACGACTATATGTTGATGCTCCGGTGCTTCAGTGAAGATATACCGCTTGTGCTTTGGGTACTGTTCGTCGCTAGTCCGACAACTATATGTCGCTACTCTGACACTTCAGCAAAGGTATGTCACCCGTGCTCCGGGTACTTTTTGTTGCTAGACCGATGACACTGTCGTCCTAGTTCTGATGAATGTATGTCATTACTCTGACGCTTCAGCGATGGTATTCTACTCGTGGTCCAGCCATTGTTCATCACGAGATCAATGAACAGGGTGTCGTAGTTCCGACGAGCTTGCGTCTGGAGGGCGACGTTTTACAGTTCGTCGAGATATAGATGAAAAGTGAGCAACAACACCGATTTGTGCGATTCGTCGATCGTCCGACAATAGATCGTCAAAATTCTGACGAACGACCATCAAAAATTGGGGTCAAATTCATTAGTGTGTGGATGTAAATATTAACTAACCTAAACATGATTGTAATAAGCAATTTAAAACAATGTAATTAGCTAAATCAGGTTACATTCCCAATGAAATTCCTGCAAAGTTAAACTAGGAAGCCATTAAAACTTGAAATAAAGCTCAAATTGCACAAAGAGCCCTAATTAAACTCATAAAATATCATCCCATTGAGGGATTGGTGCTGCATCGGATGTGGAATTCAACCCTTTCCCAATCCCATTTTGTTGAAATAAGCTTGGATGATATTGAAGCAAATTCTCTCAAATGAATGTGATAAAATCCAATTTCCCTCAAATATAGTGATAGCTATTGGAGTATGCAAATGTGTGTGAGTTTCAACAACATGAATTTGTTATCAAAATATGGATCCCTTTGTCTCCAAATAGTGATCTATTTATAGGAAATAAAATGAGAAAACAAGGGCTCAGATTAAAAAGGTCAATCCAATCCATGGCCAAAGTTGAAAGTTGACAAGGATGAACTAATTTAATTAATGGTCCAAATTAGCTTTCAACAAACACACTTCCTAAGAATTACAAAGAGGTTAAGAGATATTTGGAGGAATGAGTGCACAAAAGGGGATATTTCATAGGAATATTGTTTTTTGGAGGAATGTGCAAAGGAGGAATATTCCAAGATATTCCCTTGCAATTGGGAAGATGAGGATAATTATCAATTTAGTTAATTAAAACTAAATTTAAATGTGCAAGAGGAGGAATAATATAATATTTATTAAATAATTGATTTAATGAAAAGGGGGATGCAATATGATATTTAATTAAACGGCTTAGGGTTATTTAATTTTAAAAAAAGGACTTAGGGATCAAATTAAATAATTTGATTTATTTAATTTAACAGGGTGAAATGTTAGTGCAAGAAGGGGTGAATTAACTCCATTAGTTTAATTGGATTAGTAAGTGAAAATGAGGCACTGGATTAAATGACTAAGTTAATTTAATCAAGCAAGCAAAAAGAGGATGGATTTCAGAATGAAACAATGTTAATATATCGGATTCAAGTGTGTATATAATTCAAGATATTTTTAAGTGTCTACACATTGATCCCTCTCCCACTATCTCTCCTATGTGTGATATTAACTTAGTGAAAGAGAATACAATCCTTGAAAATCATGACAATCATGTTTATTCTTCTCTCAATACCTCGCCTACTTGGGAAGAGTGTTTCTTGGTGTTAAAAGATCTTATCATTGAGAGTCTTGTTTGTTTCTCTCTCCCCCTACCTCTCCTACTTGGGAAGAAATTGTTTGAAAAGAGGATGAACCATTGATACATTTATGGATTGTATAGTTGAAGATGCTAAGATGACATTAGATTCCCCCTTGGTAGAAAATCACCAACAACAAGTTAAATCCATTGAGGTTATGAACAAATAAATGACTATTAGGTCTCCTCTAATAATTGGACCTCCTCAAACTCATTTTGGATCTCCTAATAGTCATCTAATTATTGAACCTCCTAAGTCACCTCTCATTATAGAACCTCCTAAACCTACAGGCTCTATATAAAACTTCACAAAACAACTCACTAGTAATCATGTGTTGTAGCAACCTAGTTATCATACTATAGCTCACACATATAACACTATAAACAATAAGCAACCAAGATAAAATATAACTTCTATCCCATTTCCTCAACCATATCTCCCACTCGCAGCTAACATTTTGTAGTGTAGTGGTAAAAAACTTGATCTTGTTGAGCAATTTTGTAACACTCCTGCTAAGATATCCTTGCGGGATTTGATTCAAACATCACTTTCTTATCATGGAAATCTTAAAAATGCTTTGTAAAAAGTTGTGATCCCTCCTAGTGATCAACCAAATGATGTGATTACTTTGATTTAGAATATGAAATCACCTAATTTGGACATTATCTTTCATCAAAATGAATTATCTCTTTTTGAAATGAAAAAAAGAAATGATGCTTTTTTGATAGTGGCTATTATTAATAGGGCTGGGATTAGATGTACACTTATTGATAATAGCTCAGGGATTAATTTTTGTAGTGTAAATATTTTGGATAAAATTGGAGTAGACAAATCTTTAATTCAACCCATTGATTTATCTATCAAATTTTTTGATAACGTGGAAATTAATTCGCTTGGTGTGATAATGTTACCTATCAAAGTTGGTAAGGTTACATTGAGATATCCTATCCATGTCATTCCTCATGATCTTTCATACAATCTTCTCCTAGTTAGACCATGGATTCATGAAAATAATGGATTACCTTCAACACTTCATTGTTCAATGAACTACATATACAACAATAAGGTTTACATGATAAAAGTTGATCAAAAATGTGAAAATTGTCTATAAACTAAAACATGAATGAAGGATCCTCTTAGAACATTGACACCAACTACAAAAGTGGAACCTTTACAAGTTTAATATAAAGATAAGTGTCTTTTAAATGTGAAAACATTGATGGATGATGATTGGAGATTGTTAGATTTCCCACATACATTCATGAGGAAATAAAAGATGTGTGTAGGTGTTTATTTTACTTCTAAATATGAAAAACTAACTAAGAATTCAATGTAAATAACACAAGACCACCTTAATGATTAGCCTAAGTAAAGCACAAAAGAGAGATAAAAATGAAAGTGATTATACCCTTATATTGATCTCCTTGGTTGGCCTTTGATGTAAATGGAAATATGTGCTCCTTGATGGCAAGGTGATGGAAAATGGATGGAAGATGATTCAAATGCAGGATGATGGTGAGTAGGTGATAAGTAAACAAAATGGATGCAAGCTCTTGAATTAAAAATGTGCTTAATGGAGGCTTGAATGGCTTAAGATCATAAGTTTGTTACTAAATGCATGAGGTCCCTTAATGCATGTAAGAGGGGGGTATTTATAGAGGAAATTTAATTCTCTAGAGAATTCAATGGTCCGGATTGAGCCACCATGGCCAAGATGGAGGGCTATGGTGAGCTGAGGACTCACAAGCCCTCACATCTTGCCATGTGGTAGATGAAGTGTCACAAGGACACATGAGGTGGAAGATGAAATTTGATGGAGGTACTTGCAAGTACCTTGGAATGGGACTGATGTGACCTCTCAATGATCACATGGGGAAGAGGAGATTCCTTGGAGGAATAAAAGTGAATTTTAAATTCATAATGATTGGGAGTATCCTACGGATAAGAAAAAGGTTCCCAAAAGGGTAAGTTGAGAAGTAACTTGGATAAGACAAGGTTCTTATAATAGAAGGTTCCTAAATCATGTGACTGATGTGACCTCTCAATGATCGCATGGGGAAGAGAAGATTCCTTGGAAGAATAAAAGTGAATTTTAAATTCACATGAGGAAAGACAAAAAAGAATTAAAAATTCTTTGGGGAATGAGAGAGTTGACCAAAGGGGGATTGATTAGACTGAAAAATCAATGATTAGAAGACAGTTAGTGGCTAATGAAGATTAAGATCCAACTTGCAAAAGTTGGAGGATGTGACAAATCCTAATCAGGGATTAGCCATGTGCACATCCCTAATGATGGGATTGGGAGATGGATTAGGATTAAGGAAAAGGATGTGAAATGTGAGGAATTAAATAAATGTCATATTTATTTAATTCATTTGATGAAAAGGAGAGTAAAGGGGCTAAGTTATTTAATCATTAATTAAATACCTTAGGGATTAAAGTAATATTACCTAATTAACGTGAATAAGAGGATGTTTAGACAAAACAGGATAAATTTGGAGAAATGCAAGTGTCCAAATTTGGATGTCTACATTTTTCCCCTCTTTGAGATGGTGTTACGAAGTGGCATCATTTCAAAGAATGTTAAAACATAGAACCTGGAAGAAGATGGTTAGATTGGGAAAGATGCACCAGTCATCAAAGGAGTGACTGGGAAGAAAGATGATGGGGGTGAAGATGAAGATTAGGGATTGAGGATGCCCCCTCGAGAGGACATGCGGGTTTAAGTGAATAGAGGTGTGCTCTTGAAATGGATGATATTATGCAAGGGTAGATGGGGAAGATGATGCAAAGGGATGGATGAGAGAGGATGATGAAATGAAGAGATAAAGGCAAGCACAAATGGATTCCAGGACAAATATGATGTTTTCCTAGTCAATCTACAAGCCAGGATGGATTGATGGTCGATGGAGTGTTGTTGATAAGGGAAGGAGACATCCCAAAACAATACAAGGATAGGGAAGGGTACATCTTGATGAGAGTGTTGTTGATGAGGGAAGGATACATCCCAGAACAACACAAGGATAGGGAAGGATACATCTCGTTGATGATGATGATGAGAGTGTTGTTGATAAGGGAAGGATACATCCCAAAACAACACAAAAGAATAGGGAAAGATACATCCGAAGGATGACGATGACGATGATGATTGAGTCAAGGCTTGTAGAAAGGATGGGAACAAGACTATGGATGTGATTAGATGATTTGTGCTAGATTGAATGGATTAGGATTGAACAAAGATGTGAGATAAAAGGAATGATGATGGAGGTAGAGATGCATGGCAATGGAAGATGCAATTTTCCATTTTCGGAGCACTATTTTTTGCTATAGCATAAGACACCAGATACCATGGTATATGGAACCAAGGCGGATTAGTGTCTAATGCATACACAAACACAACAAACAAGGAGGCTATCCCAACACCCCAAGGTCATGATGAATTTGGTTGGGCCAAGTATTGGGATAACCACAAGCACAAAGGGATGCCCTAGCGTAACACAAGACCATAGGGATCTTGGTGGATACTATGTCGGATAACCAAGAAGAAAGAAATAGACAAAGAGATCAAGATATGCCCCTATGTTAACCAGTCAAAATACACCATAATATGATAGATTATGGCAGCCTTCATGAGTGATGATAGGGAGCTCAAATGATAAACAAAAGCCAAAAGCATCAAAAGATCACAATCAATTTCAAATGTCCTTTGCCATAGGATCAAGATGATGGATGGGGTTGATGAGGTCTGTTAGGAAGGATGCATCCTATTGAGACCGAAGATGGATATTAAACTAAAATATCGATAGGACACGAGATATTTGAGACTGATTGGATCTCATGATATGAGTGGATCTCATTTGATAAGAACCAGTTGGATAAGGGCATACCTAACAACAAGACACAAGACACAAGACTGACACATCCTAGCATCCTAAGGGCTCAAGGGCTGATCATAGATTAGCCTGGCCTACGTGAAAGCATAGATCCCTCGTAGTTCGATAAAAGACTGACGACTAACCATGGATAAGAGTGGAGAGAGGACAATGGAGATCTCAATGGATGACCAAGACAAGATAGACAAAAGCAGAGCCCCAAGGGTAGATCAAATGATAGACCTTGCCTACATGAAAGTGCAAGGGCAATGTAGATCGACAGAAGGCCAAAGATAGATGATGGACATGGGATAATGAGATGAACATGATATAGAGATACAATGATGGAACCAATATGATGAGCTAGGATAGGATGGATGGATATGATGGTTGATATGTTGGATGTGGGCTATGTGAAGCTCGGGGAGGGGATAGTTATCCAAATCATTGAAAGATGAATTGGGAGGATGATGGTAGTATGTGAAGATAAGTGATGAAGAGTGATAGCATATGAGACAGATGTGAGGGATATAAAGGAATGATGATAATAATATGTATGGCATTGGATTGTGTGGGAGTAGCCTATAGCTAGATACCAATGACAAGGGATTATGAGATAGGAGGAAAACAAAGATAAATGGATGGATTGATAGAGATGGGGAGATAGGAAGATGCTAGGATAGATGGAGAGAGGTATAAGGATTTGGAAGGATGGAATGGATTATTGGATGGATAAATGGATGGGGAGATAAAGATGAAAAAATGGAATAGGACTACTGGACAGGTACATAGGAAGATAAGAAGGGGGAGACGGAAGGGATCGCTTGGAGGGATGGATGGAAGATGTCTTCAAGGACTGTTGCAAATAAGGAGATGCCCCCACTCTAAATATGTCATGTGTGATGAGGCAAGAGGGATGGAGATAGAAATATGGGTGAATAAGGGAGTGAGATGAACATGGATAGATAAAGAAGGGAGATGTATGGTGGCATGATTGGATGGATGATGAAGGTAGATGGATATATGTGGATAGGATGCATGGATAAGGAAGGAGGATTATGACGACATATGGAGGAGGGAAATGTATGCCAAGAGATGTCCAAAGCATGTATAATATGTGCCTCTATCTGGATCAAGATCACAAGGAAGATGAAGGGGCTGGATACCAATGGGATATGATGGATAGGATGCAGAAGTTAGGTGGATGTAGGGGATGGAGGAAGGAGATGCATAGATGGAAGCTACCCCCAATTGTGGAAGTAGACTGGATGGGGTATTTATGGATGACACCTATTTGCCAGGTTTTCATCATGGTACTTATCCAAGTTTCTTGTTTCCCAAGTTTTATCATTGGACGAATTATTTTCTCTTTTTCTTTTTTTTCTTTTTTTTCTTTTTCTTTGTTTTTTCTCTCTTTTTTTTAATTTTTTTAATTTTTTTAATTTTTCTGACTTTTGGGACTTTTCAGACAGAAATACGAATGGATATGGATTCATAAGACATATGATAATGTGGATGGATGAAGGACTCAAGCATCAAGTTCCATATGAGGTAATAAGAGCCCATGTGTAAAGTGACCATTGGATGTTGGTACAAGCTTATTAGAATGGATGGATTAGGCAAGGGAATGGATCAAAGGGATTGGATGGAAGAGATATGGGGAATAGTGGATGGGGTGTTGGAAAGTGTATGGGTGGAATGATGGAGTGGATGTGTGATAGGGGAAGGTGTTCAAGACCAACATTGGCACATGTGGTGGATGTGAAATGATAGGAGGGTTGATGGATGGAGAATGTGGTGATAATGGAGGCATTGGGATAGTGAATTTTGGGACATAAGGACCCAAAACAGATTTAGGAGATGGAGTATGTGAATGATTAGTTTTGGGATTAGCAACTTTGGATGTTGTGATGGATTTTTCATTTGAAGGCATGGCATATTTTTTCTTGGGAATCCACATGGTTTTAATTTTTGCTTTAGTGGGCCTTTGTGGCCATTTGGATTGATTTGGGTTTTGGACTTGATTTTTCTTTTTTTCAACATGTCTTTTGAAGGGGACATGAGGAGCTTTAGATTCATGTGGACGTTTGGATTTATACATTTTTTCTTTGGCATCCAAAGTGATTTTAGTAGTAATGGGATGGGTATGGGGAGATGTGGATGGAGTGATAGAAGTAGGCATTTGATGAGGATGTGTGGATGGAGGATGCAAGATGGAATGCATGGAGGGGTGCCTTTTTTGATCCTAATTAGGAGTGATGAAGTTAGAATTTTTATGTTGCGTACTAGGGATAGGTGATAGATGGAGGAAAGGATGAATAGGATGAGATGGATGAGGTGATTTTGGGATATAAGGACCCAAAATAGACTGTGTATATGGAGGATGTATGAAGGTTGGTGGAGTGACATAAGGACCCAAAATGGATTTAGAGGATGAAGGAGGAAGATGGACGGTTGTTTTGAGGGAATATGATGGAGGAGGGGGGATGGCGACAAATGATTTTGTGGATCGATGAGAAGTACCTCTTGTGCCTTTAGAAGAGGATCATTTAGGATGTACAGAGGTTGTACGAAAATCTTTGGAGTGTGAGTCTTGGGAGATATATCCAAGATCGTGTGTGCCTAGATTTTCTTTGACTTGGATGGGCTCTAAAGTACCTTGCTCTTGAAGGCCTAAATTTCTTCCTTGATAGTTCATGTTCTTGAGCATGTGATCTATGGTAGGATGCTTATTATTTTGGAAGCATGATGCGAGTGCATTATTAGGTGAAGGAGGATGGGTGGTGCATACACTTTGTTTTTATTTTGCAAGGAGTCCATAATGGATGAGTGTAATGTTACCGAGGTGATATAAAAGTGGTGTTGGGGTGATAGGGCTAGGTGGCAATGGAGGATCATGTGATGGAGATGAGAGGATAGCAATATACTGATCATGAGGAATGAGTGGGAAGGGATAGAGAGAGGGATTAGGTGGTATGACAAGATCGGGAACTGGGGAAGTAGGTGATAAGGGCTTATGAGATGGAGTGATTGGATCTTGAGTGAAAAGGGGATCATGGGATGGACTAAGAGAGCTAGTGTGATATTGAGATGGAGTAGATAGGATGGTAGGATTAGGATTCCGTTGAGGAAAGGAAGCATGAGATGGGATGGATGGTAGGATATGTATTTGGAGGAGGGGATATGCTTGTAGGCTTTGGATCAAGCTCTTGGCATGACTCATCTTATGTGGAGGAATGTTGGGGGAACTCCTCAAGTGGGGAAGATGGAAGAACAGATGATTCGTGTAGTTCAATAATATTAGGACTAGGAGGAGGGGATTGGATGTTTCTAATGTATTGGGTGGATCTAGCAGTAGAAGATGAGGATTGAATGGATTTTATGAGTTTTACAGGCTCAACCATTTGGATGGTGTTAGGAATGGTAATGTGAGTGATAGGTGTAGGATGGAGGATGGTCTCATCACTAGTGACTGTACATGATAGAGTGGTAGGGAATTGTGTCACAACATCAAGATGTGGATTTGGAGATGTCTCTTCTATCATGAGTCCTTGGATGACATTTGGAAGGGATGTAGGATTAGGTGGGGTTATGGGAATGGATGGAGGATTAGGGATCAGTGGATTAGGGTTAGATGAGGGGATGGGAATGGATGGAGGATTAGGATTAGATGAGGATGGGATTGGATTAAGGACTAGGAGGAGATGGAGGATTAGGGTTATGGATTGGTGGATTATGATTAGAGGAAGGATTAAGATATAATGTGGTGAAGGGGGGAGTGATACAAGAGGATGCAGATGATGAATTAAGATAGGAGGATGCGGATGAGAGATTAGGTTGGGAAGATTGGGATGGTGGGTAATAGTAGGAGGATGTGGATGATTGATTAGGATGAGAAGATTGGTATGATGGATAATAGTAGGAAGATGTGGATGATGGATTAGGATGGAGAGATGTAGGTGGTGGATTCTCGTAGGAGGACATGGATGGAGGATTAGGATAGAAAGATGTGGGATTAATGTAAGGATATTGGGATGGGGGATTGTGATAGGAAGGTGTGGATGTTGGATTAGAATAGGAAGATTGAGGTGGTGGACTACCATAGGAAGACATGTATGGTGGGTTGGCATAGAAGGATATGGATGAGGGATCAAGATAAGAAGATTGAGATGGTGGATTAGGATCAAAGGAATATAGGGATGGTGGATTATGATAGGAATGTGTGAGTGTTGGATTAGGAGGGGAAGATTGGGATGTGGGATTAAGGTAGAGGTATTGGGATTGTTGATGATGATAAGGATAGGAGTATGGGGATGGTGGATTACTATAGGAGGACATGGATGGAGGATAGGATAGAGGTGCAGAGGGAAGAAATGATGAATATGTAGATAGTGAGGATATTGGATATCGCTTATCAAGGGTAGCATAAAGAATGTTATTAGATGCAGATGGTGGCATGGGGGGATAGTTCAGAGGAGTAATTGGATTTTGGGAGGTGATTGGAGAAATATTGCTAGCAAATGATAGCGTCAAGGGGATCTATATTACACTCTTCATGATCAACAAGAATTTCGTTATCGTCATTAACATAGGTAGGATTCCCCTTGACTACTATTATTGGTCATGTGAGAGGGGGATAAGGATTCATGATGAATACAAATTAGAAGGAAATAATAGATGATGAAAAGATAAATAGGATGGATTGGAAGAAAATATAGGTTGACTAAAGCTCAAGTTAGGATTCAGATGAAGCTCATATCGGGATTGGATTAAAGCTCAGATTAGGATGATTGGATGATGTAAGGGGATTAATTTTGGCGATCAGATTTAATTACCAAAGGATGATCTTGACATTCAATCTGCTTCGAGATGGAAGTAGATTGATTGGGTTGAAGGTGATTGGATAGGGATGTGATTGGATTAGATTGGATAAAATTGATTGATGAGATGATTCACAAGATCGAATAATGGATCGGATAGGATGATGAAATGGGTTCTAAACCAAGTTTAGAGATTACCTTGGGTGACCTAGGGTGCTGATTGATCGGATTAAAGGATAAATGGATGATTGCAGCACCAAATCCACCTTGAGATTGAAAGCAGATTGATTGAGCTGACAACGATGATTGATTGACTCAGGACAAATCACAATCCTAAGTAGATATTGGTGATGATGATCAGATTCAAACACCTAGGTCAATTTGGGTAATAACTTCAAACAAAGTTCAAAGGATTTTGATGGGGAAAGTGATGATGGATGTGTAACCTAGAGTCATTCTAAGATGTGTTTATTTGATTTAGATGGTGAACGGGTGACTTGCAAATGGACTAAAGCTCAAATTAGGATTGGATTAAGGCTCAGATTGGGATTGGATTGAAGGATATGATAGGATTGATTCTAAACCAAATTTAGGGGTTTTGACTAGAGGAAGTAAGGTGTTGACAATCAGATTTTTCCAGATTTGGCAATTTTCAAAAATTGTCAAATTTTGCCATTTTAGAAAACTTCATAGGTATACCTTTGAGAGTCCAATTTTTTCCCAAAAGCTACCCAAACCTAAGGTAGGATGAATTTCCAACTAACATCTCAAATCTGAGACATGCATTATGAGTTATTAACGAAAATAATTTTTCAAAAACTTGAAAAAAACACTAAATTGCAATTTTGAGGGTCAAGATGAAAGTTTGAGGCCCCAAATATGTGTCGAAATGGGGTCCAACCAACTCATAGACCATTAACAAATCCACATGCCACCTCATAATGCTACCACCTATAAAATTTTAGCCTAATCAGACACCCGAGTCAAAAGTTATGGCCTCTGAAAGTTTCTGTTTAAAAATCAAAACCCTCAAAACGGAGTCTAGATGATTTGGATGGATAATTTGATGATAGATATGGACTCTAATGATGTTCTAAGAAGCACCTATGTGGTTTGGTCGATGAAATGATGACTTTTGGAAAATTTTGATGTATGCTCAGGAACGAGGAAACAACCACTCGAAATGCGCAAAACGGGGGAACAAAGGCTCAAAACGGTAGGATGAAGACTTGGATTGAGGGGATGGATGCTCAGAGCAGGGAATGGATATTCAGAATGATGGAAAAAACCTATTTTTGGGCATGGCCGCCTCTTCTAGGGCATGGTCACCCCTCTGGTTAGACAGAGGGCTAAAAATGATGACGTTGTTGCTGAGGGGCACGTGTGCCTCAGTGTGGCCGCCCTTGCTAGGGTGTGGTCGCTCTTGCTAGGGAGTGGTTGCCCTTGCTAGGGCGTGCTCACCCCTCAAGTCAAACAAAGGACAAAAAATGATGATGTTTCTACAGAGGGGCATGTGCTAGGGTGTGGTCACCCCTGCTAAGGTGTGGTCACCCCTGCTAGGGCAAGGTCGCCCCTCTAGTCAGATAGAGGACTAAAAATGATGATTCTTTTTTATAGAGGGGCATGTGTGCCTGGGTGTGGCTGCCCCTACTAGGGCATGGTTGCCCCTGCTAGGGAAAGGTCACCTGACTGGTTTTTGAACTTTTCCAAAATAATAACGAGACCAAACAAGCCTGACGGATGGTGAAATGGACTTGCTAAATGATGAAACGGGTTCCTTGAATGACAAAATAGATTCCCTGAATGATGAATGGGTGCCCTAAATGATAAAACAAGTTCCCTAAATGACAAAGTGGGTTCCTAGAATAGGTGAATAGATGGTTGAAAAAGGGGAATGATGTTTGGAATGGGAAAACAAATATCCAAAATGGACGGACGGATGGTCAAAATGGGTAAACGGATACCTTGGATGAGGGAACTACACTTGGAACGAGAAAATGGCTTCCTGGAACAGGTGAACAACTGGCTGGAAAGCGAAAATGATGCTAAGAATGGGAAAATGGATATCCAAAATGGACGGAAAAATGGTTGGGATGGGTAAACGGGTACTCCAGATGAGGGAACAACACTCAAAATGGGATAACGATTTGCCATAATGGGTGAAAGACTTCCCGAAACAGGTGAACAACTGGTCAGAAAGGGGAAATGATGCTTGGAACGGGAAAATGAATATCCAGAATGGATAGAATGATGTTTGGAATGGGTAAATGGACACCCTGGATGAGGGAACAACACTCATAATGGGAAAACGGGTTCCTACAATAGGGTAATGGCTAGAGAATGAAGGACAAAAATGGTTGTTTTCAACTATTTTTTTAGGTTAGGGCCACCCCTTTGAGGGAAAGGCTTCCCCTTTGAGGTAAAGGATGCCTAAGCCAAGGGAAAGATCACCCAAATCAACAAGGATGAAGAACGAGGTTGAATAAACACCAAAACAGACTTGAACGGGGTCCCAGATGAAGGAGAAAAGGTTGTTTTTGCCTATTTTTTCAGGTCAGGGCTCCCCTTTGAGGGGAAGGATTCCTAAGCCAAGGTAAAGGTCACCTAAATCAAAGAGGATGAAGAACGAGGCCAAACAAACACCAAAACGGATCCGAACGGGGTCTTGGACGAGGAACAAGATGATAAAATAGATGAAGGGATTTGACTAAAAGGATCAAAATGGAGAATTGGAGGGAGGATGGGAACACAAATGGAAAAATGTATATGCCTAAAGTGGTCAAAAAGAGGGCACAGATGAAGAATAGGACAAAAAATGGTCAAACGGACACTAAAATGGACCCGAATGGGATCCTAGATGAAGCAAAAGAAAGTTGTTTCACCCCTGTTTGAGGGCGTGGCTACCCCTACTTGGGCAAGGTCACCCCTTTGGTGAAAACACAAAAAAAATGGTTGATTCTGGTGCAAAGGAGCACATGTGCCCAGGCGTGGCTACCCCTTCTAGGGTGTGGTCGTCTCTAGTAGGG
Organism: Sequoiadendron giganteum; assembly: GCA_007115665.2. NCBI lineage: Eukaryota > Viridiplantae > Streptophyta > Pinopsida > Cupressales > Cupressaceae > Sequoiadendron > Sequoiadendron giganteum. The sequence continues at coordinate 777,876,587 of CM021102.1, forward strand.
TGTGGTCGTCCCTACTAAGGTGTGGTCACTCCTATTGACAATCCTGAACTTGACTTAGGTAAAAAATACTATGGAAAATGATTGAAAATACTTCAAACAATAATAAAAATGGCAAGACTAACTTGATTTGTAAGATATGCACTGGTTTTACACAAAAAAGACAGTCCGAGCATCACAATCCTATGATTAGTAAGAGGGGTATGGCCAACACAATCCTCTAACTAGGCTAAACAAGGTGATCTAGGGAGTCCTTGATATATGCTCAATATGTGAGGCCCAAACTATGAACACCAGTCTATCACAAGCGTGAGTCAAGAAACCCAACGAGATACTAAAGGCTCAGACCAACTCTTCATGTCTATCTAGGTATCACCCTAGCTTCTACGCTCTGCCAATTATGACGTGATTGGATTGGGGTATAGCTTTTGCCTCCCCCCTTTATACACCCCAACAATACACATGGTCTGGATCATCTCTTGGGGTGATGAAATCCCCAAGCAGGTCCCACTAAAAAGAAGTTGTTAATCATTTTTGGCTACTCCCCAGGCTCACACAAAGTGCAAGGGGAAAGTTTGAACGATTCCCACCCCCTTTTGGTAACACAAAGAACTAAGTAAGCTACGATTTATCTTCACCCAAGATCATCAAATGGTGCAAGGGGATTGGATACGTTGGTAGCTTACTTTTCAAACAAGGAAAGCAAATTATTTGACCCCCCTACTTAGTCTATGTGCCTTATTCATGTAAAATAAATGAAAACAAATAGCTAACTAAGGGTCTTGGTCCTCTTGTCCTACAAGAAACAAGTTTGTATTTTTTCCACCATTCTTCATCAATCATAAATTTCCTGCACAAACGTTAGTATAAAACCCTTCACAATCACCAACAACACATGTTAGGGGGTCAGTATTAACAAAACAATAGAAAATGGAGTCTGATAAATTCACTACAACATTGTTTTTACCTTATGTTTGGACATGGTCGCCTCTATTGGTGAAAACAGAGAGTTGAAACACTATTTTTGCTGTAGAGAGGTGTGTGTTCCCAGGCGTGGCCACCTCTGTTAGGGCATGGTGCCCCTCTAATGAAAACAAAGAGCTTCTAGTGTTGGTTTTCCGCAGACAGACATCCTTGTAGGACTTGGTCATCCCTCTGGTCAGGCAGTAGGCTTAAATGATAATGTTATCACCAAGGGGTGTGTGTACTAGGGCATGGCCAACCCTGCTATGGTGTGGCCACCTCTGCTAGGGTGTGGTCAACTTTTTGAGTCACTCGAACCTATAAAAATGCACACATAAAGCAAAAAATGTTGATTTTATTATCAAGGGGCACATGTGCCTGGACGTCACTACCCCTGCTAGGGTGTGGCCACCCTTCTAAGTCACCTGAACTTGCAAAAGTGCAAACAACAAAAAAATTTAAAAGAAAATGACCCATCTGTGGGTCCCATCGGGCATGCCAAAAATGTGTGCTGGTGTTTATTTTACTTCTAAATATGCAAAAGTAACTAAGAATGCAATGTATATAACATAAGACCACCTTAATGATTAGCCTCAATAAAGCACAAAAGAGAGATAAAAATGAAAGTGATTATACCTTTGTGTTGATCTCCTTGGTTGGCCCTTGATGTAGATGGAAATATGTGCTCCTCGATGGCAATGTGATGGAAAATGGATGGAAGATTATTCAAATGCAAGATGATGGTGAGTAGGTGATAAGTAAAAAAAATGGATGCAAGCTCTTGAATGAAAAATGTGCTTAATGGAGGCTTGAATGGCTTAAGATCATAATTTTTTGACTAAATGCATTAGGTCCCTTAATGCATGTAAGAGGGTATTTATAGAGGAAATTGAATTCTCTAGAGAATTCAACGGTAAGGTTTGAACCACCATGGCCAAGATGGAGGGCTATGGTGAGTTGAGGATTCACAATCCCTCACATCTTTCCATGTGGTAGATGAAGTGTCACAAGGACACATGAGGTGGAATATGACATGTGATGGAGATACTTGCAAGTACCTAGGCATGTGACTGATGTGACCTCTCAATGATTACATGGGGAAGAGGAGATTCCTTGGAGGAATAAAAGTGAACTTTAAATTCATAATGATTGGGAGTATCCTAAGGATAAGAAAAGGTTCCCAAAAGGGTAAGCTGAGAAGTACCTTGGATAAGACAAGGTGCTTATAATAGAAGATTCCTAACTCATGTGATTGATGTGACCTCTCAATGATCACATGGGGAAGAGGAGATTCCTTGGAAGAATAAAAGTGAATTTTAAATTCACATGGGGAAAGACAAAAAAGAATTAAAAATTCTTTGGGGAATGAGAGAGTTGACCAAAGGGAGATTGATTAGACTAACTAATCATTGATTAGAGGACAATTAGTGGCTAATGAAGATTAATAGCCAACTTGCAAAATTTGGAGGATGTGACACATCCTAATCAGGGATTCGCCATGTGCACAACCCTAATGATGTGATTAGGAGATGGATTAGGATTAAGGAAAATTATGTGACATGTGAGGAATTAAATAAATGTCATATTTATTTAATTCATTTGATGAAAAGGAGAGTAAAGGGGGTAAGGTATTTAATTATTAATTAAATACCTTAGGGATTAAAGCAATATTACCTAATTAATGTGAATAAGAGGATGTTTAGATGAGAAGAGATAAATTTGGACAAATGTAAGTGTCCAAATTTGGATGTCTACACAAGATTGTCTAAAAATGAAGTAAAAAGAGAAAGTAGCTACGATGGTATCAACACAACCCGATATTGAAATATCCAAGGCATAAGAGTTCACAACTTATAGTAGTGATGATAGCATGAATTACACATCTACCTATGACAAAAGTGAATAAAAAAACCACCTTCCTCAAAATAAATGGAAAAACTTTATGGAAGAGGGTACCAAATCTTCAAAAAAATTGGCTATAATGGAAAATGATGTGGTGTAAAAGGACAAGGTATCCATGTCCCCATAGAGCCTAACATTCAAGAAACAACAAGAGGTGTTGGTTATTGTCCTTCAAAAGAAATGAAAGCATCAAAGAAACCTTCGCTTAATGTCAATTTAATCACACAAAATACTCCTAGGAAAAATATAAATAATGGTCATGATATTGCTTCATCTTCAAACACATATTTTAGTGGTGATTGGGTTCATTAGATTTTACACCCTCCTTTATGGGAGATTACAAAATCTCAAAATCGAAACCTAAAGAGTCTTGTGTATGTATATGTAGTGTATAAAATTGTATACCTTTAAAATTTCACACTATGTTTGCATCCCCTTAATTAATTGGAATTAATTAAGCCTCTAATTTACCAAATTATGCATCCCAAAGGCTTATCATTCTCATTTTTTGAAAGGGTGACCCATATTAAACAATTGCTAACATTAACTAAAACACCTTGGAAATTGAGTGTCCTATATTCAGGTCCTAGGAACCACTCACCCAAGGGTGAATGGAGCCTCTTTAAGTCCTAGAACCCAATTTTTAATATGTTTTTGGTGGCATTTTAGTGATTCAAATTCAAGTTTCAAATGTCGGCTTTTAGAATCTATTTTTCACGAAATTAGATAAACACTTATAAATACAAGGTCTTTTTATCAATTCAAATCTAACTAGAAAGAAAAAACTTTATGAGAGTAATACTATAGAAAATATTATTGTCAAGAGCATTGAAGAGAAGATTTATTAGTCATCTAAAACAACAATCAAGATCATATCATCATGTGTGTTCATGTTCATGTTTTGGAGCTAGCATTGTGATGTAGGTTTCAAGCATTCAAGCAAGTATTCAAGCATCAAATCAATAAATCAATCAGGCTAATTCATGCAAGATCCAAGCCTTAGTGATGTGTTTGACTTCAGTCCTCTAAGGGCAGCCATTAAGGATTTGGTGAGTTGTAACAAGCAAGTGTTCATTCATCAATTTCTTCATTTCATCATTATTTCTTTATCAAGGTTTAATTACCAACATTGAGTTTGACTAAGGCAAAGCCCCATTCACCCAAAAGATTTTTTTTTTCTTTTCTCTTTGTATGTGCATATTTACAGGGGAAGAATGATTGAAAGTTGATCAAAGGAGCAATTTTACAAAGTTGTCATTATTGTTTTCAAGCTATGGAAACTCCCCTATAGGTTTTTTTTTTGGATTTTTGACAGTCAAACCTTGAGAAAACAAAGCTAAGATCTTGCATCAAAGGACTGCAAAAAGTGTTTTTGGACCCCTGCACTAGGACCCATTCACCCTAGGGTGAACAAGTCTTGCTGCAAAATCTGAAATCTAATTTTTATCATAGGTGCACACTATTATGCCCTTCTCAAATCTGCCTACAAACTATCCTTTACGTTTTTGTTATCATAGAATTATACATTTTAAGTATTAGGTCACATGATTCCTTTAGTTAATACACTTTAAATTAGCCAAAAATATTGCAAATCGCTTGTTTCTATCATAATAAAACAATAGATCCCAAATAGGGTTGGCTCACCTCAAGGTTGAAAGTCAACCCTACCCCTTTGAGATCTCTTTTTCTAATAAAATTAGGGAAAGTGTGAGTGTGTTTAAACCTTTAGATCATTCCATATTGAACACCCTCTCACCTTACCCTTTTTCCTATGTCTCATTTTCGTGAACCTAACATTGTACATCTTAAATTATGATTTGGAAGTCTCTAAAACCCTAGATCTAGGATTTCCATTAGCTTGTTTTGCATCTCATTTAGGGTATCAAAATTGTTATTTTGCATCACTTAAATTCATAAAAATCCAAAAATATATCTTGCATACATCTTGCATATTAGTTGTATCAAGAGTGTCTTTTAGTCATTTAGATCAAAAATTCAATCAACATTGCATTCAAAAAGTTGTCATTTTGTTCATTTTTTTCCATCAAATTCTAGAAATATGTAACTAAAAGAATTCATTTGCAACCTGCAACAAAGAACTTAAATATTAACTCAGAAACATAAATTTAATTTTTCAAATCCTTGTACAAAGACCCATTTACCCTTGGGCGAATCAATCCTTATACAGGTCATTTTCTAAACTTTTGAGCATAAATTTGTCTTTGTCTGCTTTACTTCTTGTTTTTTCTAGATCTTAATCTTAGTTTGAGCAATTTTTGTTTTCTATAGTTGTTTGCATTTAACTCAATTGATCAAAACAAGTGAATTGTTTAAAACTAAAATTTGCATTCAAAAGACAAACTAAAATACATGACTAATAATAACATGTGTATGGTCAACTTCATTGACATTCAACCTCATAAGGTCCAAACCAAATTGTCTCTTGACATTGATTTCTCACAAAATGACATACTTAAAAATTCACCCAATGGTCCTCTTTACGTATCCAAAAGAATCAATGACAAGCCTACAAATGAGATATTAATTGATCCCATATGTTTAGATAATGTGATCACCAAGGGATTCTTGTTTATGCATGAAATTTACCAATATTCTTATGAAAAATCAAAAGCATAGATCAAAACACATGATGGTTTTTCTCTCCCAACTATAGGTTTGATCACTCTTCACTTAAAAGTTGGACCGAAACAATTATATGTCTCATTCTCCATCATCCCATTGTATGACCAATTCTATGTGAAGTTAGGCTACCCATGGCTACACTCCATGGATGTCATCTTGTCAGTTATTCATAAATGCTTGAAATTTCCATTTGGAAATGAAATTTTTACAGTGCATCATAGTGGGTTTAATCACTTGTCTTCATATGGGAAATTTTCATTAGATTTATTTTTTCCTAAACCTATGGAACCTATTAAGCATCTCGAGGGCTTGTTTTTCAAATCTTATCAAATTTTCAAAACAAAGCACATAGAAGAATTATCCCTTAGAAATATTCCTGAATATTCCATGAATGTTTCGCCTTCCCAACCTCTCATTCATGAACCTATGATTGAACAAAAATCCCTTCCAATTAACCAAGACAAGTCCAACATAATTCCTCTACCCATTTCCTACAAAAGACCAAGAGATAACCATACAACTCCTTTGGTGCCTCCTAAAATCAAATTTTTTTATAAACCTAAAGAGAAGGTGGTTTACCAACCCTTGAAGGTTCCTTTCGTTCCTCCCTTTCTGAAAGAAAAGAAACCTATGGTTGATAAACCCACTCCTACACCATCGCAACTTGAAAACTATGCAAGAAGAAACTGAAATGCCAAAGAGTGTAGGCATAGATGTTGTATGATTGCTAATCAATTAAAAGAAAACAACAAACCAACAAATCAAGATCAAAATCTAACTCAATAAAAGCATGATGATTATCCACCTTCGCCACAACAAAAAAATGAACCTAAAATGGACATTATCATTAGACCTCTTGTTGTGATTGATTTGGATGATGATGATGAGATTATTAAGATTGATGAGATGAATTTTTTATTTTCATCTTCCATGAATTTAGATGAGGTTAACTCTAATGATCCTCCTAACAAGAGTGAATCACCAAGTTTTGAACCCGGTGATTGTCCTAGTATGGTACTTGTTGTTGCCCCTTTGTCCAGTTATCCACCTTCCATATACAATGAGCAAGATTGGGATGCAGAAGACTTGCTATAGGTTGGATCACATGTGACATATTAGTCTTTTCTTTTCCTTCTTTTCATATTCTTTTTGATTGCATGTGTGTAATGTGATCCCCATATTGTGCTTATTGGTGTGTCTTTATGGTTGTGAGATTTCTTTGGATGACCCTTGTCACCCTGTCGGTGCAAGGATACAAAGGAAGAAAAGACCCTCATGACATTATTATAGTTGTATCTTCATTCTTCCATATGTCATAAACATTATTTTTTCTTTTCTCTTGTGTGTTCCTTTTGGGGATGATGCAAAGCATTGGGACATTTAGGTCTCTTCGATGTTGACCCAAAATCTTTCATTGTTTTCTATCTCTCTATGTTTCATTCTTCCTTTTTGTTCGTTGTTCTACGAGTATTTGGAGGATGATGATGATCCCAAGCTCTATTAAATCATTGTAGCAAAGACATATGCACACCCCAAATCTCTATCCCTTATATGTTATCTATAGGATTTGATTTGGGGGAAACCCCTCTTCATGACATAGCTTTATTTGGAAACATATCATTGACATAGGGCTTTCCAAATAAGCTCTCTTGACCCTTTTAACAATTGAAATTTATCATTTTCTACTTTAAATTAATTTCTCATAGCATGGTGTTTACCAACTTCTTTAAATTTGGGGCATGCATTGGCATTATTTCATTGACATTATCATTTTGGCAAGAACATATTGACATTTGTGGTTCACTTTTATTCACAGAAGTTGGACTTAGTTTATCATCAGAATAGAATTGATCATTTGACACTAACTTATGGGTACAAAATTTTTGTGATGACTTTACCCATGTGCCACCCTGTTTGATGAGTACACACCTTGTAGACCTAGTGTGTGTTTCTCATCCTTTGGGGCTCACCTAGTGAACATCGTATTTTCACTAGCCCGCATGAGTATTTTGTTTGCATAGTGGACATCGGGTTTTCACTTGTGAACGTATTTTGGAAAAATAGCTTAGGATTGATCCATACCTTTTGGAAAAATAGTCGAGGGTTGATCCATCCCTTCTCCATCCCTTTCCTCTTTGCATTAATTTTGACATTGTATCATTGTGTATCTTGTGTTGCTACTACATGCATGTGTCTCGTTGTGGCATTGTTGGTTTGCTATGAGATCTTAGATCCTGGGGGCTTAATCATCCTCCTCGATCCTTGCCATCTTATCTTTCCAAAAATTTTACAATTGGACCTCTCTTGAGTAATTTGTATTTAGTGTGAGTTTGAGTGTGGGCTCATACTCACTAAGTGGGGGCTAAATTTAATGTAGAAAATTGTATACCTTTACAATTTCACACTATGTCTACATCCCCTTAATTAATTGGAGTTAATTAAACCTATAATTGACCAAATTACACATTCCAAATCCTTATTATTCTTGTTTTCCAAAAGGGAAACCCATATTAAATAATTACTAACATTAATTAAAACACCTTGGAAATTGAGTGTCCCAGATTTAGGTCATAGGACCCATTCGCCCAAGGTGAATGGGTCCCATTTAAGTCATAGGACCCAATTTTTAATATAATCTTGGTAGGATTTTAATGATTCAAATTCAAGTTTTAGATGTCATCTTTTGGAATCTAATTTTTAGGAAATTAGATACACCTATAAATACAATGAATTTTTATCAATTCAAATCTAACTAGCAAGAACACACTTTATGAGAGTAATCCTATAGAAAATATTATTGTTAGGAGCATTGAAGAGAAAATTTATCAGTCATCTACAATAACAATCTAGATCATATCATTATGTCAAAGTTCATGTGTGTTCATGTTCATGTTTTGGAGCTAACATTGTGATGTAGGTTTCAAGTGTTTAAGCACACATTCAAGAATCAAATCAATCAATCAATCAATCAAGCCAACTCATACAAGATCCAAGCCTTATAGGGATGTGTTTGACTTCAGTCCTCTAAGGGTATCCATTAATGGTTTGGTGAGTTGTAACAAGAAATTATTCATTCATCAATTCCTTCGTTTCATCATTATTTCATTATCAAGGTTTAATTACTAACATGGGGTTTGACTAAGGAAAACCCCCATTCCCTAAAAAACAATTGATTTTATTTTCTCTTTGTATGTGCAAATTTACAGATGAATAAGGAATGAAAGTTGATCAAAGGAGAAATTTTATAAAGTTGTCATCATTGTTGTCAAGCTATGGAAACTTACCTACAGGTTTTATGCTAGTCTAACTTGGAGAAAACAATAGCTAATATCTTGCATTAGAGGATTGCAAAAAGTGTTTTTGGACCCCTTCACTAGGATCCATTTTCCCTAGGGCGAACCAGTCTTGTTGTAGACCCTAAAACCTACTTTTTATCATAGGTGCACACCCTTCTACCCTTCTCATATCTATCTGAAAACTATTGTTTATGTTTCTGTTATCAAAGAGTTTTGCATTTCAAGTATTAGGTCACATAATTCCTTTAGTTAATACACTTTAAATTATTCCAAAACATTACAAATTAGCCATTTTTGTCATAAGAAAGTAGAGATCCCAAGATCCAAAATAGGGTTGACTCACCTTAAGGTTGGAAGGCAATCCTATCCTTTTGTGATCTTCTCTATTTCTAATGAAATTGAGGGATATGGGTGATTAAATCCTAGGCCATTTAATCATTCCACACTTGTTAAATTCATTCCCCCCCTTTCCCTGTATTTCAGTATGACATCTTGTAGTAAGCAATAAAGCTCTTTTTCATAAGAGAAAGGAATATATTTTACTATTGATAAAGAGAATATCTTGTTGAGGCTTCTCAAAGCCCACCTAATTACTCTTCCTTTAGGAACACGAGAGAAATTTTACAATAAAATCTCATTTTGTGCATATCATTGAGTGCATGGTCATTCTACCAATGAATGTCAAGCCTTGAGTAATAAAAGAGAACATCTTAAGGATTGTTGTGCTCTTCCTTGTGTTAATACACCTAATTCCTCTAATCAATGATGATCTTCATCCTATCACATTGCTCATCACTATGTGGAATTTGTAGCTTTATGTGTTTTTCTCATTGCCATTCATGGTGGTACAATCTTAAGTGTAACCATTTTTTTGTGGAAGCAACATGATATTCCTTATTGTGGTTGTCCTTGTATCTATGCTTATGTGACAAGGATAGCTAGTTTTGGGAGGCATGCATTCTTTTCAAGTATCCCCTCTTCTCCTCTTTCTCCTTAAAATACCAACATATCAAGTATGTTGACATTTTAAGGGGGGGCATATAGTCCCCCACTCATTGTTTACATAGGAAGTGGTCTCTTCTTAGTGATGAAAGCATACATATCCTAGGAAGTGTGACCTTTTCAATCAAAGTGTAGCCTTCTTGATCTATGTTAGTGTCTCCTTTGTGGCAATATTGGGCTTGATATCCCTCAAGAGTGTGACCCTTCTTGGCATATGAGG
>CM021102.1:777886709-778231738 GCA_007115665.2 Sequoiadendron giganteum
CCTATAAATATTTATCATGCTTCATCCATATATATATCTTCCACATTTCGTTATTCTCATATATATTTAATCAATATGATTACACACTCTCTCACCCTCTTATTTCTCACCTTTCCCTTCTTTATATAGCCTCTTAATCCATTTTCATAATGCATTTCCATCATATCAACTCTAAGTTAACTTATTCCCATGAATTTATCCTTTTCTCTATAATATTTTACTCATTTATAGCTTATTAAGGCATATTATAAGTTTTTTAAGGCTATTTAAGTGGTATATAATGGATATGTAGGTCTAGAAATGATCCAGAAGACATATGAGATTCCTCAAAAACCCTCTATATCCTACCAATATTCTCCTCAGGCCTAAAACATTGTCTTGTCCTCAAGAAAACTTGGTGAAACAACTTGTATCCTTCATGATTAACTTTATTTCTATGGTTCTTCCTTAATAACAACCCTATTCATGTGCTTTATTTCTTCCTCATCTGCACCCACTTGGCATGCTTTAGCAACACCTACCTTGGCACACTCTACTCAAATATTTACGCTTTTATTGATTGCTATCATTTTTTACATATGAATATTTATGCTTGTACAACCTCTTAAACACATATGTTATCTTTTGCCAATTGGATACATTAATCGACCCATAATTTATTTGCATATATTCTATCATAGATTCCTTTGTAGCACCCCTCTAATTTTCTCATATTTTGAGATACTGTTTTACTTTGATTTTCTTGTGTCTTCATATAGTGATTTTACTTTGATAGACCATGATACTATGTTGTTATTTGATCGTTAACATTGGAGTGATGATGGTTTTTTATATTATGATGTGATGGTACACTCTATTGATGTTTATTATTATGACATGCTTTCTGGTTAGCATAGTTGTTTATTTGAGTTGATATTGATATATTCTCATCTGTAGTTAATTGATGTGACACTGTATTGGTGAAGGGAATGGGATTGCATCACTTGTTTGCAAGCACCTTGTGATTCCATGATTTTCTCTTCATGGTGTGATTTTCCATTATTTGTATATGTGTTGATTGTAGGATTTTAGGTACAAGACATCAAATCCACTTGGGTTCACAGGTTTGAGCATGTCCATTTCCCAACGAATTAGTTGATTGGGAGATGGTAACAGGTTTTCCTTGTCAAACCAAAAACCTAGTCACAGTGTGTCATGTTGGACTCAAGGGAACAATAAGAGGGGGGGGGGGGTGAATTAGTGTTCAACAATATTTGAACTTCATCTCATCAAAACTTAAAACCATTTCATCATTGCATTAAGGAAAAAATGTATGCATTGAAAGTAAACATCCATAGCATCATGACACACAAATTTTTGCATGGAAACCCTATTAGGGGAAAAACTATGGTGGAGATTAGTCCACAATTTGAGTACTCAAAATATAGTGTTTACAAAAGGAATGCACTTGCATTCAGGCACACTACCTAGAGCTCACTTCTCAAAAGAGAAAGGCTTACTACCTACAAAATTCAAATTAAAACCATATGAAGGGTGAACTGAGATAATAACATCTAACCATGCTAGGTAATAGTTCTGGTGATGCTCATGGATCTTATTCTAGATCTGCTTTCTGAATTTCCACTTCGCTCTACGCTGTTCTGCTCTTTACTACTCTTCGCATCACTTATGATCAAATTTGCATTATTGCTCTACTAGATCTCACAATTCACACTTCTTTAATATTAGTACACCTTTCATGCATGTTTAAATGATAAAAACAATCTCTTATATATATCCGCAATCAGAGACTTACTCATCCAATAGTCAACTTCATAAGGTATTAAGTTATTTTAACTTGTCGGCCAAATCCACCACAAAATCTTTATGCGCATCCTCCAAAGTCAATTAAGACAAAGAGAGGACCTGAATAATACTTAATCCAAAATTGAGAATTATAATTAATTCCATATTATACATCCACCAATTCTATCTCTGTCGGGTCAGCCTTCTAGCATATATAATTAACAAATTAGTGCATCGTACCTCCTAGATCACTTACCAGTGAGTGCACATCAAAACCAAGATACTACAAGCCTCTAAAGACCTTCCTCAAAGATCCATAACCCAAAATATCTATCTGGTGGGATGACTAGATAAATTTTAATGCCTTTAACCAGATCCCCTACTCTTTATTTTGTTTTGCTGGTAGAAGCCAAAATAGTGTTGCCCATTTAGATGTAAGACTTGAGTTGCATGAATTGGGTTGCCATCAATGAAAAAACCTACAAGACAAACTCCTTAGCCATATTCCAACAATCTCCCCCTTTGGCATTGATGGCAACACTTACTAAAAAATGAGTAAGTGTTAGAATCATTATAGGTATACTGCCAAATTGCTTGTTGCACTTTCTCCCCCTAAGATTCATAACGCATTCTCTCCCCTTATAAGGCATTTTTCACTGCATTCTCTCCCCCTTTGACATCAATGAAAAAGCATAGATGCCATATGCCAAAAAGTTGACAAAAAGTCACAAAACATGTGTTCAAAATCATCAATTCTTCAAAAATTTGGTATATATACGCTTATAGTTCTTCTCCTTTAACCAAAATTGCAAAAAATTGGAAAAAATTTGCTGCTATCTTTAGAAGATTATCTTGTTGTTTTTCTTCACTTTCAGAAGAAACTTCTTCGATTTATCAATCACAATTCCAATGCTGATAATCAAGCTATTGTTTTCGGAAGTCTTGTTGATAATCTCAATGAGAGATTCAGGAGTTGTGATTGCTTCTTCCAATTTTTCACCATTTTTCAAAATTTCTATGAACTGCTCCAGCCTACACTCAATTAAGTCTTTTACCTTCCAAAAGGTGTCCACAAGAACATTCTTGGACAATTGAATTTTTATTTGCGTTGTCTTCAACTCTCGGATTCTTCTTTTGATAATGCCATCTAGATCTTCAAACATGTCAAAGTTTTTTCTAATATTGTTTAGTTATTTCTCAATTTGATCCAGCTTCTCTTTATAATTATTGACTGTATGGGGCCAATAGACACAATAGTTGTAGATTCATGTGGCTGATTTGATGCACTGCCTTAACTCATTCATTTTCTTCTTGAGCTTGGCAAGGGATAGTCTGAGTTGTTCCTTCAGGTGAGAGATAATTTCACCTTCTTCTTTGCCTTTGTCTTCAGAGCCCATTGATTCTCTGATACACTCAATCATCTCTTCAGGTAGAATATCCTTCAAAATTTCCAGTCTTATCTTACAATGCTCAATATGAGAATTTAGAACTTCCAAAATTAAGTCTTGATCGTATGATGGTCTGATTGACCACAACCTTGCTATTTTCTGCATACCACCTGTACTTTGGATAAGTTGTTGTAGCTTTTCTTTTGACAGATCTCCTTCTTCCTCGCTACCTTTTTCAATACTAAAAACATTTTCTAGTGGATTCTCAAGTTCTTCATCAGATTCTTCAGCCGGAATTTCCATAATTTCCTTTTCTTTCCCTTTTCCTTCAATCTTGGGAACTTTTCTTTGCTGAGGGTTGTATTCAATAATCTCCTGTCCTCTTTTCTATTCTCTATCACTGTTACCAGAAGAGAAACCAACTTCCATTGTCCTTACTAGAGGGGAAATAGTGACTGATCCACATTTTACAAGCACATTCTTATAGAAACTTTCAAATTCTGAATCCCAGTTAGAAAAACTCTTAGAATAAGAGTAAATTTGGGTGCATACCGGTCTATCTAATGTCCATGCTACATTGTCGATTTTCGGCAAGGAATTCAAAAAGTACATAACCAGACATATAATTAGAGTGCCAAACATGAATGGATACCCTAACTCCTTTGTCAATTGAACATTCTCCATCATCTGATCTTTTAACAATCCACATAGGTAAAAGTCATGACCTTCAATTATATTTTTATGAGCAATGTATATTGCGCCAGCCGATGTAGCCCCTTCCTGATTTTGGTAGAAATTTTTATAGGTTATGTCATGTGAAATGTACTTTGTAACGAGATTCTTGATTATTTCTATTAGCAGAGCTCTTTGATCTCTGATTATCCCAGCTAGGGTTTCGACCTCCTTGTTCTAGATAGATTTCTTCCTAGGATTATCACCGACTTTTCAAAATCTAGTTAATTTCTTAATTACCTCCTTTGAGATTGTGTAGGGTTTGTCCGAAGTTAAAACATCACCATACCATCTGCCCAACAATAATTTTATGACCTCCGCATTCTCAAGGTACGAAAACCCATTCCACATATCTAAAATTCCAGGCTTGGCTCCACTTAATTGTTTTAATTCATCAGGAAGCAATAAATTTCTCATAGATATGATGTTTGCACTATTTTATTCATCCAATGTGATCGAACCTTTAATTTTCTCCATTTTATTTTTCACATATTAGGGTTCACAACTACACACCAAATTATATGAAGAATTCGAGAATGATTTGAAGTACCTGATGGATTTCAAGATTGGCCGATGAATTCGATTTTGTTGCTCTGAAATCCACTTGCCAAGTGCTCTCCTTCTTCTCTTCGATAATGCAAAGTGACAAATGACGGCTCAGACTTGAATTTTATAGCTCACACATGCGCAATAAATGCATTTGCCCTAAATTTCTTAGACGACTAAAGAAAAATCTTCTGCGGACCAACAAATTTGTTGAATTTCCTTTACCAAATTCATCCAAAACTTTTGTACACTGTGAGTGCATCTTCTTGACTATTCTTTGCATTCTGATACCATCTATAAATAGAGGAGGAAATATTTTCTTGTAAAACTTCCCTTAGGCCAATGGCCTCAAATCAATTATCGAAAGAATTACCGGAAGCAAGTTCCGATATGGAATCATTTCTAGCATCAGAATCATTTTTCTTTACCCATGTCTTCTTCATCTGATCTTTGATCTCATCCGTAGTTAAATTTTCTTTTCCTTTATCATTTTTCTCTATATTTATGTCTCTGTATACCAGAACTTTCTTGTATGTGTTCTTGTTTTTGTAGAATCTAGCAATATGACCATACTTGTTGCAGTTATAGCACACAATGTTCCTTTTTCCATTCCATTGGTTTCTTCTCAATCTACATTGATTAGCAATATTCCCTAAACTTCCCATATGCATAACATTCAACATTTCTTCTATCAATGGAGTGACTTGACATATTTCTGCATTCAATTGATTTATGACTAGGATTTTTACAATTAAAACATTGAACAAAGAATGATGAATTTTTTGACCTCAAATTACTTCTACACTGAGCAACCATATGACCAAACCTATTATAGGAAAAAAAATATCCATTAAATTTTTGTGCATTAGGTTGTCTTACCAGATACCTTCCATTTTTTTTTTGTTTGGAAATCTTTTGTCCTGATCTGGAGCTTTTTCCCTTTTCATATCCAAGACCTCTCTTATCGTTTCCATTCTTTTGTCCTTGAGTTAGCTCATCAAGCTTTACTGAACTGATCTTAAACTTTTCTTTGAATTCATTTGCAATGACAAGATCATTCCTAAGAGTAGTAATCTGCTTACCAAGTTCTTCTTCATTGTTTCTGGTTCTTTGCAATTCACTTTACAACTTAGTGAATTCGACACTCATTCTACTGCATTCATCAGATTTCTCTTTTAGGATCTGAGCAATATTTTCCTCACTTTTCTTCCTTTCTTCTATCTCTTTAGTCATCTTCATCATCATAGATTCCATCTCATGTTTTAGGTTGGTATTATCTCTAGCAAGATTTTCACATTCTTTGGTTATCTCCTTTAGGGTTTGATTCAGGTGAGCATCATCCATATCATCATTCTCCTTCTGTTGTATCTGATCACAAAGATTTTTCCTCTTCACTCTGGATTTAAAGTTATCCAATCCTTCAATGACTGAATGAATTTCTCAGCATCTCTAAGATTTTTTTTCAATTCTTGAACTTTTGCTTTAGACTGATCAAGGTCATCAAGAGCCACCATAAGATGTTTTTGAAGACTACTAGAGTCCATCACATTCCTAGATCCACCTCAACTTGCAAAACTTCTTGAAATGAACTAGCTTTGATACCAATTTTTGGACTCAAGGGAACACTGAGAGGGGGGGTGAATCAGTGTTCAACAATATTTAAACTTCATCTCATCAAAACATAAAACCATTTCATCGTTGCATTAAGGAAAAGATGTATGCACTGAAATTAAACATCCATAACATCATGAAACACAGATTTTTGTGTGGAAACCTTGTTAGGGGAAAAACCATGGTGGAGATTAGTCCACAATTGGAGTAATCAAAATATAGTGTTTACAAAAGGAATGCACTTGAATTCAAGCACACTACCTAGAGCTCACTACTCAAAAGAGAAAGGCTTATTACCTACAAAATTCAGATTAAAACCATTTGATGGGTTAACTGAGATAATAGCATCTAACCATGCTAAGTAACAATTTCGGTGAAGCTCATGGATCTTATTCTGGATCTTCTTTCTGACTTTCCACTTCGCTCTGCCCTATTCTGCTCTTTACTGCTCTTTGCATCACTTATGATCAAATTTGCATTACTTATCTGCTAGATCTCACAATTCACACTTCTTTAATATTTGTACACCTTTCATGCATTTTTAAATGATAAAAACAATCTCTTATATATATCCGCAATCAGGAACTTACTCATCCAACAGTCGACTTCATAAGGTATTAAGTTATTTTAACTTGTCGGTGAGATCCACCACAAAATCTTTATGCGCATCCTCCAAAGTTGGTTAAGACAAAGAGAGGACCCAAATAATACTTAATCCAACATTGAGACTTATAATTAATTCCATCTTATACATCCATGAATTCCATCTTTTTCGGGTTGGCCTTCTAGCATAGATAATTAACAAATTAGAGCACCGTACCTCCTAGATCACTTACCAGTGAGTGCACATCAAAACCAAGATACTACAAGCCTCTATAGACCTTCCTCAAAGATCCATAACCCAAAATATATGTCCGGTGGGATGACTAGATCAATTTTTATGCCTTTAATTGGATCCCCTGCTCTTTATTTTGTTCTATCGGTAGGAGCCAAAATAGTGCTGCCCATTAAGATGCAAGACATGAGTTGCATGACTTGGGTTTCCATCAGTGACAACACATACAAGCCAAAATCCTTAACCATATGCCAACATGTCATCAATCTTGGTTGGTCATGCTTTTTTTCATGTTCTCATTGTTTGCCTTGTTGCTCTATTTATTTTGCAAGGTAGGTTCTATGAGGAAATTAATGCTTATAATGTTTTAAGTGATTATTTAATTAATCTTGATTTTTGTGATAGAAGCTTTGTATTTAATTTAATTAATTAAATTAAATTTATTTTGTAAAGTGATTTAATCTTTGAGATTAAATTTATTTTATAAAGTGATTGAATTAATTAGATTAAATTTAATTAGAAATTAATATGTGAAATTTGAATTATTAAATGCATAAATATCTTGTAAATATCTAGAGGAACTATCTATGAATTGGTTGAGAAGATATTTTATTTGTGACATGTGTTAGAAAAAATTAAACACTATTGTTGGGAAATTATTTCTTGGAGAGAATATTTGCATTAATTGAAAGAGGAAAGAGGCTACTTCATAGCTATGAGAAAACATATTTTGGGGAGGTTGTTGAAAATTGAAAGAGGTGGTTGAAAATTAGTTGTTGAAAATTGGGAAAGAGGCTCTCGAGAAATAATTTGGCTTTGGGTTTTGTTTTTTTCATCTTTATGGAAAAGTGAATGATTTGGAAGAAGCTTTGATTTGTTGGAAGAAGCTTTGGTAAATTGGAATATGAAGGCGAAGCTCTACTTCAAACTTCATCTCCTCAAGCATCTAGAAGCAGGTTCTTTAAAATTTTTTTATTTATATGCAAATTGGAAAGATTGCCTGTACGAGAAGAATTTGTTATTTGTTTAGAAGCTTTTAAATATTTTGTAAATTTTAAAGATCGTCATGTTTGGAAAATTGTCGTGAAAGCTTAGAGCTTCTATAGAATTTGTTTTAAGCTTTGATTTAGTTGGAATTGGAAGATTGATGTAAAAGTTTTTAAACCTCTGTAGGAAATTGTTTTAAACATTAGAATTCCAAGAGGGAAAACAATAGAAGATTTAGAAAATACAAAAATCTCGTTTGGATTTGGAAAAGATCTTCTTGTAGAAGATTCTTTTTTTGTTTTGTTTTTCTCCAACTAGTTTAATTTGGAAGGAAATTGAAAACCTCTGGTTAAAATTTGGAAACATCCTTCTTTAGAATTTTTTTGTATAATTTGCTTCTCTGGAAAGATTTTATATATACTTCCTGTAGAATTTTTGTGAAAACATTTTGCCCACATGAAACATTTGTTCATTATATTTTTATATATATATATATATATATAATATATACATATACAAATATATATACATACTTATATTTTTTGAAAATCTTTTGATGTAACTTCTTCTGTAAAAAAAAACTAGACTAAAAATTTATTTTTGAAAAATCTGGAATATAGAATTCGTACGCGATTTTTTTATGTATCACAGGTTTGATGATATAAAAAACATATTAATAATGTATGGGGGGGCACTTGGCTACCCCTACAACGACTTCCCCCAAGGCGGAGGTAGGTTGTGAGGGAAGCATGTGCTACCCTCCCCTTAGCCGCGCCCCATATATGGGGTTCAACTGCTTAAACTCAGCAATGCATATTGTATTAAATGCGAGCTTTAAGCTTTTTCCATCCGCTTTTATTGAATTCGACTATGTCTTTCTTTAAAAGGTTTTACTTTATTAAAATTTTATATATATATATAAAAGTATATATTTATATATATTTGTATGTATATATATATGTATATTTAGGTAGATGTATTTATATATATATTTAAATATATTTTATTATTGATTTGGGAAATTGAAGCTAATTTGAAATATTTAAATAATATATATATATATATATATATATAATTGTATATATATTTAAATGGAATATTTTTATAATAGGTGCATGCAAAACAACAAGTGGATTTTAAAATGATATGATCTAAAGAGGAAATTGATTGTTATATAGTTGTAATCGGGAAATTGAAACAAATAGATAAATTTAATTTCCTTTATGTTTGTAAATGGAATTGCATTAAATTAGATTATTTCAAGCAATGTGTTATTGTAATTTCTTTAAATGGAAATTGGATGTAGGAAATCCTAATGTCAGTTTTAATTACTATGCCTAAATTGCCTTTATAATTGTGATTTCTTCTGATCATGTTGTTGGGGAAATCGATTAGTTGTGATTTTGTAAGTCTTCTGGATGTTATTTTATGAGGGGGTTGTTGTGATTTATGGTTCAACATTTTGTTTTCCCTTGGGTAGTGCACTTGGTTGTATTTAGTTAAACACTCGGTTACTACGAACGGGGATGTGTTTCCTCTTATATTTTGGATTGGGATTTATTATTCAGTTTTGTGCACTATGTTTACCCTTGGGGTTATGGATTAGATCCTTGTGTTTTCTATAGGGGAGTGGCTCTCAATAGGGGCTGGTGCACAAAGTGGTGCCAGGGTAACTCATTTGAGAGTTACTTAATCCAGTGGAAATTAAATAAATGTATTAGGGGAAAGGGTAGCTTAAAACATATAACTTGATTAATTGTGCCTCACTCATGGTCTCAAGGGATTTTTTAGACTTGGGATGAGACGGGAAGGCCTGGAATGAAAAGATCATTATCTTGTCCCTTTGAAAGATAATTGATTCTGCATCGGTTTGTATGTGGGGTTGGGGGTCGTGAGAGGCTACCAGGGTAACCCAAGATGGGGGTCGGGGCCTAGGAAGATCGGCCAGGGTAACCCATGCAGCTCTGTGATGACACTCCTCCTATGACAACAGTTTGTTTGGTTTAGTGATGTACTTGATTATTTTATTTTGGAAGCAATGTAACCTTAATGTTAAGTAATGTACTTGTATGGTTTAGTCTTATGATTGACTGTGTCTAGAGGTTGTTGCTTTTGCCTAGGAAGCCCTTTTTACTATCTCCTAGCACAGGGGTTGGGCCTTCAGGTACCACTTGGTTGGGTGGAACATGCACCTTTCACTGTTGGGTTCCCACTTTATGTTCGTGATGGTGGGATCTTCCAGATTGGAGAGCTCACATCTTCTAGTTGATATATTCCATCTCTCATGTTTTTTTGTATCAATGGGATACTTATGTATATGTACTACTCCTTATTTTTATTTGAGGAGGATTCTTGTATCATTATAATTGTAACATTATTGTATGATCTACCTCATTTTGGAAATGAGCTTTGTAAATGCTTTATGGAATGAATGCAATCTATGAATGATTCTTTAATGTACTTTGTATCTTATGAGATGATTTTAATGCTTTTGGATGTATGTTCTTTAATTCATGATTATTATTTATATGCTATGGTTTAGTTATTTTTTGTATATGTTATGGGATTCATATGTAAGCGTTGTCGTGTACCTTAGAAGATGTATGCATTAGTGTTGTTGCTTTACTTGTTATTAATTATACTTTAAAAAAATTTGTTATGCTTTTGTTATATTTATGTCTTCCTCTAGGGTTACGTGACAGGGCATTACATCCTTCTTCCACATTTTATTCCAACACATTTTTTCAAAATGATTCTTCAATCCACAAGGCTACAAGGATGAAGATTCCAACACATATCTTTTCTATGTGCTTTCCTATGACAATGATAACATTGCATTTCTTGAATAGAGTTGTTAGAACTTGGTGTACTTGTAACATCATCTTCTTTTCCATTTCTAGGACCTTCATTATTTAGTGTCACAAATGGTATAATGGGCTATTTAAAAAAAAATCCTACATCTCCCACTATTCTTGTCATCTTAAAACCAACATCCTTTGTCATTATCATCACAACTATCAAGAATTGTAGATTCAAAATTGAATCATTGTCTCCAACATTACACTCTTTATCAAAATAATCTTTACCTGTATTGCTTTTATCAAATGATTCATCAAATGAATAACATAAATCATTCGTATAACATGAGACATTATATAATGTAGGCTTAGACCTTAGACATTGATTTTCCTTTTGGCATATTGTAAGTAATTGATCTAATTTATCATTTTGATATTTTAGATTTGATATTTATTATTTTTGTAAACTATTTTTCTTTTCCATCTTCTTCAAATTTTCTTCTAGTTCTTCATTTTTTTATTTATAAATTTTCCAAATTTTTTTCAAGATTATTATTTTCCATAAATATTTATTTCCCATTTTTTAACTCCTTTATCTTTGCATTCAATTTTATATTATAATATATAGCTTTTACAAAATATTCCTCCAAATTGTCTTTTTCACACATTAAAATCTCATGTTCCTTCTTCAATCTTTCCAATTGAAACAAACTTATTTGAAAAATAAATCCCAAATTTTTACTTCTCAAAATTTTAACACCATTTTTTTTTAATTTTGTATGATCTCCCTCCTTATGCGACAACAACTGAGGTGCCTACAACAAAACCACATGTTGACAAAAAAACATTGATTTTATGCAATAAAAAGGGAGAACTTAGATGTAAAAGAAGTATAAACCCAATTCTAATAAATTATGCACATTAATATATATCCATTACATAATATATTCATATACTTTAATTCATCACGCTTCATCCATATCTTCCACATTTCTTTATTCTCATATATATTTAATCCATATGACTTCACACTCTCTCACCTTTCCCTTCTTTATATATCCTCTTAATGCCTTTTCATAATGCCTTTCCATCACATCCTTTCATAATAACTCTTAACTAACTTATTCCCATGAATTTAGCCTTTTCTCTATAATACTTTACACATTTTTAGCTTATTTAGGCATATTAGAGTTGTTTTAAGGTTATTTAATTGGTATACAATGGATATGTGTGTCTAGAAATGATCCAAATGACATATGAGGTGCCTCACAACCGTCTATATCTTGCCAAGAATGATTAAAGAGTGTGTACACATATATTTTTTCAAAATTTGTGGTATGGAGTTCTTGGAATATGTGCTTGTGCAGATGTGCATGAATCCATTATAGTAGAATCCTTCATGCTTGTATAATTCATCTTGGTATAATATTTGTGCATAATAGATTATTATGGTATGGAAGGTGTTGATGTTGAAATAATAAACAAAATTATTCATATATCATTCACCCTTTATTGTAGAGAAATGGTCTTTACAACGTCTAGTGTTTAATTGAAATCAATCTAAAAAACCATCAACTATGTCAAACCATTTTGTAGTTAGGCCTAGATTTTTCATCCTTTCTTGTAGAGCAGTTCCCTCATTGCATAGGTGAAAAATTAGATGTGCTAAAGCAATAAGTTTTGTTGATTGAAAATGAGGCACAAATTGATGGGGCATGTGATTAATAATATATATATATATATATATGAAACCAAAAAATATTATGAATACCAAGTATTAGCGAAGATAGAAAACTACCATTCTTATGCTTAGGAACTAGTGAAGGGCTAGAGTGTGTTGATGTGGTAGTACTCTAAATTGTGGTCTAGACCATGAATACTTATAGATTCTAATAGGATTTTTCCCTTAATTTCATGTAATAAAAGGAGATGGTAATGTTGAACCATGCATCCTTATCTAGAGAAGATAATATTTGAATGTGAATTATGAAATGCAAAGTAGTGCATAGTTTTGATACCCATGATCCAAATTACTATAACTAGATGAATAAGTGGCTTTTTGGCATAAAATATTGGAGTTGTTTTATCCTATATTATGTTGAGAACTGTTGAGAAACACTTTAATTTTTCTATTTCTCAACATGACATGAATTTGGTGTAGATAAATTGAGCACTCACCCATTAGAATGAAGTTTTGAATTCCCTTTTCTCTTATAGTATTGATAAGAGTTGTAAGCTTCTAATGTATACATAGATGTTATCTATTGTGAGTGTAGAGTTGTAGAGGCTAGTTTTTATGAGTACATGTCTAGGGAATAGTTTTATGTTCATGCACAAATGATTGTAGATGTGGTTTTTACAAGTTACTAGTTGAGTTTGTTGTTTATGTGCTAATTGGTAAGGTGCAAACACTAAAAATATCATTCTAAACATTGAATATTGATCATAACATTAATTATTCATTAATTATCATTATATTATTTTCATATACTTTATTATCACATTTATCATTAATTAATCATTTATCACATCATTTACCATTTATCATCAATTAATCATTTATCACATTTACCATTTATTAATCACCTATCATATAACATACCATTTATTAATTAATTATTATCATATAATATTTATCACCATTACATATTATTTATCATCATTAATCATAATTTATCTAGTAATTAAATAATTATTTATTATTTAATTAATGACAATGTTTTAATTTTAATAAATAAATAAAATTTATATTTTTCACCTCACCAGTTAATTTCATCTTGAAATTAGAAACCTCTTCTCATTTATTCATTTAATAAATCAAAAATTTCATTATTATCTTCCTAAGAGTTTGAAATGACAATTTTTTATTGTTGAGTTATTTCCTCCAATTTCTTGAGTTGACTCAACAATTAGTCCAGTTAACTCAATTCTTCAATCTTATCCTTATCCATCTATTTTATTTTTCTAGGAAAGTCTATAAATATCATCATTTTCATTAATCAAATATTTATGTAAGTCTATTATATTAAAATTTAATGTTATTATAAATACAATGTTATGCTACTAAGTTGCATCCACATTCCAAATGAGAAAGTCACCAAAACAAGCCCAATCTCAGGTTTGTATTGAAATTGGAATCTATTTTTTATTTAATTTATGTTTTATGTTTTCAAATTTATTTTTTATGTTATTTCAATTTAATTCTTACAAGAGGCATTGATGTTACTCTTGTCATTGATTGGTGAGCATAGAAATAAGTTCATCTATCATAGAGTATGACTAGGATTGTTTAATAATCCATTATGTATTTAGTGATGGAGAATGTGTGGGTGCAACTAATTTGAGATTTCCTTATTAGAATTGGTGATTTGAATGAAGCTCTAGATCTAGTAGATGTCTTTATGTGTGCACAATATCGAGGGATAAAATTTTTATGACCTTCTCTCTTAGTTTTTACTAAAGATATTAATGAGAGGATAAGAAACATCACACATCGTAAAGAGATCAATGTAACTTCTAGGAAACAAAAAAAATTGTCTTTGGTTTTAGTAAAACCATTGATAATAAGGTCAAAATATTGTAGCTTCATGAGTGAAGTAAATATGTTGGAGATGCTGTTTTTGATGTTAGATATATTCACCCTCCATATGAGAATAATAAATTTCTTCTTTTAGGAAAATAAATAAAGTTCCCCTCCTTATGGAAAACTTAACTTTGCATCTTCTTTTTTTATGTTATGGTGTAGAGGAGGATGAAATCACTATAATTTATTGAACCTGGATAGATGAATCTCACACTATGTAGCATGAGATTGATCCTTTATGCTCTAATAAAAATTATTCAATTTTAGTTTGAGAATTAGAGGACAAACTTGTGTGTAGAAATAAGGTTATGAAGTAGCATACATGAAAATATAAGCTTATGTAAATTTTGTGCTTGTTATGTAGAAAAGAGGGAGGGAGAGATAAATACAGAGACAAAGATAGAGACAAAGATAGAGAAACAGGGAGGGAGGTATGGAGGGAGGGAGAGGTAGGGAGAGATAGAAGTGAGATAGAGAGTATAGAGAGAGAGGGGGGAGGGAGGGAGAGAGGGAGAGAGAAGGGTAAAGAGCAATAGAGAGAGAGAATGGTGAGATAGAGAGAAGTAGGGAGAGAGAGGAGGGAGGTAAGGAGAGGTAGGAAGAGAGAGGTGAGATAGAGAGAGGGAAGGAAGGAGAAGTGAGAGAGAGAGAGGTGATAGAAAGTTGTGATAGAGAGAGAAGTAGACAAGGAAGGAGGTTGTGAGGGAGGTAGGGAGAGAGAAAGAGGTATAGAGGGATAGGTTAGATAGAGATAAGTAGAGAGGAAAGGTGGGTGGGAGGAAGGAAGAGTGAGATATATAAAGATAAAGATAAAGAGAGGAGGGGACATAGAGAAAATTAGAGAAGGATGGAGGGAGGGGGAGAGAGAGGTGAGATAGAGATAAGTGGAGAGAAGGAAAGAGAGGGGGAAATAGAGAAAATTAGAGAGGGAGGGAGGGAGAGAGAGGTGAGATAGAGATAAATAGAGAGATAGAGAGAGAAGTAGTAGAGAGAGGAGGGAGTGAAGGAGAGGTAGAGAGAGAGGTGAGATGGAGAGAGAGGGAGGGAGGGAGAAGTGAGAGAGAAAGATAGGTGATAGAGAGAGTATACAAGGAAGGAGGAAGGTGGAGATATTTAGAGATGGAGGGAGAGAGAAAGAGGTATAGAGGGATAGGTTAGATAGAAATAAGTAGAGAGGAAAGGTGGGTGGGAGGAAGGAAGAGAGAGAGATAGATAGAGACATACAAAGAGGTGAGGGAACATAGAGAAAATTAGAGAAGGATGGAAGGAGGATGGGAGAGAGGTGAGATATAGAGAATTAGAAAGGGAAGGAGGGAGGGGTGAATAGAGAAAATTAGAGAGGGAGGGAGGGAGAGAGAGAGATATGTGAGATACATAGAGAATAGAGAGGGAAAGAGAGGAGGGGGAAACAAACATGGGAGGGAGGGGCAGAGAGAGAGAGGGGGGGAAGGAGAGAGTGAGGGAGAAAGAGGGGAAAGAAAGAGGGAGAGAGTTATAAAGAAAGAGGGAGGGAGATAGATAGATAGAGAGACGAAGATAGAGATAGAGATAGAGATAGAGAAAAATACATAGAGAGGGAGGGAGGTAAGGAGGAAGGGAGAGGTAAGGATACAGAGAAGTGAGATAGAGAGTAGAGAGAGAAGGAGGTGGAGAGGGAGAGGGGAGATAGAGATGTCAAGAGGGAAGGAGGCAATGAGGGAGATAGAGAGTAGAGAGGGAAGGAGAGAGAGAGAGAGAGGTTTGGAGGGAGATGTAGTGATCGAGAGAAAAGAGAGAAATGGGTGAGAAATAGTAACAAAGGGAAATAAAAGAAGAGAGAGGTAGGGAGGAAAGGATGAATATGGGGTTAATAAGGGAACACAAGGTATAGAGGGTGGGACAGACCTAGATAGGGTTGAGAGATAATAGGGTAAGTATTAGTTAAGAGGGAAGGAGACAAAGAGGGAATGAAAGGTAAAACCTTGACTATCCATCATCGATCATAAACCACAAACTTTAAGCCTTATCAAAGTGGGGTAGTGAGAGACAAATAAAAAGAAGTGAAGTTCATGTTTTTTCAATACATCAACATTTGGTGCTCACCGAATTAGCTACATTGGGGACATGATTTTTTGAAATGGTAACAAAATTTCACATATTTTTGGTCCTGCTAACCATCACGTTTGCACTACTTTCAATGTAAGTTTATAAAAAAATTTATGGTGTTGGGCTCTCTCTTAGATATCTAAATATATAATTTTTTTTACATTTTTATTGTGTTAAGGTTTTCATCCATAACTTCTCTTGTTGGTGCCTTCACTTTTTGTCAAAAAACAACATGTGCTAGTTTTGGAATATATTTTTACTTGTTCATTGAATTTTGAAACAAATTACATTTTTTCAAACTAGACTCCATTCTACACGTAATGAAAAAAAATTGAGTTTTGATTATTTTTCAAAAAAAATTAGGGAGGAGCACGCTCAAATTTCTACATTTCAAGATGTTTCCACTTCAAAAATTCATAAAATATTATATATTCATTAAAGAATTAGTCGAAAGAATTGGGATAAACTAAATGGTGTTAGATAATTTCTCACCATTCAGATTTTTGAAATTCTAAAAGAGTTAATGAAAAAGGGAGGGGCCCACACACATTCTGTTATTTTTTTTTATAAAAACAAGACCTATTTTCATCGCCCCTTTTTGAAACCCTTAATATTAATTATTTTAAAAAAAAATTAGTAGCTTAGAAAGTAGACTTGGAGAACTTCAACTCTTGTTCTTATTGCATCTTCAAATTTTGAGCGTAACTATCTTCATTTTCTCATGAACATCAGACTATGTTGATTTCAAAAAACAAAAGTGGCATCTTAAGAGCCATTTTTGTGTCATAGATTGGTGCACACACCATTATAGCTCTTCTCTTTGAGGATAACTCTTTCATCCTTGCATTTTTTGCTATTACAGAGTTCAATGTTGCTTCTTTGAAAGCTTACAACGACTTTTTGTAGCAAGATATCCATGGTCTTCTTGATTCAGTTTTGTGGGTGATCTCTTGATAGGTATTTCAAACTTGTTTATGGAGATCCATATTACAGATTTGGGAGACACTATTTACTGTATTCTCTTCTCTTTGATGAATTTTATTCTTCTTCATCTTTTGTAAGGATACACTCTGACCCTCCAGTTCATTCTCTACATGATCATTCATTATAGTTTGACATGATTATGGATACTTTGGATCAATATTTGAAGGAGACATCTTCAGAGGAATACTTGAGTCTTTGGATTGTGTTTTGCATCGTTCTCTGAGTGATTCTCATTTGTCATGTTCAGAAATGTGGCCTAGAAGACTTGATTTTATTGTGAAAACCTTTAACATCGACATGGGGACACTTGAGCCAAGTTCAAAGACTTCATATATTTTGCACTTTCTGCCTACATATTCCTTTTAGGAGTTGGGAGATAACTTGCATACACATTTGGTTTTATTTCTTCCTAAGGGGAGGAATGTTATTCGACGATCATGGACCATCTACTACATCTAGCTTTGGGGGGCTTCATTGTCCTTCCAATTCATTTCTCTCTCTATTATAGGGGTGTACTTTCTTTTTGAGGGAGGGGGATTCTTCTTCTTTTGGGGAGAAATTTGATAGGTATATGGGTACCTAACATGGCCTCCTTTATTAAGACCCATCATCTTTTACATCCTCCTAAGTTGTGCTTAAGGGAGGTGCTTGTGTAGGCTTTTAGTTTCCTAGTGGGATAGTTTATTTTCCCTTAGTTATAGGTTTTTCCTACATATTTATTAAGATTTCTTAGGATAATAAAGTGATTTAATCATTTAATAACTAGGAGATAAAGTGATGAGTTGTTCTCCACCTTTTAACGGTGGATTATTTACGTTTTTCACTTTATTTAATATTGATGGTTATTGGTGGTCAAATCTCATTGGTTGATTAGAGAATGGAATTGAGACAAGTGTGGGCTAGTAGCTTGCAAGTTTGTGGTCTATAGAATGCTATGGCCTATAAGTGTCTTTTATCTATTGCATGTGCTTAGTGTTGGGGAGATATGCAAACAAAGGTTTGTGTGTAGAGCGAGGTGGGTTTTTTGTGTTCGGGGGTGGTTTTTTTAGGTTTTTTATGAAGTGTTTTTGTTGTTCAGTGCTTGTGTATGGTGAAGGGATTCATGAGATATAAGGAGGCATTTCTTGGCCTAGATGTTTGTTTTTATGGATTCAGGCAGAGTTATTAGTTTTAATCAAAATATGGATTTTCGAGCATCTTTACATGCGAACAACTCATCTTTGTCAAAGCTTGATGCTACTAGTAATTTCATGAATAAGGCTTCGGGGGTGGAGGGGATAGCTTTTTCTAGGGGTCCTCATATACCAAAAAACAAATGGATTCTTAGAGAGAAGCCAGGATAAGCCAATCCTTGTGATTCATCCCAAAGCAATTGTGAAATAAATTGAGTATTTTTGAATGATGCTTTACTATGAAAATTTATAGGGATGTGAGTTTCACTTCTATTTTTGGAGTCTTGGGCTACCCAAACATGGAACCCTGAGGATGAAATAGAGGTGATGTTAATGGCCAATAGCTTTTTTATGGTCATTTTTAATTACATGATTGATCACAATAAATGTTTTGAGGGTGGGCCTTATTTTCATAACCAGATCAATTTGTTCAACAAGCCATGGCATGTTGGTTTTAATACTTTAGAGGAGCTCCCAAATCATGTTCCTATCTAGGTGTGCCTCCCTTGGTTCCCATTCAAATTTTGGAGGAATGGCATTCTACATATGGTGACTCTATTGCTAGGAAAGTCACTCATTGGATAAAAAGGTACTTACCTTTACACGTATTTGTGTTGAAATTAATTTTTAGTAACCCTCTCCTAGATTCTATAGAAATTCAAGTGGGTTCATCTTCTTGGGTACAACAACTTGACTATGAGGCTCTTCCCTTTCAATGTTGACTGTGTCACAAGTATGGTCATCTGCAAAAAAGATGTCCTAAGATCCACTCTTCAGAGCCCCATCCTAACCAACCCCCTCACAATACTTCTAAGGAGGATAAAGGCAAGGCTCTTATTCTGGAAGAAGTTTTAGATAAAGAGGGTTTTATTCCTATTAAGTCTCGTAACATGAACCAATGACAGAAAAAACCTTCAAAGAGAGACAAGAGGAGGAAATTTTTAATCACTTTGATGTGTTGGATGACCTTAGCCAACAGGAGTTGAACCTCGGTATGATGGTTTTAGAACTAGGTGTATTGGAGGTGGGCCAAGAGGGCACTAAGCCCAATGATCTTCAAAACATTCAGGAGGGTGATATGTCACTTGCTCAAATGGATATGGATCTAAACCTTGTGGTTTATGTAGTTCTTGTGGCACCTATCGCTATGGAAATGATTGAGGTTGAGAACTCACCCCTCTAGAGAAGATGATGTCTCATTCAGAGAAAGGAAACAAGACTTATTTTTCCTTAGGGATTCTTCAAAAAAATCCAAATAAAGGGGCTCCTGAGAAGCCCTCCAAGGCAGGGATAAAGAAGGATTTAGATAAAATTAAGATGATGGGGGAGACTTATGTGGAGTCAAGGTCTATCAAAACTCTTAATTCCCACTTTTCTAGCTCTTAGAAATGATTACTCTCTTATAGAATATGAGGGGCTTGAATAGTGGCCCTCAAAAAAAATTTGTTTGTGATTTGGTGCAAGTCATTTCACTAGATATGTTATTTATTTAGGAAACGAAGATTTCAGTGGAGATTATACTTCGGTGGTGAGGCCAATGCCAATGTATTGGTACTCAAGGTAATGTTGGGGGTGTAGCTTAATTATGGAACCCATTGAAGATCTTCCCTCTTTGGTGCATGTCCACTAAGTATTCTATTTTTGTGGTTGCAAGGATTTTGGAGTCTTAAGAGACTATTATTTTATCTAATATTTATGCCCCAACTGATATGCTTGGAAATTTTTACCTATGGTCTAATGTTCGGTTTATTTGGAGTACTGCTTCTTTGTATCCTTGGATTTTTTTTGGAGACTTTAATGATATTACTAATTTTGAGGAAAAGAGGGGAGGAAGTTAAGGTTGGAGCCTGATTTTCTTCTTAGAGATAATATTTCTTCCTTAAATTTATTAGATGTAAAACATAGTAATGGTCAATATACTCAGAACAATAGGAGGTGTGGTAAGGACTACATTGTTGAGAGTCTTGATAGGTTCCTGGTTTCCTATTTCTAGATTGGTGGGTCTTGGACTACCAGCTCTAAGATTTTGGATTGGAGGGGATCTTATCATTGGTTAATTAAGATTTTCACTTCATTGGCTCATGCTGCTCATTTTCACTCTTACAAGTGGCTTCAAGATCCGTCTCTGCAAGATCATATTGCTAAGTATTGGCGTCAGGGGAGACCTTTTGGCACAATGATGTATTCTTTTGTCAAGAAACTATAGTTTGTGAAGTATTAGTTCAAGAGGTGGAATAAGTAGTGCTTCAACAATATCTTCCAAATTACTTTTAATTATGAACTTAATAAATTTCGCTTTAACTTTAATCTATTATTAAGTATAAACATGAAATGTAAATAATAGAAAGAAAAAACTAAAGACACCGGATTTACATGGAAAAACTAATGAGGGAAAAACCACAGTGAGGATTAACTCACAACATAATAGTAATACAATATCGGATACAAAGGCTCACTACTCAGAAAGGACTCACTATCTAGATATAAAGGCTCACTACCTACAAATAGGACTCACTGTCTAGGAGGCTCACTGCCTACAAACAAAGAAAGACAATGGAAAATACACCACAACAAGTTCC
The DNA here is from genome assembly GCA_007115665.2 of Sequoiadendron giganteum. NCBI lineage: Eukaryota > Viridiplantae > Streptophyta > Pinopsida > Cupressales > Cupressaceae > Sequoiadendron > Sequoiadendron giganteum. Next base: position 777,907,795 of record CM021102.1, read on the forward strand.
ACACATTCACAGCCTGATCAAAGGATTGTAGACATTATTAGCTCACTACTTTTAGGAATCTGACACATCAAATTGCTATTTCCTTGATTCAATTCCACACACTCTACTTTTTAAACTTATTTCACACACTTCACACTTCATGCTTCCAATTCGCAACATCTTGACTTGTATTTATACTATCTTCGATCTTGAAAACATTCTCCAAGGTTTTCTACACATCCTTTATTTTACAAATTTGAATTAGGTTGGTGACTCAACATTCCCACAATGGATAAGAATGAGAGAAAACCAAATACATACTTAATTAGGAACCAAACAACATATTGGATCAATCACATGCTTCCTTAATCGATGCTTATTCTCCATGTAACATGTAAACACCAGGTCGACCAAACCTAATGAAAACACCAATGAACTTTGAAGTAAGCATATCCTTAGCAAGATGATGACGCGTGGATCACACAACATGCTTCACCAGACATTGGAATACCTCTTAGAAACCTTCAGATACATCCGCAACAACTAGAACAATATTTATACACAAAACACTCTTCAATAGTCCAATTGGACTGAGCAGATACACACAATAGCTTTGGAACAAGCCTTGTAGAGCACCAAACCATAAGTACATTTTCCAAAACATAGAGAACATCAATATTAAGCTTCTTCCAGTTCTGTAAGATCTGAGACAAACCACAAGAAGACTGCACGGAGCAAAGACATCTCTCCCAGTCGACAGAAAAATAGTTTTGCCAAATCAATTCACACACTGATGAACACATCTTTCACTCTCGATCAACCCAGAAGCTAAAACTCAGGATATATTATCCATTGAAGCCCATAAAAAATACTCCATATTTGCATAAGCATAGGATCAATACAGAAGAAATGAAAAGCACATTACCAAAGCACACTCAGAACACACACACAACACTGTCCTCATTGTTTATTAATTTTCTCAAAATAACTTGACATCAACACATCTACAACACCATAAATATAGCTCCATGTACTCTCAACACTTCTAAATTACCTAAACTATACATGTACCACCTACAATCACTCTGAACTATGTTGACATCAATGAAAACATTCATGAAAACACCACCAAACACATTGATACTTGCAATATTATTAAAGAAAATCATTATTGGGCTAGGATTATCTCTAAGGGTAAACCCACAAAAGTGGTTTACAATTCGAATGAGGAAGGGAAACTTGCAAAAATGACCCCATGCCAAAAAAAATCATTCTTGGGGTTCAAATGAACTCATTGGTTCAAACGAACCAAAAGAGGGTTCGCTCGAACCTAGGTTCGAGCGAACCCAGTTAATGCATCTCGCCAAAAAAAATGAAAACCCCTTTTTGAAATGGGGTTTGCTCGTACCCCCCCTAGTTTGAGCAAACCCCCCTTTTCCCTAATTCCTACTCTCTGTCACAAAAAAAATAAATTTTTTCCCACTTCGGAGCTCGGGTTGAAAATCAAAATGGCAGAGACTTCACAGACCTAACTGGAATTAGGTAGTCCTTAGAACAAGCTATCTAATGACTATAATTTTAATATGTTTTGGTTTTATTATGCATTTGTTCTTTAGTTTTATTAAACATAGGTTTTTCATTGAAAATCAAGCTCTTTGTTCTGCACATGTGGAAAAATAGAAGATTATCAAAAAAGTTTTAAAAAATGAATGCACTAGATATTGAAGTCCTTGATCCAACAGAAAAATGAATTTCGATACATATAGAAAAAGTTACATTGTATACGGTCCGCCTATGTCTTAATTGTAATTGGTTTGACTTCGAAACTTGATTAAGGAAAAAATATTCAATAAAAAACTATGAGACCAATTGAAAGCACTAGATATCAGAGTTACAAATCTAAATTTGAAAGAATTAGAATTTTATCCTTCATGGAAAAAAATTATGTTTTATACGGTGAGCGTCACTCCTAAAAATGTTGTTTGCTGAAAAAACTAGTTTTCGAAGGAGATGGAAAAATAAGTGCAATATGATTCCAATTTTTTTGAAAAAAAAATGTTTAAAATCTACAGACAAAATGTCATAAATCACTAGCTTGCATCATCTTCAAATCGCTCACAATTTAGCCGCTATAGGTGCCCGAAAGTGAAGATTTAGTTATAAAAAATTATTTCAGTGTCCAATTTGGCCAAAAATTGTAAACCTGTATTGTGGGATCACCCCTAACAAATACCTGAAGGGGTGGTGAAGGAGGAGGTTCCTCGATTTTTTATGTTGGGTAAAGGCTCTTTGATTAGGGAAACACTTAAAAAAGGATCTAAGTTGATCAAGGATGGTTTGTTCTAGATTTGCAATAGGGGGTCTAAGGCTCTCTTTTGGTATGACTCTTGGGATGGTTTTTCCCCAATCATGACCAAGCATCCTAATTTGTAGGATCTTTGTCATTGCTTCCTAGAGGCTAGTTGGTCCAAGGTGGTAGATTTCAAATCTACTCATTTATGTGGGAACATGGAAGTGTCTAGATGGAAGGACCCTAGTGAGTGGATTGTTGGTGGATTGGATGGGGATTGAGTTAAGCACAAAAATGTTCTTGCTAGTCAAGAGTGTAGCTCAGTTAGGGAGAGGGATATTTTGGCTTGGAGCCTTGTCCCTAAAGGGGTCTACATGGTGGCTAGTGGTTATTAGGAGTTGATTTTTTAGAAGCATGTGGGGTGGAAGTTTCATGGTGCAAAAATATCTGGAATAAGTTTTCTTGGCCTAAGTGTAATTATTTCTTGTGGACTTTAGTTTGGAATAGATTCTTAACTTGGGATAATCTTCAAAAGCAAGGTTTTTAGGGCTCATTTGTTTATGTTCTTTGTGGCTGTGGTGAGGAGAATTCATCCCACTTGTTCTTTTGTTGTCCTTTTTATAAGATTATTTGGTATTTTTTTTGTGGTGGAGACATCCCTACGTTCATGCTTCTTCACTAATTGAATTCTAGATTAGTCTAGGGAGACCTTTGACACAAGCCTCTTTCCTCCAAATCGTATGGAATATTGGACTTGCATTCATGTCCTTTGACATATTTGGCTTGAGAGGACTCATGATTTTTTGTGGAAGTTGATGATTTAACAGGTTTGGCAGAGGGTTGTTGGTATAATTCAGAAGACTGTGGAAGCTAAATGTTCAAAGTGTATTTTCCTTTAAGAGGGGAGATGAAGAGATTGTGAATAACTTGGACCTACATGGTTTTTCATTTGACTCTTTCTATGTTCCAAGGGGTTGTCAATCTAAAATAAGGTTAAGGGAGATGGTGGTTGGTCCCCTCCTCGAATGGATGTTTTAAAGATCAATATAGATGAGTCTTCAAGGGATAATCCTAGGCTTGTTGGGATTGGTGGTATTGGAAGAGATAGCTCTAGCAAGGTAATTTTATTCTTTTTTGTTCATATGGGACAGTAAACCAATAACTTCATGGAAGGTTTGGTGATTCTCTTTGTTATTGAGAGAGCTTGTGCTCTTGGTTGGTGCAAGATCACCTATGAATCAGACTCTCAAAACATTGGTAATTTTTTTACTGAGAAAAAATTGGATGGGGTCAATTGGAAACTTGCCTTTGTTGTTAGGCATATTCTATGAATGTGCTCCATGTTTGATTGAGTTTGTACATCTTTTACTCACATTCCATGTGAGTGGAATAGGGTTGTTGATTTTTTGGTCAAATGGGCTTTCGAGCATGCTGGTGGCTAGTAGGTTGAAGGTTGGGAGCATATATCGTAGGATTATTCCCAAGATTTATAGAGGTTAATCTTGGAGGACATGGTTGGATGATGTTTTTTGTTGGTTGGTCCTATTGAGTGTTCTACTCTTTGGTGATTGCTTGATGGTTTTGGGTTCTTGGTTTTTTTTGGGTGTCTATTTGGGCTTTGATTGCTTTGTATTGGTGATTTTTTGGATATAATAAAATTGTTAGTCTCTTTATTCAAAACTTTTAATTGGTTGATTTGTCACCTCCATCCTCTCCTTGGTTTTATATAAACTTGCTACCTAGCTTGTATTTTCTATCTTGGAAGATCTTAATGCAATTCTATCATCCTAACATTACATAATCTCTCAGAGTTCTAGTTTAAATTATTTATGTTTTTCTAGTTTATGTAACTTTGATTTTCTCTTAAAAATTTCCTTTGGTTATTCAATCTATTTCAAAGTTCTAACATTCTTTAAAAGGACTAGATCTAACAAGGAATTATGTTGCCTCAACAAGAGGAGTACATGGTGAGTAACTTTGAGCATGCTACTATATTATGCACCACACTAAGCCAATGACTAAAGGTCTTAAAGTCTTCTTATTAAACAAGGTTCATAGTAGGATTATGAATAGTGAGCTTGTTCATGGATGCCCGAGATTAGAGGGTTCTCCTTCACTCTCTTCACCTATACATGTCTCGACGAATCAAGGGTCATGAGGGTTGGCTTAAAGGATGTTGGCCACACCTTGGGGTACAACTTTCATTCTCCACCTTTTATATGCCCCATTGATAAACGTGTTTGAGGTCATCCTTGGGGTGATGAAATCCCCAATTAGGCATCCTACTATAAGAAAATAGGTATATGATATTATTTCCGATTCCCAACATTGTTCTTAAGAGTCATGAGGGAAAAGCGCATAGATAATCAAATTCTCAAATAAATAAACATAATGTAAATCCTAAGGTATTTTTGATCTCGAAGTTCACACTAGGTGCAAGAAGAGAGCATATATACCTAAGGACTTACTAGATACATCAAACAATGTTCATTCACTTTATAAAATTGAAATGTTTATAATTTATGAAAATCAAGCACAAAATTCTTCTAGTAGATAACACTAGTAGTTTAGGGTTTAGTCTTCAATTCCAATGAATGCCACAAGTTGCTCAATAAACATACTAGTAACCCTAAAATCTAATAAATAACTACCCCATAATAATTGAAAACTAATAAAAAGCATATTACCTTCTCTGTCAGGTGTGTAGTTATGAGCAACATATGAGCCAACTAGACACATATGTGCCTATATTTTGCATAGATGTGCCACATAGAGCCTCAATTATGCCACATAGAGCTTCAATTGTAAAATTCTTGCACATAGTGAAATATACACAGTCTACTCTAGCATAGCTCCATTGTTCTCCTCTATTCACCTGGGAGAATGGTATAAGTATTCATTTTCTCTCATATTTTAATAAGCACAATAGCATAAAAGCATTGTAAAATATGAGTATAGTTTCTTTGCACGATTTAAGATGAAAAATGAATGATAGGATGGTTTTATTTTTAGATATTTTGTGACATCGATCTATGATCAAGATAAGATGAGAGACTAAAAAGATCAAGGGTTTAGAATTGATGAGAGGAATTGATGGTCAATTAAGTGATTTCATGATTTCAGGTAACTAGTCATATGGATTAGTTAAGAGCATTGATTAGAGTGTTAATTGAGATTGATGGTTAGTGGACTAAATTGATTGCTTAATAGACTCGAAGTGAGTGGGAGTTAAGTGGACCTGATTGATGAGTGGACTAATAGTAAGTCTTAGTCAATAGGTGAGGTGGAATTTGCATGAGTATTTAATAATTATTTACATCTGCAAGGTTGAATTTAATACATAAAATAAATGATTTTATTTATTTTGGAAAAAGATAATGTTGAGAGATAAATGGATTAATTAAATAATTAAAATAATTATTTAATTATGAAGATGGAAAATGGATAATTAATTAAATAATGATAAATTATTTATTTAAACTTTGGAATAAAGGAATAATTAGTAGATTTTTTTAAAAAACTATAGGAATTGGGTACCCCAATATAAACTATAGTGCTTGTAAACTTTTTTCATGTGATTGGTCATGTTGGCATGGCACGCCCTCTAGTACTACGTGGATGGGGGAGATTGGAACTCATGACCTCTTGCCTGCAATAGAATATTTTAGCCAATCGAGCTGGGCCCCCAACCCAATTAGTAGATTAATTTAATAATATTAATTATTTAATTAATATATATAGATAGATAATATGAATTAATTAAATAATACAAAATTATTTAATTAATAGTGGAGGGAAAATTTGATAATAATTAAAAAATATTAAAATTATTTAACTATAGAAAGTAATATTAAAATAATTAAATAATAAATATATTGAAAAAATAATAAATGTGATTGATTTAAAAATATTAATTGATTTTCAAATATCTACAAGAATAAAACCAAATAATTTTTTTTATTATTTATCAATTTTGATACTAAAATATATCCCTTATACATTAAATAGTATACTAAAAATATTCCAATTAAAATTGAATCCTATCCAATTTTTCACCATCACAAATCTTAAAAACCATTTTAACTTTAAAAAAGGAGTTAAAAATCATCTTTATAATTATTGGGCCACTTTAACTGTGCCTATATTTGTGGGACATGAGCCCACTCAATTTGGCCATCCTCATGGAAAAAGTAATCATTTGTGTACTTTTTTCCTTTACTCTCTTATTCAACCAAAACAATAAAGACTTTTTAAGTTAAATCTTAAATTATTAAAATCATTTAAATTTTTTTTGTACCCTTTTAGTCCAAGAATGTTTTGTTTGGTGCCCATAAATTATTGGTCACCTCCTTACTATTGAAAGGTACACTTCCAAAGTCCCCTCCCCTAGTAGCACCTAAATGGTCACATCTCTTTCTTCTTTACTTGTTTATTAATTTAGTGTTTGGTTGAATGGAGAATTATTTAAGGGTCATTTTATCACCCAATCTTATAAAAGTGCTTTTGAGTTCATTGGAAGCAATACACAATATTTACTTTGCTTACATAAGCATGTTGTCATCACTTCTAGAAGCCTTTTCTCCTCCTAAATTTTTATTATTTCTCTCTAATTCTACAAGTCAATTATTTTGATTATATAATAGCAAATAATTTGAATACATGGGCAATAACTTAAATTATGGCTTAAATTCCAACTACCTAGAAATCTTGGATTGTTAGTACACATATTATTTGATTTGTTAGTGGGGTTTTTAAAAAGTGTTTTTCCTTCACGTGTGAGCAATTCTTGATCCACACTCCACCTTATCCTTGACCTTTTATGGATGCTCACGTTCATGCACCTTGACCATTAGGAAGGGGTATCTTATTCGCCATCACCTTCAATGGGGTGGACTCGCCAAAAGGATAAGGCCAACACATAATTTAGGTGCATTGATAGACAAGTTTTGCACGCATACTTATGCTCAATTACTACAATTTCTATGCTTTTCAACCCAAAAGTATGGTGCCCAACCTTTCACAAGGAAAGATTCAACAAACTTGATGGGTAAGTTGTCTACCATTTATTTCAATAAAGTGAATTATTAACAGAGGTCGTCTTTTGATTTGAAAATGGATTAGGTTTGGTGAACAATCAGGTTCAAGGTTATAGGATGTTTGTGGTTTGTATTAAGGTAGAAAGATGTTTTTGCAGTAATTTTAATGGATAGTTGTAGTAAGGTAACAAATTATTTAGGATAGTTTGTTAAATTTTGTGGGGTCATATGTTTACTTGTTGTCGATGTCATAAATATTTAGATTATTATGGAAATCTTTTGTAGTGATATGAGTGATAGGGTTCACTCCTAAAGTCATTTATGTTTCTTGTTACTAACAAGAACACTTGTAGTGGTGGTGCAGGAGCACCATGGTCATTTTTGGTTTAGTGATGCATTTAGATGTCTAAGTTAGTAAGTTGAGTGTTTTATCATCTAATTGATGTAATAAGGTCGACATGAGACCATTTTTGCATGCTCAGAATTATGTAGGGTCAGTTTTAGGCGTTGGTTAAAAAAGTTGGTGAAAGATGTAAAAGTTGCTTTTGCAACTTGGCAATATTGCATGTTTGAAGAAGTTGAACGACCACTTGAGTTTTCTTGATTTGTAATTGATGTTTAGGAGTGGCATGTTATGTTTTGAGCCTCACATACTTCTAGGCATGAGTTTTGTATCTTTTGGTGACAAAAAGAATGGAAGAAACTCTATTTTTTTGCAGTTTTAGTGCAATTTTTGTAGTTTTCTTGCTTCGTACGACCTTGTACAAACTAGTACGGGTCTGAGACTTACATGGATGGAAAGAGAATTTAATTTCATTTTTTTTTTTGTTCTTGCCAACAATTTTGAAGAGGTCGTTTAAGTTGTCTAATGGTCGAATCTTTCCAGCTACCCTGTTCAGAAATTAAGGTTCTAGTTTTGAAGAAAAATGGATATCTTGATTTCCCATTGTTGGAAATGGATGAAAATTGGTATGAAGGTCTCTTTTTATGTTTTCCATAACTCTTCCAATGGATAATTCTTATTTCTTTGTTATGTGCAAGCTGGGGTGATGCCCTAGATGAGAAAAAGTGAGTTTTTGAGTGATTTTCAATGAAAATTTGAGGTTTTAGTATGCCAAAGTGTGTAAAACTTGGGGGCATAATTTTTTGTTGTTAGATCAAGTGTGTAAAGGTATATTAGAGTTTGTTTGAAGCATTGGCCAAGGGATTTGAGGCCAAGAGCATAGATTTTCAAGAAAACCTCCTTGGAAGGGCCTAAAATTGAGGATTTTGCAATTGGGTGTTTTAGAAAGTGTTTCCTTGTTATGTAAAGGTGGATTCTGTGGTTTTAAGACTTGGTAAATGTCTGACCAAAAAAAAATTAGACATGCAACAAGTTTTATGGGTAGGTCCTTTGTAAAAGTGGCCTAAGGGGCCTTGTAGGACAATGATGAAGTCTAGACTTGAAGAGGTTGGCCCAAAGTGACCATATCTGGTTTTTAGATATGTTTTAAAACCCCTTAATGGGTGTCCAAAAGTCCCTCACATTCTGGAGTTAAGGTCTGAGTCAAAATTTATGTCTGACAGTTCATGAATGGAGGGTTACTAGGAGTTTGAATAGTCAATGAAGGAATGGTGAATATATTGAAGGGAATGGGTGATTGGTTTTTTTGAGTTAGAGTTCCTAAAGGGTGAAAAGGTCTTGAGTGGTCTTATTTGAGTCTAAGAAGGTGTAAATCTAAATTTGTTCATTTGTAGAGGTCTTTGCCTTGAGAAGATTTCTTGTGAACTTGAAGCACCAGATGAGTTGAAACCCATTGTTGTGAAATATGCCTCATTAGAGTGAGTTGGAGTCCTTTGTACTGCATCAAGTGGCTTGTTGGTTTAACTATAACAATGTCACAAGCATGGACCAAGGCTTAGCAAAGCTTGTTGCAGTGTTATAGGGAAGGTCTAATGCTTTGTTGAAGATTGTAGCACTTACTATAAGCATGTAAGAATAGGAAGGGTGTTTTGATTAAGCTATAAATTCATTGTTCAATCGTTAAAAGAGGACAAAGTGGTGAATCTATGAGGACATGGTTGGCAATAGAGAGGAGGTTGAAAATTGGAATTTTTTATCTATGGTAATAATGTGTGTTTTCCATTCAAGCATGTGGATTATCATAAACACTAATAGCAATTGGTTTTCCAACTAGGTAGAAATTGTCAGTTTTCCCATGGTAATTTTTTGTTAAGTGACCATTCACATTATCTTCCCCTTGTATGTAAGTTTTTGCAAGTAGATACATTTGTCACGCATGTGTTGGTAGCATCCATTATTCTTCTTGGGCATGCAAAAAATTATATTCTTGGTTGGCCATGTGTTTTTTCCCCTTCTTTGGTAGTCATTTACTTGTTGGTAGATCATTCTCTATTTGAACCCATGTGTATCTCACTCGCTAGGCAACATTGATTGTTGAGGGTACTATGAGAATTTGAAGGCAAAGAGACATGAGAGAAAGAGACAATGGTAGGAAGTGGAATCAACTGGGAAAGAAGATTCATTTATAAGTGGTATAGGAAGCCATTGATCAAGGGTTGGTTGGTTGGATTGTAGAAACCAAGGACAAGCATACTAGCTAGTAGAGTTTGTTGGAGCAAAGAGGATGTTGGCTGGAAATTTTTATTGGAGCTAAGTGGACACAAACTAATTGAAATGGCCATGGCCATCCATATCAACTAGAGAATTGAAACCAATGGGCATTAGAGGGTGTTCATAATAGAGAGGATCTTATCATATGTGAAGGGTAGGTGCCATAGGTATCTCTTTTCAACAAAAGTTACACATAGAGTCGCTTTTGATTATTGAAATAAACTTTAGACTATTACATGTGGACATTAGAACCTTTGCATCAAGTAAAGTCCTTCATTCTCCACAAATATAAGAGGATATGCATGTCATGATCATCTTAAGATTATTCTATAGATGTGATGGTTTTTAATATAAGATGTAGAGATTTTTTTAAAATCCATGAGATAATGTATATGTTATATTACTAACGATTAGTGACATGAGGAGCATAGACCACTCAAATTCCTAGAGTTTTTTACTTGATTGAGATTTTCTCAAGAGTTACTTGTGTTGCATGTTTTGTGTGTGATGTAATATTTGTTTCTACATTGAAATATTTTTTAAAATTTATTTAATACATATTTATAGGAGATAAGAATATTTTCTAGGTGGTTAATTGCATGTAAAGATAATTTGATGATATCTCATTCAGAATCTATAAGTGATGTACTAAAGTGCAATATAGTTTCCTCACATTTATGAATCATCTTCTCTCTACCAACCCACCCTTTCTATTCCATCAATACTTTCTATTCTTATCCCAATGAAAATCCCCGTATTATGTATATCTCCCATGTTACCACATTTAGTGTGAATCTCACTTAATATTCCTTCTTTTAATGTAAGTACTTCCTCTTATTCCACTAGTGTTCCACTAGTGTTCCACTTACATCTCATCCCACTAGTTGCATTCCCTCTTCTTTGCTTACTAGTGTCATCCCTTAATCTAACCTTACTAATATTGCACCTTCCTCTTTATATTCTAGCTTTGTATTTCATTTCTTTTAGTTTTAATCCTCATCTCTTGTTTCTAGTCACCTTTATATACTCTATATTATAATTTATGCCGCCACTACCACCTTTATCCCTACCATCACCCTTGATGCACTTTTTTAAAATCTAGATAGAGTTGAGAATAAATTTTATTTTATTCCTAATGGGCAATATGTTATTAATTATTCTCCAACAAATCACGCACCTCTTGCATTCAAGATTATGATTTATTCACTACTAGTTGGTTTCATGGAATCCCACTTTGAATTATACCACAATAAATATGACCCTAATACTCATTTTTAGACATCCAATACTTTTTGCTTGGACTATGCTAATGGTGAAAATAAATTAAATGTTATTTTACATTACTCATCGAGACTATGTTATTCAATGGTTTTATTCTTTGGCTTTTGGATCTATGCATTCTTTTGTTCAGCTAGCCACAACTAGCCTTAACTTATTTAAGTATACTCAAGGTTTTAATGACCACATCAATGATTGCTCCATTTTATTTCAATTTATTTATACCATTTTAATCAAACATCGTCTCTCTAATAATGGATTGCAAAGTATTTTCATTAAGAGATTGCTATCTCCTATATATTACATTGTTATTTGAATAGTTATGCTTCTATCATAGACCTTTGTGCTCATTCCAAAAATTTTGAACTCAAGTTACTTTCTTTCAATGGTTTGAAATATGGGTCCTCCCATAAATCTTCATTGTCTTATTACCCTCCTAAGTTCCAAAAGGGTAATGACAAGAAATAAATGAGACCTAATGCTAATCATGTTCCTACTACTTTTAATGATCTTTATTTTAAGCATTAAAACACAAGAAATTTTATAATATTGATTAAATATCTAGATCATGCACCTCAAATTTCATTTAATGCTAATTTGGTCACTCTTTTCTCCTATTCATCCATTGGATCCTTCTAGAATACTCCCTAAAGGATATAATGTTAATGTCGTTTCTAGCTATTATGTGGTTAATAGACATCACACACAAATTTGTATGCCTCTAAAGCATAAGGTACAAGATTTTAAAAATAATAATGTTAAACATATTAATGGTGTTAATGACGAGGGAAATTGAATTTAATCGTTCCACCTAATAAAAATTTACACACTCTTTTCCTTCACTCTCTTAGTATAATACTGTATATTTTCAATAGGTACTCAACCATCATGATAACATGACACATATACATATGAATAGATATTCCATGATATACAACATGTTTTTTAATATTCACATTCCTAAATAGATATTTTTATGGGGTTGACTTGTGCTACTACTTCTTCTCCTCTTACACCTATGGTCATTCCAATTCGTGATGAAGATATTCCTTAAAAAAATACTATATACCATGTATTTTCAAGATACTATTTGTGACCATCATGCGATGGTATCCTTATCAACCCAAAGAACTAGTTTAACATTTTCACTGAAGTATCTATATATGATCATTATTTGTAACAAGATAATGTACATATAGGAATTTCACTAAAACTAATTATCCTCATTTCCACTTTACAATGCATAATTTTACCTCTCCAATAAGGGCTAATTTTTTTTTTGGTTTTATTAATGTTATTTCATATTTTGATACATTTCCTATGTCACATGGAATCCCCTGGCTTGAGAAACTAAGGGTGGTTCCATCCATAATTCAATAATGCATAAAATACATTCATGATGACAAACATGTTTAATTATTAATGAGAGATGCATATATACCTATTTTTAAGTCACCATTTTTCACTTGATACATATATAGACTCCTAAAGAAGTTCTCTATGGGAGAAAAAATAAGGTTCACAAGGTATATCATATGCATTTAAAATGAAGCACCAGAGAAATAGTTGCAAAGTGAAATATGGAGAAAATGAAGATCTCACCATTGCTTCCGTCACCCACCAAGGTATATTAAGAGACAAAAGAAAGTTACATTTTTTATCCTCTAGCACAAAAAAAATAAGAATAAGATGTTTATGACCCTTCATATTTACCAAAATATGTTCATGATACTATCTATGGTCCCATCAATGTAATGGTATCCTTGTTGACCCAAAGAACTAATTTAAAATTTTCTCAAAATAATATTTATATGATCAAAATTTGCAATAAGATAATGCACATTCAAGTATTACATTAAATAAAATTAATGGTATCCTCATTACCACTTTAGTATGCATAATATTACCTCTCTAATAAGGGATCAAGGAATTTGAGGTTTTATTCATGTTATGCCATGTTTTGATAGATTTATTGTGTCCCTTAGGAGGCCTTCACTTGAGCATGTAAGGGTGTTTACATCCATGATTCATTAATTCTTAAAATACATTCATTATTATATATGTGTTCAAGTATTAAAGAGATGTATATGTACCTATTTCTAAGTCAAGGAATTTCACACTTGATACATATATAGACTCCTAAAGAATCTCTCTATGAATTCAAAGTTAAGGTTCATAAGTTAGATCATATGTATTTAAAATAAAGGACCTAGAAAAGAGATGCAAAGAAAAATATGGAGCAAATGAAGTCCTCTTCATTGCCTCCATCACATCCTAAGGTATATCAAGAGACAAAAGATACTTACAATTGCTATTCCCTAGCACATTAAAACCAAGAATAATATGTTTCTCAACCTCCACATGTACCAAAATAAGGAAGGTTACATTATTATCCCTCACAAAAATAAGAAAGTACAATTTTAAAATTGATCACCATATCTTTTAAAGGCAATTTATCCACATGAGTTTTTGAGAAATTTGAAAATATCCCAAAGTCATAGATTTACCCTAATCCAAAACATTTGAGTACCATAAAGAGAAGAGTATTATAAACCATTCCACATATCTCAATTACATTTACTAAAAGTCATAAATCATATCATGTTGAAATCCACTTGCTTGAAGGTGATTTCAAACCATGCAAATGGGATGAAAATGACTTAATGCAAAAAAGTTATCATTAGTTGAGAGATAGAGCTTTCATGCTCTACATAGTTACATATATACTTATATATTATATTGTTTATATGGCATCTCTCACAAGGGTGTGTATCCTTTACAACATTGTTTAGTTTTATATTAATAATATATTTTCATGATTCTCCATTTGATTCCATAAGTCATATTTTTAATCATAATTTATCACATACTTCACTAATATTTTTTTATATAATGATTATATGATCTGCCAAATTATCATTCTTACATCTTATGCTTTTATGCTAATCGTACTTTCTCATGTAAATTATGTTAACAATATTTTCATCTTATCATAGCATGTTTTATGATGCTAATATTTTTTTCTAGTTTTTATCATTGATGATATCAAATATTTATTGGTACTTGTATGATCTTTTATCTAGAAAAATTGGGGGCATCTTTTTTCCTACCATTACATTGATTTCATGAACATGCCTTAATAACTTCCTCATGATGTCACATTACTATCCTTATATTCCTATATGACTATTGAGTTTTCCAAGGTTATATCATTTTACACATTATTTTTTTTTTCTCCTCCAAATTAATTTTATCATTTGTACTCAATTGATTGGAGGGGAGGCATACACGAAAACTAGTATTAATTTATTGAGTATGGTTACAAAAAATTCTTCTACATGATGTTGTCATTTTTAGATGGTGGCACAATAATTTTTCTAGTTTGAAGTAGTGCCCATTAATATTGTTTTCTCTAATTAATATCCTTGTCCAATACAAGTGGAATATATCTCCCCCTTCTCTTTTCCTTTTAGTTATAAAAATAATATGCTTTCTTTAAATTCCTATTTGATGTTACTGACTAAATAGGTTTATATTTTATAAGATTCTAAGATGGGGCACTCATTCCAAGGGAGAAAGTAGCATAAATTGGAATCCATGTCCTTATATGTGTCCTTTTTATGAGTATTTGAATAAATTATTTAATGGTGGATGCATGATATTATTTTGAAATACATTTTCATGGTAGTTTACATATAATTCAAAGTGGGGACAAGATTTAATGGTGAAAATCACATACCTTAAACTTTCCCCTTTATTTTGCACTCAATTTGACCTAGTCATTCCTCATGCAACAAAAAATGTACAAGTGAATCAATTTCTAAATAAATTTGGATCATAAATCGAGTTATAATTAATTCAATTTACACTTAATCTTGGGAACTATTATTGATTCTCAATTTAAAAATTTCTTTAGATCTACACAAGTGACCCAGGTTAATTACATGATTTACAAAAAATAAACCTAGAACTTTGAAAATTCTAATTCTAATGTGGGATTGACCAAACCCTTCCTATTATCTATTACGTGTTAACTAAAAGAGGAATATTTCACTTACTACCTTTAGAGTTGCATTTAAGGACTAACCCTATTTTTTCTCATATTAAATTATTTGGAATCTAGTACATGTAGATATTATTCAAAGAGAATATTGCATAATTGCTATATTACCTACTTGTATCAAAATCTATGACATTGTTTGTAATTATCTGCTATTTTTTTTTTATCTTTATGCATAGTTGTTAAATCACTCTATTTAGGAGTTTGATTGAGGGAGAAAAATATTTCTTAATAAAATTGTCAAAGGTGTTCCTAAATACCACTAATTATAATTTATATAAATCACAAACATTCAAGCAATTAGAAGAACAAAAAAAATAGACATTAGAGTTTAATAGAGATTGAATCCACACACCATTTAGTTTAGATCTATGAGTCTTTGTTAACTTTAAAATATGCATAAATCACTTTCATCATTGTAAAAGTGACCCATGAAGATAGACAACAAATTTATAGATGCCAATATATTCATCTAGTTATTCATACTGTTTTATACATTGATGAATCATATTTAGACATATGTTAAAGCATATCTACATGAAGTTTATAGATACATACCCTTTTTTTATTCATTTAACTTAATGCTTTATTCTAGGAAATTACTATATCAACTATTAATCCTAGGGTAATTATCTAATTATTGCTCTCTAGTTAAGTTATTCTAGGGTATTATATAAAGGAATATAATTCTCTTTCACATGTAAATTGTACATGTATTAATATGAATATATTTGTGTATCTTTTAATAAATATTAAATTTATATTAATAAAAAATTATAATATAGTTAGAAAGAAAAAGGATACTTTGCACAATCAATTCAATGATAGTCTCAAAGATCCAAAACTCTTTGAAAGGGCCTAATTACACCAATTCAATTCATATAAATAAATCTATCAAGCTATAAAACACCTTACTTGGGTGTAAACCATATGGTATGCTCGATGAGATGGACAAAAAACATTAAGAAGATTGAAGAAAGATAAAGAAATTGTTCAAAGAAAAATAACTCAAATATTTAGCCTCCTTATTATGTTATAGGCACATAAAACATTATAAGATAACAATATTCCATTGGGTTCTTGATCACCATCATAACAACTAGAAGTGTTGTTGCTTATATGAAAAAATATTGTTTGAATTTGTGTTAGATTAATAGAAAACTACATTGTATATTACAAAATTCTTTTAGCATTGCATCCTAGTAGACCCCCTATTCTACCCTTTTAAGTATTCTATGTTAGGAAAAATAGTGTTGCATTGCACAAGAAAATAAATATTTTAGTTATGTAAAATAAATATTTATTTATGGTGAATCTTAGTAGATGTGTTTAGCCATGTTAAATATTTATTTGGGTTACCTTATAAGATTGCATTGTAATATTGGCTAGATATTTTATGTGTGAGTTACACATTGAAAAATATTTAATATTGGGAAAAATTAGCATCAAAAAGTAGATTTTGGTTCAATATTTTTGTTCTCTCGTGTACTTGAGACGTGTGGTTGAGCCAATACCAATGGATGGTTTTGTGTGACCTTGAATCTATAAAAGAAAACACATGTTTAGTGGTAGAGGTTGGCTATCCTTTGGATTCAAATCTCTTGTAGATTGTATATGTTAAGCATGGCATGACATGGTATGTATGGTTATTTGGTTAGCCTTTATGCTTAGAAGGATACATTTGAGGAGGGGTGATCCCACAATAGTGGTTTACAATTTTTGGGCAAATTGGACACTGTAATTATTATTTTTAACTAAATCTTCACTTTCGGGCTCTTGTAGCGGCTAAGCCGTGAGGAATTTGAAAATGATGCAAACTAGAGTCTCATAACATTTTGTCTCTAGATTCTAAAATATTTGTTTCAAAATTTTTGGAATCAGATTGCACTTTTTTTTCCATCTCCCACAAAAACTGGTTTTTTCAGAAAACATCTTTTTTAAAAAGTGATGCTCATCGTATACAACATAACTTTTTTTGTATAAAGGATAAAATTCTATTTTTTTCGAATTTAGATTTGTAACTACGGTATCTAGCACTTTCATTTGGTCTCATAGTTTTTTATTGAATATTTTTTCCTTAATCAAGTTTCAAAGTCAAACCAATTGCAATTCAGACATAGGCAGACTGTATACAACATAACTTTTTTTGTATGAATCAAAATTCGATTTATTTTTTTTAATGGATCAAGGACATTAATACCCAACCTCAACATATTTTTAAAATTTTTATTTTGATAATCTACTATTTTTCCACATGTGCAGACCAAAGATTTTGATTTTCAGTGAAAAACCTATGTTTAATAAAACTAAAAAATAAAATACATAATAAAAACAAATCATATTAAAATTATATTCGACAGATAGCTCATTCCGAGGACTATCATTATCTAGTTGGGTTTCTGAATTTTTCTGCATTTTAATTTTCAAATTGAGCTTCGAATGACAATTCTTTACAAAAAAAATCAATTTTTTTAGGAAATTGGGGAAAAAGGGTGTTCGGCCGAACCTCTTTAAGGTTGGTCGAACCTATTTACAAAAATAATGAAAAAATTTCACGGGGTCCGGGAAAATGTTGGGTTTTTTTTTTTTAAAATCCCTATTAAGGGGGTTCGGTCGAACCCTAGTTCGCTCGAACCCCTTTATTTTAATATTTCCGGCTCACATGTCAAAGGGGTTCAGCCGAACCCCTTCACTTTGTGTAGAGGGAAAAAATGACTTTTCCCTTCCTCCACAAAAGTGTTCACCACTATTGTGGGATCACCCGGAGCTTAATGTTTCAAAATTATTCATGGAGACTCTATAATTGTATTGTAATATTTTATTATTGAAAAACACATTGAATGTGGATGCTTTTGGAGGCTAGATTTTATCACTCATGAAGTATTTTCCTAAGGTATATCTTGTGTCATCTTGATGGTATTTTGTCTGTTACTTTTTATGGTGGATTCTAAATTCATTTTTGCATATTTTCTCTCATGGGTTTATGCCAGAAAACATTATTGTTACAATACTTTTTCTCCCATGCTATGATGTATGTTAGATCTACAAATCAACATATTTATGCTCTATATTGTGAATGATATCTCTTGTTCTAGACACCATAAATCATGTCATGTTATTATTGTTAATTAAAATTTATAATAGTTGTTTGATCTATAGTTTCTCTCTCCAACGGTTTTTGATTCTCTTGAATTGATGAACATGGAATTTGCAATGTCTTTATCCAACAACTTCACCCTTTAAATATACCAATACATATGTCATTCTAATTTCTTGGAACTCTTTTCTCATGTTTTATAATATTTCTAATGTTAGGATAGGTGGCATTATAATTGCTATCCTAAGTTTATTTTATGTGTCTCCACATTCTTTGGAAAGTGTTCTAGAGGACATGAGAGGAAAAATATTTATTATTTAATTTTTCTATGAAAAATTGTAATTGCATTCATAGAGGTGGACCCACTACACTGACAATTACAAAGAATCTTGGGATAATATACCATATAGGCATCCACTTTCTAGGTGGGGACCACCCAAAAAAAGCATGTTCTTACATGTTGACTTGCATGATTTTCATGTTATCTTGGGTTGGGTGCCCAAGTTTACATGTTTTGGGTATGAGTTGTTAGAGCCATCAAAAAGTAATGGAGCACTCTATTGGAAGAATGAAGAAGGTAACCTCCGGGTTTGTTGTCATTGATGCCAACATTGTTTAGTAACTGGCTAAGTAAACTGTGTATCTACACTGATCTGGAAATTCTCTCAGTAAAAAAAATATTTCTATGAGTTTTTGATATGTTTTTCAAGAGTATGAATTACAACTATGAATAAGATTTCAGAAACTTTGGTTAATCCAGTTGAGATATCTAAATGATATAAGTTCGACATTCTTTTGGCTGACAGGGTTAAGAGTCTCTTGTCTTATGCATGTTTAAAGTGTTCCTTATTAGGTCTGGGCAAACCTAATTTATGGATGATATGTTTTTTTTTGTGCACCAAAAATATTTTTGAATTGGGTCGACCTAATTGATGTTTGAAGATATAGCCATATATATGAAATCAAGAAGATGAAAAATAAAAAGTGTGTGTGTGTGCTCGTTGATGTGTAAATAGTGATGCGAGATATATGATAAATATTATAGTGTGAGGTTATTGATAATTATTGTATACCTGTAACTGGAGTAAGATTTTGATTTTCTAGAGCTTAATCGAAACTGATCTCAACACTTTGAAGGTGTACTTCTTTAGTTCATTTTTGGCAGTGAGCCATACTTTTTGTATCTTGGCGATAAGCCATTTTATATTCAGGTTGTGAGCCTTTCAAGGATAGTGCATCTTGGAAGTGAGCTTTGTAATATCTTGTAACCAGTTATAATATATTGTGAGTTAATCCTCACCGTGGTTTTTCCCATTTTGGGTTTTCCACGTAAAAATCCTATGTCAATGTGTTATGATTCCTTTTATGCTTTGGTTTATAGTCACACCTAGATATGATTTAATAATTGGATGGTTAGCAATTAATTGTGTTAGTAGAATATTGATTCACCCCCCTCTTAGTATTCAGTGTAGTCAACAATTGGTATCAGAGCAAGGTTCCTCTGAAGAAGTCTTACAACTTGAGGAAGGTCTTGGAATTTGAATACATGGCTAACAAAAAGAAATCTTGTTCCTTCGAAAGAAATCTATGCATCTGAGGAACTCAATGATACCCTTAGAGAATTGGACAAAAGTGAAGATGAGAAAGAAACTCTAAAATGAAACTTGAAAGAAGCAAATGAATGTATCAAAAATTTAAGAGAACAAATCAAAAAATTCAAAGAAAGGCATAGAAAAGTTGCTGATCAATTGAAAAAGGCTAATCAAGACATTACCAGAATAAAGTTACAAGTGGAAGAACATACAAAAATTGAAGAATGCTAGAAAGATGAAATTTAGAATAAAATTGATGAGTGTGAAAAGCTTGAAAAACAAATGGTAACCTTAAGATCTGATATGGAAATAGCGAAAGCTTATGAAGAAAAATTCAAAACAAGTTCTACAAAGCTTGATGAGTTGATTTCATTTCAGAAACCTTCTAAAGACAAAAGTGGTCTATGACTTGAAGAAGGACAAAGTTCAAAGGAAAATCAGATTCCCAACAAAATGGAAAATCAAAGGAAGAGTCAAGGAAATAATAAACAAATCAAGAACCAAAGGAACAATACCAAAAGGATTCCTATTCAACAACCTAATGCTCAAAGGTACCCATATTTTAATGGTTTTTTTTATCATGCAATAAATTCGATCATAAGGAAATAGAATGAACCATAATAGAATGAATCAAAATGTTGGATTCTTTATTGGAAAATTCTTTTCTTGCAATAATTTTGGACATAGAGCTACCAACTGCAGAAGCTAGATAATGTTGAACAGATTCGATGCTAGTAGAAGGATTCAATATTTTCAAGGCTACTTCTATACGTATAATATCTTTGGACATAAGGTTGATTAGTGTAGATCAAGGATAAATCCAAATTAGTTTGGTCAAAAATAATTTGTGTGCTACACCTACAATAAACTAGGACATATCTCAAAATTTTGTAGAAGAAAAATGGGGAGAAACTTAATCCGAAGCAAAAGAACAAACTTGTGAACAAAGTGGATCCTACAGAGGTGAGAAAATAAATGGAAAGGATTTGGAGGAAAAAGGAAGAACCTAAGAAAAAGGATGATTCAAATGCATATGTACCTACATCTGCTACATATACTTCTTCTAAAAACTGAACCTAGTAGTGGACTCCGGGGAGTAGTTACAAAGAAATCTAAAAAGCCCTTGATATATGAGGTTTTAAGAAGTGACACAAGGATAAATGATGTAAGCTATCATTTTGAAGATTTTGAAGGTGTCTCCAATAGAAAATATGTAGATCTAGAGAATTGTGGAGCCTTTTTGGGTTTGTAGTGTACTTTATAAACTGTATATTAGCTTTTAAGCTTGGAGTGCATTAAATGTGAATTAGGGAAAAATCATAAGTCATAAAGCAAGAAGCTATGTTGAGCTATTTTTTTTTTCAATTGGGAAGAAGTAGCGAAAGATAAAGAGAGTTGAAGGCGATTCAGTGTATTTTGCATCAAAACCCTAGTTTTCGACACAACATGAAAAGGGTATTTTCCGTATCTAAATCTTATGGATCCTAAGTTAAAGAAAATCTCTTAAGAAAATTCAAGTTGTTTGAGGATAAATGGCCACTCCTACCATTGTGGAAGTCTTTGAGAGACCCTGACCCAAATTTAGAAGACATTCTTATAAATTTTATGAAGTGGATCATGTGGGTACATTCTCACACATTTCGAGCAATGTGTTACCCATTGAAGACACTAGGACATATATTCATGGGAGGCTAGAGTAATTTGATCACCAAGAGATTAGGAATCTATGGTACAGTGAATTGATAGGAGATCATATATTACTAAAGCCAAAATATGAAAGCCTAGTTCATAAGAAGTTGAATGTTTGGAACTAGTTTCCAAAATTTTCCAATGAAATGGAGGAAACATTTGCTAGGATGGCTCTCAGTAGGGTACACAGTAGTTTTTCTTAGACAAGTGTACTTGGGGTAATCAACAAGAAAGCTACTCAAGCCATAGTTGGCCTTTGTAATACTAGATCCATTCCTGTTCTAAAGGTTGTGAAGAATGATGTAGTCATAAAGCTAATTGGTACTACATTTGATAGAAGAGCTTTAACTACAAAGCCTATCTCAAACCATGCCATGAAGTATGTTGCTATCATGATTGGATAGATAATTTACTTCACCAACTGAGGGAATTTTGTATCTACTACAACAATTCACACAACATTTGAAATGGTTGTAAATGGGAAATATTTTGATCATTGTGAGTTTCTTAGGCTGCAACTTATGGAAAACTTGAGCATGACTAAGGCAAAGAAACACTCCTTCAAATTTGGCACTTTAGTAGTTTGTCTACTATTCTATTTTCTGGGGGAGTTACCAGGAAGGAAAAACATAATATGGGACTGCAACAAGCTGGTTGCACATCAAATTTTTGATCATTTGCACAGTCTTGGAGATTTTAGGTCATAGAACAATGGTTTGACTGATTTCTTTGTAGTATTCTAGAATGAGATACATGAAAGAGATCGGATTACCAAGAGTCTAATAAAGAAATATGAAAAGGAAATAACATTTCTTGTAACTATAGATGAATGTATCATAGAGGGAGTTGAATCTATAATACAATGGATTGAGCCCTTGGGATATGAACTTGATGAACAATTGGCTGAGAGGTACATTGAAATTGTGTTGAACAGTCCAAGGGATCCCACTCGGCCTCGACATAGAATGTATGAAAAAAAATCCACTAAGGTACGCTTAGCTACAACATCCAAGAGAAGAAAGAAGGTGGAAGTATTCTTCCAAGGACATGCTTTCACTAAGGATGATTTAGATCCGTTAAAGGAGGCTCTTGATGAGAGAAAGGATAAATCAGCTGAATTATCCTCTAGACCCTAGAAATTCAAGAAGATTATCCTCCAATGCTATCACTTCCAATACTACAAAAGGTGAGAAAGGAAAGAAGAAAGAAAAAAGTTACTCTGCATCAGTTGATGTTGTTGTACCTATCGGTCCTAGTACCTGGGCATCTAAAAGAAAGGGCGTACCTCCTATTGCACCATTTGTTGCTTCAAGAAGAAGAAGAGTGAAATAAAAGGATAACAAGGAAATAAATATAAGTGATGCTATTTATGAAGAAATATATCTTGGCTTGGAAGAAGAGCATTAGTTGGAAAGAAATAAAAGGAGAAATACCTCCAAAGAAGAAGCTAAAACTAGAGTTGATATGTCCATGGATGAGGAGACAAAGAAAGAAGAGGATACTTACATAATCCATGTGCATAAGAAGAAGAATGAAGAAGGCTCATTTGATCGTTTAGAGGACATGCCTAGCTCTCGTTAGATAAGTCATCATCCATATTTAAATCTAGGATCCTTAGTAGTAAATAATATGATTAATAATGATCTCATGCCAACTACTGAGTTGTATGGCAAAGTTAATGATGAAGGAAAGGAAACCATAATAAACGTGTTTATTCAGTATATATTCATCTACAATGTAAATATGGAGACTATACATAATAAAATAATTGAAAATGTCTAGAAATAATTAGTACATAGAAGGCAAGAGGCTATAAATATTGAAGATAAGATAAGAAATGATGCCTTAATTTCTTGTGGTTCCTCTCTCTCTGAGATAGAAGTTTCCAATCTACTAAAATAATGCTCTACTATGCTTAGAGTTAATTAGAGAGTCAATATGCTAATGACTAAGGAGCAAGAGAGCATAGAAAAGGTAAGACAAGAAACCCAAGAGGTAACTAGACAATTGGAAAGGAGTTATGGGGCAAGAACCAGCTCTTCGCCCCATACAAATCAAGCATAAATGCATGTTGATGTCATAGAAGTGTTGGAAAATCAAGTCTTGGAAAATGTTGATGAGATCCCTGATATTTATGAGACTCCTTCCCCTTAGACTGATACAAAAGAGACTACAAGAAAAATGTTTGATGATCAACATAGAGGTCATATCGGTGATAAGCAAGAAGAACATCAAGAATCTACCGAAAACATGGATGAGAAGGATAAAGATGAAAGTGAAGGAAGAAAGAATAATGGTGACAAGGATGATGAGGATGAAAGGGTGAAAGAAAATAAAGACAAATCCTCTAAAAAAGAAAAAGAGGAAGAAGAAAAAGAAAAGGAAAAAGAAGAAGAAGAAAAGAAGAAAGAGGAAAACAGGGAAGTTATTCTGGCTAAGAAGAGTAAAGAAGAAAACCCCAAAGCTTTTGAATTTTCAAAGCCAACCGAAGAATCATCCAGAAGCACTCTTAAAGGCCTTCTATCAAGACAAATAGTACTTCTACCTATGCTTCCACCCCAGTTAGTTGAGCTGTCGTCACATCTGGGTTATGTAGACCTAACCGAGATTACACCAAGTGATAAAATAAAACTAAGTGGTACTTTTCTCAACTTTTTCACATAGGAATCTATCGAATCATATCAGAAATGAAATAAATTGATAAATGAAGCTATTAGAGCTTTACAAGAGACATCCCCCGATGTCACAAATGATAATTCTTTAACACCAATTGAGAATTTAAATCTTGTAGTTGATTCAGTCAGGGAATAAACATCAAATTGCAAGGTACAAACTGCAAAAAAAGTGGAGTCAAGTATTCTAGAGTGAATATTGTTGTTTTTGCAAGACAAGTGTGCAATTGCACATGATAGAGCTTTGAAAAGTTTGAAAGAAGTCAAAGATTGTGATGAGGAAGCTCAGTTGCTATTTGTCTACTGCATGAAGTGGACCGATGTCACTTGAGGTATCAAGGACTTAATGGACTCAATAGAGTATCATATTTCTAATGCCTCAAGTGGTTACAAGGTTGTAGATGATAGAACCTATATTAGTTGGGCTTCTATTGCAGATCTTCAAAAAAAAATATTTATTTTGCAAAGAAAAAAAGATATGATAAGGTGGTTTGGCCAACTTGGAAACCTAGTAGTGTCCAAACATGTATCTGTATCAAGTGTGTTGATAGATGTGGAAAGACTTGGGAAGATGAAAATTGCTCCTTCCACTCTAGAAGAAGGAGAAGAATGCCTAGCAGAGCTTGAATCACTACACATTTGGGATGATGGAACGCTAGCTTGGGAAGCAATTCTCAAGGAGTTACAAGGTGCCCCTAGTTCTTGATTGAAATTTTTCTCTTAATTTTTCCCATCCTTTGTCCTTGATGTCAAAGGGGGAGAAGATTTGGTATATAGAAGGGTATGTTTTGGGAGAAGATTCTATTAATGTCTAGTTCTATGTTTTTGTACATATGAAAGGGGGAGTTGACAATTTTGATTTTGAAGCAAGCTTCATTTTTGGCACATGTTTCCATCAATAGAAAAGGGGGAGATTGTTGGAAGAATAAAGAAGGTGACCTTCAGGTTTTTTGTCATTTATGTCAACATTATTTGGTAATTGGATAAGTAAACTATATATCTATACTGATTTGGTATTCTGGTTTGAAAATTATCTTAGTAAAATATATTTCTATAAGATTTTGATAATTTGTTCAAGAGTACCAATTATAGCTATGAACAAGCTTTCAACAACTTTGGTTGATCCAATTGAGATATCTAAATGATAGAAGTTTGAAATTCTTTTGGATGATAGGGTTAAGAGTCGCCTGTTTTATGAATGTTTAAAGTGTTCCTTATTACGTTTGGGCCAACCTAATTTGTGGATGATATATTTTGTTTTGTGCACTAATTTTTTTTGAATTTGGCCGACCTAATCGATGTTTGAAGATATATCCATATATATGAAAGCAAGAAGATGAAAAAGAAAAAGTGCTTATGTGTGGATGTGTAAACAGTGATGCGAGCTATGCAACAAATGTTATAATTTGAAGTTATTAATAATTGTTGTATACCTACAACTAGAGTAGGATTTTGATTTTCCAGAGCTTAATCGAAACTAATCTCAGCACTTTGAAGGTGTACTTCTTCAATTTATTTTTTGTAGTGAGCCATACTTTTTGTATCTTGGCGATAAGCCATTTTGTATTCAAGCTGTGAGCCTTTCAAGGATAGTGTATCCTAGCAGTGAGCCCTATAATATCTTGAAATCAGTTATAATATATTGTGAGTTAATCCTCACCGTGGTTTTTCCCATTTTGGGTTTTCCACATAAAAATCCTATGTTAATGTGTTATGATTCCTTTATGCTTTGGATTACAGTTGCAACTAGATATGCTTTAATAATTGGATGGTTAGAAATTAATTGTGTTATCAAAATACTGATTCACCCCTCCTGTCAGCCTCCTACAATGATTTTAATAACTAAGCCTTTACGATCGTGATTCAGAGATTGGACATCTAACCTGAATAGCCATTTTAACCATCATGAAGGTGCATTTAAATTGTCAACCCAAGGACGTGAACTTGAAATGGGTCAGCACAATATGTGCATTAGGAACTCAAAGAAGTCATCTTCATTCTATAGCTAGGAAAGGCTCAATATTGAAAGTAAATTGCATGGAAAGGAACAAATTAAATGTTGAACATCACTCAACAATTAAAATAATCCAAACATGCATGACATGAATGAAAATTTGAGAAACAAACAAGAAACTACTCTATCCACTTTGGCTACAGGAACAATCATAGAATGAAATTCTAGTGGCTATAGGAACAGTCAGTGCCAAATTCTTAACTAAGTACTAAACAAAAGCTAATACTAATCTATCTAAACTAAAGGATGGATTACTCACCAAGTGGGCCCCCTTAGATGAGTATCCTCTAAAACTAATACAAACTCAAATGTTCAACTCATAATCTCATTTTATTCATTGGGAAATACAAATACAAAAGAGTAGCATGTTTGGAAATATTATCAGATCGTACAATAACCTGGCGAGTAACTCCCAAAGAAGGAGGATCGGAACCTTATTTGTACCACCAACTAAATAAGGTAGTCAACTCCCACTAACTAAGAGGATGCCATTTAGGGAAAATGGAGAAAAGAATGGAAGGGCGGTCACACATGCAGGGAATCCAATCAAACATGCATGTACAAATGTGGACTCAACACTACAGTTACACCCACATCTGCTCAATATAATTATAGATCAACACAAGGTGGTTACACGTGGCTAACATGGGGAATCCTCTACTGTTGTCCTTCAGTTGACCTTCAAACGATTCCTTTGCATGACCAACTGGCGGTTGCATTTCTCAACTTAGCATCCTCAAATATGTCTACATGGAAATGTCAGTACTCATAATAATTGCACATCTATAACCACCTTAAAGCACATTCATCAACCACATGCAAGATTAATATAGATAGTCCACATAATAGGCTAATGTCATTAAAACTGGCAGAAATAGAATTAAACCCAATGTATATGGTTTGAGGGAAATATTATAAAAAGTATCATTTAATATCAAAGTCCATGGTAACTTTAGCAAATAAACTATAGATTCTACCCAAAACTAGACCAAAAACTAGGCTCATCACTCGCCCCCAACCTAACGTTTTGCTGGTCCTCCAGTAGGGGAAGAGTTGTGTTTCTGCTTGGTCAAAGCTCTAAAATTTGCAACTGATAATTTTCCAATATCAGTGTTTGCTGAGGGTGAGTCAGGGTTCCAGTAGAATCCTCCCAACTTGTCAAGTCTTCTCCATCTCTAATTTTCTTCAGCAATGTAATAACGATAGAAGCTAAAGTTTGGTACATGCCACATGAAGATAGGTGGCTGAAAAAGTCAAGGGAAGCCATTCTCATTCCTTTGTTCTCCCAAGCTGAATGTACCTTTCAATTATTTTTATTGTTGCAACATAGTTCTGGATGGAATGAGGTTCAACATGTTTCAGCTCATCAGTTAAAGTGTTCCATCTCTGTGATAGATATCCTCTCATGGTGTCCTCTTTTGCTGTCGTTTTTACCTCATATTCACTATAAACTACCTCAATCCAAGGCATAATTATGTTACCATAACTAGGACTGAAAATAATTATGTTCTAGTCTCTGTAAGTATCCTCGGGGTTTCTTGATTAAGATCTAATGGCCAAGGGGATATTGGATTCCATCCCCCTATAAACATTATATTGCTAACCCCAGATAATCTCATTTTTCACCCAAGACATGAATGCTCTCAATTGGATATCCCCAACATACAACAACGAGTTCTAGTCTTGGTCTTGAGCTACAACAAAATTATGTAAATAAAATTCATATAATAAATTCTTCATTTTAGGGGAGGCAATCCTATAAGCATTGAAAAATTTAGTGGGAGTCTCAATAGAGGGATTCAAACCTGAGATAATTCTTAATAGCTTAAAAGAGAGATATTTCTACTTTAGGTGCAGAGCATAAACCCTTGGAGGGGTTCTGCATTCTAAAATATATGGTACCAAGGTTGCAATGTTGCCCACCCTCTCCTTTAGGAAGACAATCTCCTCATTCTTTTCTTCAATAATTTCATTCCTCTCTTGAATTTCCTTTTTTAATCTCTGCTTTTCCTTTTCCCATTCTTCCTCCCTCCTTTGTATCTCTTTCCATAAATTCAAAATTGTTTTATGTACTAAAAAATCAAGAGGGTTATGAATTCCTACTAGATATTTTTTTGATGGTTGCTCCCCATATAGGACCATTTGCATAGATTCAGGCTATACAACTGGCTCAGGCTACAAAGGTACAATTTATTTTCCCTTTTCTTGTTGCAGGGCTTCTTGTTCTTATTCTTGTAGTTTCTGCAAGAACTCATGATCTAATTCTTGGTCTTGCTGCAGGAACTTTTTGTCTTGGTATTGATACATGAACTCCTGGTTTTCTTCATGCTCTGAAGTTCCAACTTCCTCTGCAAGGGCAGCAAGATCCAACAAGGTCATTTTTGCTGCCTCATCGAATACATTCTCTTCTTCAACATTTGCCTATTCCATTGGGGATTTTATGCTCTTATGTGATGTCCCGCCACACTTAGGGTTTTTTTGTGAAGGCCTATCAATAGTTGGTTTTGTTTTCATGAGAGGGCTCTCATGTTTTCCTTTAGCTATAGGATGAAAAGTGTCAAACTTTCTCTTCTTGGGAGTTGGCACCTCTCTTTCCACAGGCTATGTTTTGGTTTTTCCTTTTCTTGCTTCTACCTCCTTCTTCTATGCCCTAGTTCTTATTATGGTTTCAAGTGGAACATCATCATCATCAGAATCAGATGAAGAACTTTATTTTTTAGAGTGTTGTGTTTCAAATGAACTAACATCTATGGTCCTTTCTTCTGTAGGAGGATTCATACTAGAGTCATATCTTCTCTTGGATTTTGGTCTCTGCTCAAACTCTGCAGACCTCTTCTCCTTGCCATGCACCACCTCCTCTATAATTGCAGTTTGGCCTTTCAGCCGAGAGCTACACCTGGTAACTACTGGGATGGGAATGGAAAGAGCCTTTAAGATTACTCTTTTCATGTAATGACACATCATCGTGCGACCTTTGAACATTAACCCTAGCAGACCTATGCATAGATGATGGAGAAGAAGTTGACCTACTCATCTTGCACCAATATTCAAGAACTTCACAAGAGCAATCACTAGCCACCAAAAATATCAAACTCCTAATTTACATGATGAAAATGACGAGCCTTCATCCATATTTGTTGAGAAAATTGATGATGTTGATCATCAATGCTCCAAGAGAAAAATGAGTGAGCTATTGATTATTTGTTGGCATCTATTTCACCACTATTAATTCCTAGGTACATGGAAATTGAGGTACCATTCTTCATAATTGCTAGGAAGTAGCTCTTCATACACATGAATATCAAATTGATATCCTTTGAAGGGAAAACACCATTAATGCTCGCCATTTCTAGAGTTCAAGCGGCCATCACATGGATGGTTCTATTCTTTGAATGTGAGTTTTTGATCAATCACTAAGATGGCCCTTTGGATGGCTCAGATCGAGTCAAATATATTTGAAAATTCCATGTTGTCGCATGGAAAGTCCATCGACCAATGGTGCCTTCCCTAGTCAGAAGAAACGTCCATCACCCTCAGGCCCCATCCACCTTCTTACATCACCAACAGAGTCCAAATGTTGCCATTGCGCAAACCACACACGACGTTAGGTAACATTATTTAATATTTTTCACAACACGTGTGCTATGGCTCAAATTGAGACTAGACGGTATGTATGAGTTGTCGATCCATGGCTAGATGAGACCATGGTGATAGTGGGGATCGGGTCCTACATGAATTGGAAGATGCATGGGGAAATCACACACGCCGCACGACCTAGCCAAAATACATTTTTTAAATGCTACGTGGTGTGCACACAAGGCATGGACTTTAGTCATTTCATTTGATGGCTCATATTTTTTGTACATGCATACATCGTTAGTTATAAAGAAGGGGCCATGGGATAGGTAACGGGCGATGAATCCTCAAAATAGATTAAAGACTTAGG
The DNA here is from genome assembly GCA_007115665.2 of Sequoiadendron giganteum. Taxonomy (NCBI): domain Eukaryota; kingdom Viridiplantae; phylum Streptophyta; class Pinopsida; order Cupressales; family Cupressaceae; genus Sequoiadendron; species Sequoiadendron giganteum. Next base: position 777,938,062 of record CM021102.1, read on the forward strand.
AAATAAGTATTAAGAGGTAAAATATTTTGGGCCAACCATGGAAAATTTAAAATTTTAATAGACACCCGGTGACTGGTGGGCTTAGGTAGAGAGGTCAATAAAGACAACAGGAATAATGACATAGATTGTAACTAAGACAACTGAAAAACTGATAGGAGGGCTCAAAATGGAAATATAACACAAGGGTTTAAGGCTTGAGAAAAATTACATAGGGGCATGAGACCTCAAAACCATAACACAAAACCATCAAGCACAAGGGTGTGAAATTATTAAAAAAATTCAAGGAACCAACCAAAATGTCTAATTTAAAAAGCTCTATCAGTGAGAGGGAAAGAGGGAGGGATGGAGAGAGAAAGAGGTATTGAGGGATAGGTTAGGTAGAGTGAACTAGAGAGTGAAGGTGGGTGGAAGGAAGAGAGAAAGAGGTAGGAGGGTGGGAGAGAGAGAGGGGAGGGAGGGAGAGCTAAATATAGATAATTAAGATAAATAGAATTAGAGAGAGAGAGAGGAAGGTAGAAAGAGGGCACATAGATATGGAAAGAGGGGAGTGAGAGAGTTGGGAGGTGGGAGATAGAGAGGGCAGGGAGGGATAGGTAAAGAGGGATAGTTGAGATAGATAGAAGTAGAGAGAGAGGTAGGTAGAGAGAGGGTAAGGAGAGATAGAAAGGAGGGAGGGAAGGAGGGAGGGAGAGGTAGGGAAGGAGGGAGAGGTAGGTGAGAGAGAGGTGAGAGAGGTGAAATATAGAGGAAGTCAGGAGGAAGGTATAGGTATGGAGAGAGGTGAGATAGAGAGAGAGTAGAGAGAGGGGAGGGAGAAGAGAGAGAGAGAGAGATGTGATAGATAGATGTGATAGAGAGAGAAGAATAGAGGTAAGGAGGAATGTGGTGAGATTGAGAGAGGGGACGGAGGGAGGGAAAGAGTAAGAGGTATAGAGGGATAGGTTAGATAAAAAGAATTAGAGAGTTTGAGGGTTGATGGATTATGGTATAAGGCATAGAGTTGAGGGATTAGGGTTGAGGCTTGAGGGTTGAGGGTTTAAGATTTTAGGGGTAGAGGGTTGAGGGATTAGGGTTGAGGGTATATGTATAAGGATTAGGGTTTAAGGGTTAAGGGTTGAGGGTAGAGGAATTAAGGGTATATGGTTTAAGGGTTGAGGGTTGAGGGATGAGGGTTATAGGATTGAGGGATTATGGTTTAAGGGTTGAGGGTTGAGGTTAAAGGGTTGATGGTTATAGGATTGAGGTATTAGGGTTTAAGGATTTAGGGATTAAGGGTTTAAGGGTTGAGGATTGAGGGATTAGGGTTTAAGGGTTGAGGGTTTAACGACTAAGGGTTGAGGGATTAGGGTCTAAGGTATATGGTTGAGGGATTGGGGTTGAATGGTTTAGGGATTAAGGGTTTATGGGTTGAGGGTTGATGGATTAAGGTTTAAGGGTTGAGGATTGAGGGATTAGGGTTTAGGGTTGAGTTTTGTTATTTGAGGGTTATAGGATTGAGGGATGAGGGTTTAAGGGTTGAGGGATTACTATCTAAGGTATAGGGTTTAAGGTTTTAGGGTTGAGCGGATTAGTGTGTAAGGTATATGGTTTAAGGCTTTAGGGTTTAATCCTTCTTTGCCTCTCCATCCCTCACCCATCTCTATGTATCTCTCCTTGTCTCATTACAACTCATCTAGGTCTCTCCCACTCTTCTCCCTTATCATTTTCATTATTAGTAAAGCTCATTAAACCTCTCCATCCATCCCTTTGTACTCTACTAGGTCTCTCCCACTCTTCTCTCTCCCTTGGTAAATCTTGAAAATAATTCATTTGGAACTCAACATATAGATAACCTGTTATGAAACACATTTGGTGCTTGCAAAATTTGGAGAGCACCAAATGGATTTTTCCAGAAATGAATAAAAAGGAGTTGACCCATGATACAGGCCCACAATTTGCTTTCTCTATCTAGTTTTGTGATTCTCTGACAACAAAACTCCTTTTTATGCAGTTGACTTCTTCTGGTACCATATAATGCATGCTCCATCACCTTTTGAGCACCAATTTGATTTATGGACAATGTAAAAGAATATAATTTGAAGTTTCTACAACATATCTGATTACCTCAAGTATTATATTAATTTTTGTAGAATTGTAATGCTTATATTGAGTTTTTTAAGTTTTGACAATGTAGACTGATAGGCTTTCGTTAGGTCCTACTACTTTAGAATATAGAATGTCAATTAGTCGAATGGGTAGTGCCCAAGGCAGTTTGCAAAAGAAGATAATTCAGATAACTCATCTTAGATTTTTGATTTTTCTCTAAACTACTGAAATCAATTTTAGTCTAAGGCTAGTTAACTTCTTATCTAGAAAATAATTTATTCTAGGAAATCTGGAAATACTTAAACTAGAAAGCATAAGATAGCTAATTTAGAAAGCATCATAACTAAACTAGAAATCATAAAATAACTAATTTAGAAAGCATCATAACTAAACTAGAAAGCATAAAATAACTAATTTAGAAAGCATCATAACTAAACTAGAAAGAATAGAGATGAGCAAACTGAATAACTGGTAAATTATGAAATTGGAAAAGTAAGTAAACAAACTATAAAACATTTTCTGAAATAGTAAAATATTCTAACAACTACGAAGAATAACTCATACTACTAAAAAATAAATGGTGCTCCGAAACTTCAGACTCAACTCTTAACAGACTTAAATACTTCCTACTGAACAGTTATTTATGTAACAACTAAAACAACATAATAGTAAGTACTTATCTATTTAAACTAACTCCCCTCGAGTGGCCAGCTCGCAGGTCAACACTTCATTCTCAAATCACATAAACTACAGGTTCTGGAGTCCTTCCATTATAAATAGTTATCATCCATAGTTCAACAACTTGGCAATTGACAGAAGAAAGTTCTTTCATTCATCAGTATTCAAAAATCATATAAACAACATAACATTAATTATTTAGTCTTATTCATCATTTTGAAATTACATTCTTATAGAAAAAATTATAACTAAATCCTAGATTTCAGATGACATGGATAGCCATTGGAAAAGTCTTTTAACAACTTTAACTAACTTCCATGTCTTTAAAAGTCATAAATGTAGAGAAGGCTCGAGACGAGCCATGAATTTTTTGGTCACAAAAATTAAATAGACAGTAACTAAATCTTCGGTTCATCGGCCTGAGATTCAGGAGGAGGTTCACAACATCTATCTTTCATCATACTTAAGGAATGTGCTGGCTCAATGTTTTGTAATAGCTGCTAGATGACCGATTATTCCCTACAAAAACACTCAAGTCAACCCATTAAACTTGTATTGCCAAATTTCCTCAATTGATCATAAGAAATAAAGTTTTCATAATTTTCCTTAAAGATAAGCAATTATTTCTCCTAAATTTTAATAAATTGGCACAGACTTAGGATTGAACTTGTAAGAATAAGCTTTTCTAATTTTATTATGATGAGGTTATTTTTACCTCATCATTTCCTCCCCCACCTAATTCCTGGTAGGTCCTCCTGCTCCATAGTTATAACCCTGAGTTTTATTCCACTCCTCATATATGGCACTGGGATCATGTTCCTCTCTTGCTGTTGCATCAAAAGCTACAGGGTCATGGATGAACCCTCTTTGAAATATCACACTCTCTCTCCATTCATTAAAAAGTCTATCATTCTGATCAGTTGAAGTCAGGAGGTAGATTAAGTAGCAAAGGAGGCCTGTATCTCATTCCCATCCAATTTGTCCTAAGGGTTCTCAGGATTTTGGATAAAGCATCATCTCTTCTAAAAGACCACCTGAGATTAATTGGAGAAATGACCTCTCTTTTCTTGAGGTAAGCAGGTAATGGAGTGAACCTCTCTTCACAAGCATGCCATGCTTTCCCAATCAATTCTGCTCGTGCTTCATAAGATTATTGTAACAGTGCCTGAGGCTATCGTCATACTTTTATTTCATTTTTTCATTAATCAAGAGAGATGAAAAGGTGTCTTTGAAACCTCCAGGCCTAGAATTTGGTGACCTTATTTGGAGACCTATTGTCTTTTCTTCCTATGCAATTTCTTTTGTATGCTTCTGCCAATGAATCTGGTTTCTAATGGTAGACAACATGGCTCTTAATTCTACTTCTCTAACAAATAGGTTGATAAAGAAATCAGTGTGATTCTCTAATAATAAATCATGCAAAAATAACTCACAAATAAAATCTTGATCCTTAGGGTTTGACTCTACAAATATCTTAATAAATTCTTTGTCATTGGGTTCATAAGGCTGATCATTGTAGATTATGAATAATTTCCATCTTATCCACTGTTCGTTTAAAAACATGGAATACAATCTAGATGGCCTTCTACAGGATAATAGACAATCGATTAATTGACATGCACCTTGTTTTCCTCTATATGCCTTGTGAAATGATTCCTTCAAGAGTACCCATTCCTTTTTCAACCTCTAATTCTCAGTTTGAACATTTCTTAAGAAAAAAAACTTTTCCATCCATTTCATTAGCAGTGGGGGAATGCGAACCTGGAATCAATCAGTTATAACCGGCTTAGTTTGAATTTGTTTTGATTCCATCTTTGGTTTGACAGTGCATTCCGCCAAGTCTTGTTCCAACTCTACAACTCTACTGATGGAAGCATTTAATTCTTCAGTTCTGATTTTCCTGTCTTCTTCAAAGGCTATGAGCATAAGCACAAAGTTTTGCTTTATCCTTTCAATTTCTGTATTCTTTTCTGCAATGTCAACATTATAAGTTTTATGCTCTTGACTCAATTCTTGTATTTTCTCTTCCAACTTATAAACCATTGTGTCCTTTTCTTGTAATTGTATTTTTAAACCTTGTATTTCTTGATTCCTTTTATTTATTATAGCCATATGCACCGTCAACTCTTCTTTTTTCAATTCAACTTGTTCATTATTTTTGTACAATTGTTTCTTTAGATTATCAATTTCTATTTTACATTTCTCTGTTTCTACAGTGGCATCCTTCGTTTCAACTGTCTCAATAATCCTATTAACAATAGGAGACAAATTACTTGGAATACCTTCATCTCCCTCCTATTCTCTTCCTTGAATTTCTTCAGTGAAGATATGCTCCACATATGCAGAGTGGGAAGTAATCTCTTCGACAAAATCTTCTTTTTCTAGAGGTATTTCCTCTTCACTAGCAGGCTCTGAAATCTCTACAGTCTCAGATGGCTGCTTGGGCTTTTTCTTTTTTGAAATTCCCTCCATACCCTGTATTGGGGTTTTAGAGAATTTAGAGGCTAGGTGCTTACTTCTTCTTAATGGAGGAACACCTTGGAAGGTGATGAGTGTCCTCTTTTTCCCTTTTCTTTTTCTTTTAGGGTTACTCAAATTAGAATAAACAAGCTCAACTTGCTCTGGCAAATAAGGGGTTTTGAATTCATTATTCAAAAAGTTTGGCACTTCCTCACCAGCGGTGGTGGAATTAGGAGCTTCCGAAGTTGGAGATCCCTTAGGAGAAATTTTTCCAGATGGTGAAGTAATTTGGTGAGATGATTCCCCTGGTTCTATTGTCCTTCTGATTGAAGGCTTCTTATTTTTCTTTAAAAACGTTTCCCATTTGCCCTCGGATTTCTTGCGAAAATGGTATTTACAAATCAATTGAAGTAGTCCATGGTGTTTCAGTGGCCCTGACCCTATTTCATATCTTTCTATGGAAGAGTTTAGAAAGTCACATAAAAAAATAGGCAAATTTACCCTAAGAGCAGGGTTTTCTTTCTCATGACGCAAATGGATCAACATTCAGAAAGCAGGTCCTACTACATCAACTAGTTGACCTTCACAAGTAAAATGTTTTATGATCAAAGCAATGACAGTACCCCAAGGCTCTAGTATGGAGGTCCTCTGGAACCCTTTATTTTGTCCTCTAGTGCTAATTACTACCATGGGGTGAGGGTCTCCCTCTCTAACAAATAATTCAAACAATTTTTGGTAAGTTATCTGAGAGGTTTCTTTTATCTTAATACCTGAATTTTCTAACCCAGACAAATGGGAAATGATTTTTGGACTCACCTTGAAATGATTTCCATGAAGTACTATTTTTCCATTTGAGTAGTTTTCAACAAATGAGCTAACCATCTTTTCATCATATCTTTCGAATTTTTTGATAAAATCCAACCACCTTGCCTCTTTGAACAGTCTGGAGATATTGCTTAATCTCAACAATTTTTCGGCTGAATTTGGCTTTGACTTCTTTTTACCACTCCCCATTCTCATATTTTCCCTCTCTGCAAAATATTTCAATCACGACCCAAAGCTTTCACACAACACTTTTAAAAATATCGCCTCAGAAATCACTTATTTGTCCTATTTGCAACTTACTATGCAAGGATTTCCAATCTTCATGGAGGTATGTGAAAAGCTTTTCCGTACAAGTAGTTGATCACCGAGTGGCACAAATTTCTAAATTGGGAGTGAAGTTCGTGCCAATTAATTATTCTTTATTAAAAAATAACTACCTACTTAAAGCGAAAATTAATACTTGCATTCTATGACCGTTCGAAGATCTTGTACCTTACATATTTGATAGGATGACGAAAGGTATTGGATGAGGTGACGATGAATTTATCGTGGCATGAATGCAAAATTTTATGGATGATAGAGCCATCAATGAGGACTGCAATACTTGGAGGCTTTATTTATGATAAAAATAGATAGAACGACATGTGTATAAGATATGATGATGGAAGTGTCACGAAGTTTTGAAATTATGAAAAAGGTGGCAGAATGCGAATGAATAAGTTCCAAAGCACGTAATTGTCATTGTTCTCAAAACTATTGAAAGAGGTTTGTATTCACGATGAAGAAGGTAGACAAGTTCCAGAGCATCGGTGAAAGACGCAACCAGGACGATAGTGAAATGAAAGTTTTGGAGCATCGGTAAAAGATGCAACCAGAGCAACAACATAATGAAGGTTCCAGAGCATCACTGAAAGATGCATCTGAAGCAGTAACAAAATGAAGGTTCCAGAGCATCATCAAAAGATGCAGCTAGAGCAGCAACAAAATGAAGGTTTCAGAGCATCGCTGAAATATGCAGCCAGAACAACAACAAAATGAAGGTTTCAGAGCATCACCAAAAGATGCAGCCGAAACAGTAGCAGAATGATTAAGAATTTTGGACTTCGGGAGCTTTGAACCTTAGTACAGGAATGCCTTTTCAACATGACAATTTTTTTACAAGTTCCGGAGCATCGGGCGTAAGGACCATCAAGTTCTGGAGTATCTGATATCAGGATCATAATGTTCTAGAGCATCTTTGGAGGGTGCTTCGGAAGTTATTTTCCATCTTGAAGAAGTCGTGCAAAATAGAAAAAAATTAGCTAAGTCCAAAAGAAGAAAAATTAATGAAGAAAAATATCCTGGCATACATGTCTTTTTATTACACATTTTCTAATTTTTTTTATTTTTTATTTTGAACAACATCATTTTAGCATTTTTACCAAATAGACTCTGCCTTGGCAGAGTCAACACTTCGGACCTTGCCCTTCATTTCCACCATTCTTGAGAATCCTTCCCTGTTGATCGACTTATGGTAGACACGTAAGTGATGACCATTAACTAAGAGGGTTCGCGTGTCACCATCAATTGGTTTCAACCAAAAAGTTCCATTTGAGAAGACTTCAGAAACCTCATAAGGTCCCAACCAATGAGTCTTGAGCTTTCCCCTATGATCTTTGTACCTCGAATCGTATAGTAGGGCCTAGTCTCCATTATGGAACTCCCTCTCCTTAAAATGTTTGTCGTGCCACTCTTTCTGTTGATGTTGAATTAGTTCAGTTTGATGGACAACGTCTAGATGAAGCTCATCCAATTCACTTAGTTGCAGAACTCGTTCAACTTGGGCTTATTTTAAATCCAGACCTAGTTCCATAGCTATTCGTAGAGTTTGTAGTTCAAAATCAATGGGAAGAAGTGGTTTCTTTCCAAAAATGAGCTCATAGGGACTGAATCTGGTCATGGATTTCCAGGTTGTGTTGTATGCTCAAACAACTTTAGGGAGTTTCCTGGCCCAATCTTTTCTTCCTGAAGAAATTGTTTTTGTTAATATGTTTTCAAGCTCTCTATTAGTTACTTCCACCTGGCCGTTTTCTTGAGGGTGTTAAGGGGAGGACTTCCTATGGCTTACCTAAAAATGGTTGGTAAATGCCAAGAGTACTTTGTACATAAATTAGGGTCCCTGATCAGTAACGATAGTTCCAGGGGCTCCAAATCTAAGAAAGATTTTACTATAGAGGAAGTTCGTGACTTACTCTTCTCTAGCTACTCGTAAGGCTTGAACTTCAGCCCGTTTCATCAGGTAGTCAGTGCAAACCAATATGTACTATTTCCCTTGAGAGGAAGGATCTATGGGTCAGATAAAATCTAAACCCCATTTCTCGAATGGTTGAAGCACTACCTGTGGTAGTAAAGGCATTTCCAAAGAAGCAGTTGGTCTTCCTACTCTTTGAAATTCATCACAACAATGAACATAGTTCTTAATATCCTTATGCATTGAGGGCCAATAGTATCCGGTGCCTAAAATTTTATGGGACGTTCTCTGCATAGAGTAGCGCCCTCCCGAAGGATCATCGTGACAGAACCTTAAAATGCTGTATGTTTCGTCTGATCTCACACATCTTCTGAAGACCATATCAGGTCCACAACAAAATAACATTCCATTCATCCATTTGAATGGGGCACTTTCCTTGATAAGTCGCTTCTTTTGCTTAGTCATGAATCCCGAGGGTACCTCAGAAGTAGCTAAATAGTTAGCGATATCTACGAACCAGGGTGATTTTATAGAAACTGCAAATAGACTCTAATCTAGAAATTCATCCTGTATAGGAGTACTGTCACCCTCGTCATGTTTGATTTGTGACAAAAAATCTGCTACTATGTTATATTTCCCTGGTTTGTCAAGAATTGTAGCATTAAACTCCTGAAGCAGTAATAACCATCTCATAATTCAACCATTAACTATGGGTTTGTTCACTAGGTATTTTATAGCTGAATGGTCCGTATAAACTGTAACCTTATATCCCATGATATAGTGGTAGAATTTCTTAATGGCATGAACAACAACTAGGAATTCCTTTTTTGTTATTGTATAGTTTCTTTTTGCAGAAGTAAGATTTTTACTGATAAAATATATGGCATATTTATCGCCATTCTCATCTTCTTATCCCAAAACTGCACCAATAGTATCATTAGAAGCATCTGCATATATATGGAAAGGAATAATCCAATTTGGTCCTCACAGAATAGGAGCAGAGACAAGATTTTCCTTAATCGTTTTGAATGATAGCTAACACTTAGGCATCCAAACAAACTCTACTTATTTATGCAAAAGAAAGAACATAGGAGCCACTATTTTACTGAAGCCTTCTATGAACCTTCTGTAGTAACTAGCATGTCCAAGAAAACTTCGAACATCTGTTTGTGTTTTAGGGATAGTCAACTATTGGATGACCTCAATTTTCTTGGGGTCGACCTTTATTCCCTCAAAGGAAATATGATGTCCCAAGACTATTTCTTATTCTACCATTATTGAACATTTTTCATGGCTAAGGGATAGTCTATTTTCCTCACACACTTTTAGAACTCGGTCCAGGTTTTGAAGAGCTTCATCATATGTTGAACCATAGATTGTAAAGTCATCCATATAGACCTCTACACATTCATTAACAAGTGCAAAAAATATAGAAAGAACGACTCTCTGAAAAGTTGTTGGAGCGTTACAAAGTACAAAAGCAAGCACTTTGTATGCAAATGTGCCCCAAGGGCAAGTAACCATGGTCTTTTCTTGGTCTTCTGGGGCAACTTGTATTTGATTGTAACCACTAAATCCATCTAGAAAGGATAAATATTTCCTTCCAACCAAGTTGTCCAAAACTTGGTCAACAAATGGTAGGGGAAAATAATCTCGATGAGTGGATTTGTTGAGTTCTATATAGTCTAGACAGATTCTCCACTTCCTATTTTTCTTTGGCACAAACACCATAGGTGATACCCACTTACTATCAGAGATAGGATAAATAAATCTTGCACTAAGGAGTTTCTCAATTTCAATTTTGACCAGATCCTTTAATGCAGGATTGAGTCTCCTTTGAGGCTGGTGAACAAGCCTTATACTGGTGTCAGTATAGATGTGATGAGTACAAAAACTTGGGTGAATTCCCCTCATGTCCGTATAATCCCAAGAAAAATATTTAGACCTTTTTACAACCACATTGAATAACTTATCCTCTTGTGTTTCTGTTAGCCAACTATTAGTATTCAAAGTTTTTCTTGGTAATAGCATGATCGATTTTGTTCCAAGATGGACCAAAGTGACAGTATAAATTGGTCATAACAAGGTATTGAGAGGATAGATATGAGGTATAAGTCGGTGAAACCTTGTGATATCCTCAATGAAATGACTTATTCTGGGAATCATGTTTGCTAAGGGACAAGGCATTCCCATTGTAGAATAGCTTTGCTCCATGCCGCTTATATCAATTGGTTGCCCAAAAATTCTTGGAGCATCCATCATTTCTTCCTCATTCGGGGTTATAGAAAGGTGTGCTACATCGCTTACTAAATCTTCCTCCAATTCTTCTCTGTGTTGTTTAATTAATACCATGGCTAGCGAGGCCAAACTATCTTGACCACTAGATTATTCTGGTTCATCAACCCAGACCTTTTTATGCTCAGTTGGTTTAGAAGGGGGATATAAGAACAAATGTTTACTGTCTTGACCATGCAAAATGGTCATTCCCCCTTCCCTGTGATCAATCTTGTTAGCAACTGTGGCCAACCATGGTCTCCCAAGAATTATTGGATAACTATCTTTGGCTGTAAGCGACAAGATTACCTGGAAGTCGACTGGATATTCCCATCCATCAAATTTGACAAGGATGTTTTTAATGACACCCTTTGGGATGGCTATAGAATGATTTTCCATTTGTAAGACTGTGGTTGTAGAATGTAAATCAGTTAGTCCTAAATTTTCCATTACATCCATAATCATCACGTTAATAGCTGCCCCAAGATCCACTAGTGCGTTTGGTATTGCTACCTCGTTGATTATAACAGTTATAAGTGGACTCCCAGGATCATTGTATTTTGTAGAAATAGTCATTCCAGATAGAAAATCAGCTAAATAACCATCAATATGAATGGTATTTATATTTTTTGGCTTCCTACCTAGATTTTTAATACATAGTTGTTTGATTAACTGGTTTAACTCAAGAATTTCCTTTATTGCCTGCAATAGAGGAACCTCAATTTGAAGTTGCTCAATCTCCCGAATTAACGTAGTTTTAGAAGCCATAGTCACTTTCGGAGTATCTTCCAGAGTCATTGAATTTAAACGTTCCAGATATGGTGCCATTGTTTTCTCTTTTGGAATAGACTCCTCCCTATATTGACTCAAGGACTGGCCTTCCTCCTCCCGAGACAAATCAACAACTCCCCTTGCTGAAAAAGGCTCTTTATCTTTGGTGGAAGTGTCCTGATTAGGTGACTTGTCTCTTAGCGGAATTTTAGGCTTAGGTTCCTCTACTATTTCTTCAATAGTTGGGGGTTGAAGAGTTCTACCAGCGCGCAATTGTACATTTTTGTAATGTATCACATTCAGTCCTGTAACATTTTCATGTTCGGTAGAGTAGACTGGCGTATTCTGGTGATTATTCTTAGGATTGGGGAGAAGTTGCACTGGAAGCTAAGGTTGGTTCACTTGCTCATTCTGAGGAAGGTTTTGAGTCGGACGTAAAAAATTCTGTTGTTGATTCCTCATAGGTCTAGTATAAAATTGATTTTGTCCCTGATTCCATTGGGGGGTAGCATGTTGTTGGTACTATTGTTGTTGTGGTTGGTTCAACCACTGCTGATTTCCCCATTTGGGGCACCCCCAATAAGGAGTTCCCCAGTTAGGTTGCACTGGAGGTGTTATATTCCAAGATGGGGTCCATTGATTATGAACCCAGTTATTTTGTGGTCTCCAAGTAGGATTGGAATTCTTTCCATAAGAGAAGTTACCTCCTTGATGTTGGTTTAATGCATTTATCTCCTCTTCAACTTGAATAGTTTTTTTCTTGGTATTCTTAATATCAGAGAGAAGCTCACACTATTTTTTAGGATGGTTTTGCTCACAAAGTTGACAAATATTGACTTTATCTAAAGGACACTCTCGCAACAGGTGTTTGTTTCTACACCTGGGACAATAGATTGACAAGGTCTCTGGGTTGCGAGTTTTAGCTTGTATGCCATCTAAATAGTGTTTAACTGAACGAGAATTTCGGTTTTCAGATTTTCTATTTCTTCGTGGAGCTTACCCTAATCATTAGACCCTTTTAAGAGATTATTTTTACGGATTCCTCCCCGAGTACGAGAGAAATTAAGACATAACTCATATATTTCCTCAAGGGCCAGTTGAGACACATCACCCTTCCCCATTAGATCAAGACTTCCTCTAGCATCATCATCAAGTCCCTTAAGAAAAAATGTTTTGAGAATCTCGATGCTAATGGCCTCTTCTCCACATCTTTTAGAGAGGAAAAGGAACCTGTCGAGATAATCCTCTAAACTCTCATCCTCGTTTTGTCTCAGTTTAAACAACTCTTCCTTTCTGTCACTCACCCTACAGTTTTGGTATTTTTGTAAGAAAAAATTCTCCATTTCCCCCCAGGATGTTATACTACCAGAACCCAATCCCATAAACCAGCGCATTGCTGAATCCTTTAGAGTAGAAGGAAAAAGATTTAGCTTTTGGTTATCGTTTTTATAGTCATATGTTTGACATAAGACCTTAAATTCAAAGAGAAATTGGTCTGGGTCTTCCAAGGACAAGACACATAAGGTTGGAAGGAAAGTTGGGGAAATGTTCTTCATCACAGTATCATCATTTGCATCCAGGTTAATAGGATAAGTAAACATTCTAGGAGGGCGCTGAGGTTCATTGTGGTTAGGTTCAACTCTACAATCTACCATGATGTTTAGAGAAGTCTATTCCTCAAATACAATTTCCTCTATAACTGGCTGTTCTACCAGTTGCTCAATAGGTAAATAGTGGAAAGCCTCAGGTGGAATAGGCTCAAATAATTCTTCAGAAGTGTGGTCGTCTGAGCCTTGGGATTCCTTAGGTATGATTGGTATGTATTTTGGGGGGGTCTTTGGTATAAATCATCCGTGAGGGCCTCTTTTCCTGACCATCAGAAGAGGAAGCCGATGACAAAATTTTTGGCATAAAATGAGGTATCAAAACCGTCTCCTAGTAACACTTAAGCAAAAAGGCTATTTTAGAGTCCCCAACAATGGTGCCAAAAAGTGATAGGTTGTCATTAGGTCCTACTAATTTAGAATATAGAATTCCAATTAGTCGACCAGGCAGTGTCCAAGGTAGTTTGCAAAAGAAGATAATTCAGATAACTCATCTTAGATTTTCTGTTTTTCTTTAAACTACTGAAATCAATTTTAGTCTAAGGCCATTTAACTTCTTATCTGGAAAACAATTTATTCTAGGAAAATTGGAAATACTTAAACTAGAAAGCATAAGATAACTAATTTAGAAAACATCATAACTAAACTAGAAAGCATAAAATAACTAATTTAGAAAGCATCATAACTAAACTAGAAAGCATAGAGATGAGAAAACTGAATAACTGATAAACTACGGAAGTGGAAAAGTATGTAAATAGACTATAAATTTTTTTTTGAAATAGTAAAAGATTCTAACAACTACGAAGAATAACTCATACTACTAAAAAATAAATGGTGCTCCGAAACTTCAGACTCAACTCTTAACAGACTTAAATACTTCCTACTGAACATTTATTTATGTAACAACTAAAACAACATAATAGTAAGTACTTATCTATTTAAACTAACTCCCCTCGAGTGGCCAGCTTGCGGGTCAACACTTCATTCTCAAATCACATAAACTACAGGTTCTGGAGTCCTTCCAGTATAAACAATTATCATCCATAGTTCAATAACTTAGCAATTGACAAAATAAAGTTCTTTCATTCATCAGTATTCAAAAATCATATAAACAACATAACGTTACTTATTCAGTCTTATTTATCATTTTGAAATTACATTCTTATGGAAAAACTTATAACTAAATCCTAGATTTCAGATGGTGTGGATAGCCATTGAAAAATTCTTTTAACAACTTTAACTAACTTCCATGTCTTTAAAACTCATATACGTAGAGAAGGCTCGAGATGAGCCATGAAGTTTTTGGTAACATAAATTAAATAGATAGTAACTAAATCTTTGGTTCATCGGCATGAGATTCAGGAGGACCTTCACAACATCTATCTTTCATCATACTTAAGGCACGTGCTAGCTCAATGTTTTGTAATAGTTGCTAGATGACCGATTATTCCCTACAAAAACACTCAAGTCAACCCATTAAACTTGTATTGGAAAATTTCCTCAATTGATCATAAGAAATAAAGTTTGCATAATTTTCCTTAAAGATAAGCAATTATTTCTCCTAAATTTTAATAAATTGGCACAGACTTAGGATTGAACTTGTAAGAATAAGCATTTATGATTTTATTATGATGAGGTTATTTTTACCTCATCATAGACCATTCCTTTCATAATTTTATTAATCATAATAGTTTTACATAGAAGTCAACATTGAATAAGATAGAAGTTACATAAAAAGTTAATTTTTTAGGAGTTTGCAGAAAAAAGTGAAAAATCAAGACATAATTTAGATGAATTCATGTAAAATTATATAGAGGATTTCAAATTAACAAAAAAATTCTTATGTATTCCATTTGAATTTCTTATAGTGGTCCATTTCCATCATGGTTAGTGGAATTCACTTATTTTCATTCCATTTTTTAGAAAATGACCTAAAAATAAATAAATTAATTCATGCTATATTGGCTAGAATGTAGGTGGATGTCAAAATTTCAAAATGATTTTCCTTTTCTTGTCATATAGATCAATTTATTTTCATTTTCATTTTCTTTTAAGTTGCAATTGCCTACTACCCATATTATGTAGCAAATTGTCGTTTATATTGAAAGGGAGTTGACATAGTTGGTTTGTTGGGGTTCAGGTTGACCACATAAAGCTATTCACCATTAGAAAACAAATCATAACCTCAAAAGCTAAAAACCTCTTCATTCTCTAGGGATTGTAACATTCCATTAGTCTCCCTTAAGCCTTCAACATAACCTCAAAATTCTTCAAAATTTTCACTACTAAAAAAACATATCATCGTTTATCCCCACTATGATTATATACCATTTCATAAGCACGCCCTCCTTCCTTTCAAAATTTCAAGACATCCATCCTATTTTGTACCTCTCTTATATCTTTCATTACCACATTTAGCTTGCCTACATCATATACTATTGCAACAACCTTTATTGCTCTTCTCCTTCTCGTTCAATATCTTACTATCTAAAATCACCCTTTCTCACCTCTACAACTCTCCTAGCCACAACCTTCTTTGTTGTAAGGAAAATAACCCACTTGGTTCTCTACATGAACAAAAATGTCACCAAACTCTTAAAAATTTAAATCACAAAAAAATTTATTTCTCTTAGAGTTGTAGTCTTCTCATATACCATGTTGATGGAACGAATCCTAAGTGACACATTTTTTGAACTCTAAACCACATTAAATACCCCTGTAAATCAGATTAAATGAGGTTGTGATGTTGAAATATCGAAATGAGTGGCCACTCAAATAAGTGAACATTAATTTTTGTAAGTGTTGGACTTTCCGTTGCACCAAAATATCGACCTGTCAATGCCCGATACAAGCTTCGATTAAGAACCATAGGAGGTGGTTAGTCCATGTCACAAACCCAAGAAATAGTGCTACAAGGAAGACCAAGGGTCACACCTTGCAACAATCCCCCCAACACAAGCGTGGGGTTTGAACCTGTGACCAACTTTGATACCAATTGTTGGAATTTCCGTTGCACCAAAAGATCGACCTGTCAATGCCCGATACAAGCTTCGGTTAAGAACCATAGGAGGCGGTTAGACCATGTCACAGACCCAAGCTCTAGTGCTGCAAGGAACATCAAGGGTCACACCTTGCAATAGTAAATAGTCCTACAACTACTCAACGTAACTTTTCTAGAGCCACACCTAACACAACAATTTGATTTAGGTGACTTCATATAGCTTGCACACTCTAAACTATTTTTATAGACACCACAATAATGTACATGTATATGTAAAAAAATAAACACATATACCAATTGTTCCTTGCCCACACACACCCTATTCTTCCTTAGAAAAAATAGGGAGCCATTTATTTCTTTATCTTTTTTTTCTTGATTGTTTTCCTTTACTTATTTTTCCAGCCATAATATAGTATAATCATTATACATAGTCTTTGTATTATATATGAGGGGTTTCATACTGTAGTATATTAAAATACATACCTTTGCATTTTCACACTTGTTTGGGCCCACGTTGCTTTATTTATCCTTATTTATGGCTTAATTGGTCCTATTTTGTGTCCATAAGCCCTATGAATTGCATCTTTTTTTGGATAATCCCGACATTCCCCTATGCATAAATGATATCCTAAAGATTCTGATTTGTGTGTCCCTGATTTTTGGTCAGGACTAAAATGCCACTTAAGGCATCTTTGTGCTCTCGAGGTCTCAGGACCCTGAATTTGAGGTATCTTAATTGGGCCTCTTTTTGATGTCTATGCCCCAAGTTTCATCACTTGGGACTAAGATGCCACCTAGGGTGTCTTAGTCCTCGATTCATTTTCGGGATATAAATTAAAATTCTAGCAAGATTTAGCCTCCATTTAATGAATTCATATGTTAGCTTGGTGTGACATAATTTTGGGATATTGAGCATAGATAAGAATAAATACAAGGTTCATTCATTCATTCATTTTCACCTAAGTCTTTTGTGAGAGCATTCATAATATCAAATTGATTTCAAAAGAGCATTCAAGAGTAGATTCATCAAGAATTTGGAGCCATCATCAAGATTCAAGCATTATATCAAAGGCTATTCTTGCATCATGTGTGTTGTTGTGCTAACATTTGTGATGTAGGGTTTTGATTCAAGAAAGCAAGCAATTCAAGATTTATCAAGCATTTCAAGATCCATATCCATTACAACCATTTTACACAAGATTGCAAACTTCACAAGGGTTTGGTGAGTTGTAGTATTGCATTTTGTTCATTCGCCATTTACCTTCATTTCATTATTTCATTTCAAGGTTTAATTACCAACAAGGGGTTTGACCAAGGCAAACCCCCATTCACTAACAATCAATAGGTTTTTCCTATCTTGCATATTTGTATTTGTAGATCTAGGTTGAATACGTGAAGATCACTTGGAGTCAAAAGTTGTAACAATTGTAAAGTTGCATTACAAAGTTGTCATCTTCATGGAAACTGACCTGCAATCCAGATCTAGAAGTTTCAAAACCTGCAATTTGAAGAGAAGCAAGTGCAAACCTTGGAGCCCAGGACCACATTCAAACTTTTTAGAAACTCAAAGTGAGACTAGTACGCCACCTTGGGCATCTTAGTCATCTCAAGCATAGCTTTCAAATATTCTTTTAGATCTGGTTTCAACATCTAAAGATTTTGTATTTGCCCCAAAAAAAAAACAACATGACTAATACACCATCTTGGGCGTCTTAGTCCTTCAAGGCATATTTTGGCAGTGTATAGGAGTGAATTTGTACCCCTTAGGAAAATTCCCCTTTTACCCTTCCTCACTTTAGGAAAACCAAATCCGAGGACAAAATTCCACCTAAGCCCGTTGCTCACATCACACTTGGCACCTATTTTGAGTGTCGGTGGAGGAATGTTTGTCAGGGATGCCCATGCGGTGCGTAGATGTCTACATGGTGCACTTACTTCCCTAATATATTCTTGTGTCTAGAGCTTGTAGAGGTGGTACACTTCCCATTGGGATTCGACTTGTAACACCCTCTTTGACGTAACACCCTCTTCGACGAACTGACCCGAATATGGACATTTTCTTCACTCTTTACTTCAAATTCACTCACATTCATTCATTTCATGGATGGTTGATCTTTCCACAAGCTCCAAGAAAATTCTTCATCCTCTCTTCAATATCAAGCAATACTTTACACTTCATAGCAACAACATCAACACTCAATCAGTTTAGTAGAGCAAGTGTGGAATGAAACACCACGGTAGCAGAGGCTTGAGTTCCTCTCATTTTCTCCCCCACTAGCCTTGAGCACTTTGGGAGGAGGTGGTAAGATTTCACCCATATTCTCTATTATTTGGTTGAACTTAGCATAACACTATTTTTAAGTGCTTTTGTGTACTTTACTTCATTTCCTACTTTTCTCTCTATCTATTTGGCTGTCCGTGGAGGTGAGAACACCAAAACAGGGGTTTGACTAAGGAAAACCCCTATATAGCCCCAACAATTTCTCTCTCTCTCTCTCTCTCTCTCTCTCTCTCTCTCTCTCTCTCTTATATGCAAGTATTAAATAAATTCACGTGCTGGAGGCTTCATGACTCACACGGTTGTGAGCGTTTCTTTTCTCTTCTTCTTATCTTTCTCCTTTCTATTTCACTTTATTCTAGTTCTATTACATTTTGTCACTTTATCACATTCTAGATGTTCATAGCAATTAGAATAGAAGTAGTCGCTTAGCCAGTCCCTATGACAAACTTTCTTTCTGGTCCGTACAAGACATTAGTGCACCTCGGGGACACTAGCGTGCCATGCTGTTGTCCATGTTCTACACTGACATCCTTTGACCGAGAGCTTGACAATTCGTCCTAACAACCTCTATGACCCACTCTTTCTGGTTCTAGAACTCTCACCATTGTTCTTTGAGGTATTTTAGGGTAGTTCACCCCATGAGACTCTTTTATTGAAGATAACTCATGAGTAGCGAATCTCCCTTCTCTACATTTTGGTGAACCCGACGTGAAGAACGCCTTTTTCAAAAATTAGGAATTTATTTACCCTTACTTGGTGGGGTCATAAATTTTGAGTTGGTGCTTGGAATTCAGAACCGTTCGCACCGTTGGAAAGGTCTCCTAGAGAAATAGTTCACTCCCTAAAACATAGTGCCTTCGACAGTTGAATTTTAAGGACCGATGCAAGTTTCGACCTCAAATTCCACTCCGAAGACCTTCGAAAATACAAATTACTAAAACATAGAAAATACAGAAAAAATCGTTATGAATTTAATATCTTCTTTTATAGGTTCTGTATCTAATTTTATTTAAAATGCTAATCATATTCCATTTCATGCATGTGATAGTGACTTAGCTTTGCCTATGTCCCTTGGTATCTTTGATCCTTCTCACGAAATTCCTCTTGCTTCGGAGGATATTTTGTTGTAAGAAGATGAAATCATTGATACCTTTATTAATGTCACTCTATCTTCTACTCATTCCAATGCAATCTCTTCTAGGAACGTTGCATTTGTGAATGATGAATTTCTTATCTATTCTAATGCAATCTCCTCTAGAGATGACGCATTAGTGCATGATGAATCTCCTTCCACATTTGATCCTATTTGGATTGATGTTGGGAACATTTCTTCAAATAATTTTTCTACTAGTTGCGATGATTTTGTAAATGTAATCTATGTCTCTGTTGCCCCTCAAAGGCCTAAGAGATAGGTCATTTATGTGACTCCAGCTAGTCCTTCTCCTAGAAGGGTTTGCTCTATTGATGGTGTTCCATTTGATAGTGATTACCTTGATCTTTCTAAGGCTCCATCTCATAAAGCGGTAGCCCATACCAATGATACTAGAATGAATAAAAAACTAAGCCTTCCTCAAGTACCTAAACCTATGACTAAAGCAACTAGTGATTACGATCTTGTCGAGCAACCATGCGTTACTCTGACTAAGATCTCACTATGGGACTTGCTTCAATCTGCTCTGGTTTATCAAGGTATGCTTCAGGAAGCCTTGAAAAAGATCCTCTTGCCTTCTTCTGCTAGGCTAACAAATGTTGATGCATTTATAGCTCATATTCGTATGGATTCACCGAATATTATGTTCTATCCTTCAGAAGTACAGAAGAGCGCAGACCCTCTAATGATTATAGCTAACATTAATAAGATCAGCATTAGATGTACTCTCATTGATACTTGCTTGATGCTCAATGTATGTAGCATTGATATTTTTCCTAAAATTAATATTGATTCATCTTCTCTTAAGGCTTCTTTTGTTCTCATCCATGGGTTTGATAATGTTGTGCGACAAGCTCTAGGTACAATAGTATAACCTTTGCAACTTGGACCTATTATTGTACCCACTCTTGTATATGTTATGTTAGAGAAGTTACCTTATAACCTCCTTCTTGGAAGACCATGGATTCATGCTATGGATGCAGTTCCATCTACCTTGCATAAATTAATTAAGTTTGTTTACAATAATCAAGTAGTCATAGTTAATGCTGACCCTGAAGCTATGCACTTATGTGAGATTGCATCCACCGGTCAAGCTTCTATTGTGCCTACTCTTATTCCTTCTATTTCCTCTAATGTGTCAATGTTTACTCTAGTAGTACCTACTACAAAGGATACTCAAAAGTAGATGTCCCTGAAGAAGATCATTCTGAAGAAAAGTCTTCTCCTTCTACTTCTTCTCAAAGGAACACATGTCTTGGTGATGATTGGGGTGCTTTAGACTTTAGCTATTCCTTCATTCAAGAATATAAAGTCAACCCAATCCACTTAGACCCTTCGATAACATAATTTCCACCCGCTATCAAAGATGATTATTCTCTTGTATCGCAAGATAAGGTGACAAAAAATTGTAATGTTCTTAGTGTTGATCCTCCTTTTGAGGATGACGATTACACCTCTTCTAAAGAGGATAATGTTGACACTCCTAGTAAAGAGGATGATGGTGATCCTGTAGAAGAGCATATCCCCCCTTGCTGGGATAATACTCTCTATGTAGATCCCCCCTCTTCCCAAGATTTGCAAAAATGTTGTGGCCTCGACTTTAAACTTGTCTCTAAATGTGGCTATGAGCATAAAGGTTGTGGGTGTAATGAACAAGGCATATAGGTCCCTATAGATTTCGCACATCGCAAGTGTAATCTAGGGATTGGTTGCTTGAATGAATAGTCTAAGTAGAAACCATAGTTGAATGCTGATGTGATATCAGCTCAACCTCATTCTCATAGATTGGTCTACCCTCCTTTGTCTTCTATCTTCATATTTGCTTCTGGTGAGTAGTCAAACTTTTCTCCGCAAGAGAAAGGGTTACTTCCTGCTCCTCATCCTTTGTCTAAACATGAGCATATTTTGTTGTGGCTTCTTAAAGCCTGCTTGATTACTCTTCCTTCAACTACACACAAGAAATTTCATAAACATGATAAAGAAAAAAATTCTTTCTACGAATGCCATTGAGTACTTAGCCATTCCACTAGTGAATGTAAAGCCTTGAAGGAAAAAATACAACAACTTCGTGATTCAAGTGCTATCACTCATTGATGTGTTGATGCACTTGCCTCTTCCTCAAATAACAAGTGATATCGAGGTTTAGCTCTACCTACATCTTCTAAATATCTTAAATCATTCTCCTCCCCTATATGCTGGGGACAGTGATAACTTGTTTTGGAGATGTGCGTCCTTCTTAAGGAGCCTCTCTCTCTCTCTATGTCTTTTGAATGAAGCGTCCCTTGAGTGGACCCCGTCTTCTTTTGAAGGGTTCTCGAGGGACCTGTTTGAAAGTTTTTATCTCAAATGAATTCCATGGAATCTAGCTTGGGGGTAGCTTGACTAGATCCACTTCACACCTTGGCATCTAGCTTGGGGGCAACCTGACTAAACCTATTTAACATCTTTCTGTCTAGCTTGGGGGCAACCTGACCAAACCTCGCTTTTCAAACTATGAGTCCCTTGAGTGGCCCCCTCCTTTTGAAGGGTTCCTGAGTGACCCCTTTGAAATTCCTCTAGCTTAATGATGGTCTATGTGACTATCTTCTCAGTGGTACAGGTTTTCCTCCTTGAGTGGGGATTGCTTTTATCACTTTTAATTAGTGATATAGATTCTCCTCCTTGAGCGGGGATTGATTTTATCACTTTTACTCGGTGGTATGGGTTTTCCTCCTTGAGAGGTGATTGCTTTGATCACTTTTACTCGGTGATACAGGTTTTCCTCCTCAAGTGGGGATTGATTTAATCACTCTTACTCAGTGGTACGAGTTTTCCTCCTTGAGCGGTGATTTATTTTATCACTTTTACTCGGTGGTACGAGTTTTCCTCCTTGAGTGAGGATTTCTTTTATCACTTTTACTTAGTGATATGGATTCTACTCCTTGAGTGGGGATTTCTCTTATAACTTTTACTCTATGATACGGGTTTTCCTCCTCGAGTGGGGAATTCTTTTATCACTCTTGCATTTATTGCTATCTTTCTCTTCTCAATTGTATATATCGTATAGAAGATCAACATCTTCTTCATACTGAGTATATGCTCTTTCTTTAGATTTATATTTTTGTAGAGCTATGAAGTCCTTTGCTTGTCCTGCACTCTCAGGTTCGTCAAATCATGGTCTTCTTCCTTGATGACTCAGGTACACATAGCTAACCTTATTACTTCTTCAATCTACTTTACTGAAGAACTCATCAATATTCATGCTCGTTAAAGTGGGAGGAAAATGTATAGGATCGAATTTGCACCCTTTAGGAAAATTCTCCTTTTACCCTTCCTCACTTTAGGAAAACCAAATCTGAAGGAAAAATTCCACCTAAGCCCAATGCTCACATCACACTTAGCACGTATTTTGAGTTTTAGTGGAGGCATTTTTGTTAGGGATGCCCACACGATACGTAGACATCTGCATGATGTGCTTATGTCCTTGATAGATTCCCACATTTGGAGCCTATAGAGGCATTACACCTCCCATTGGGAGTCGACTTGTAACGCCCTCTTCGATGAACCGACCTGAATATGGCCATTTTCTTCACTCTTTACTTCAAATTCACTCACCTTCATTCATTTCATGGCTGGTTGATCTCTCCACAAGCTCCAAGTAGCTTCTTCATCCTCTCTTCAATATCAAGAAACACTTTACACTTAATAGCAACAATATCAACACTCCATCACTTTAGTACAACAAGTGTGATACGAAACACCACGACAATAGAGGCTTGAGTTCCTCTTATTTTCTCCCCCACTAGCCTTGAGTGCTTTGGGCAGAGGTGGTAAGCTTTCACTCATCTTCTCTATTATTTGGTTGAGTAACATAACACTGTTTTGTAGTGCTTTTGTGTACTTTACTTCATTTCCTACTTTTATCGCTATCTATCTGTCTGTCCATGGAGGTGGGAACACCAAAACAAGGGTTTGACTAAGGCAAACCCCTATACAGCCCCAACAATCTCTCTCTCTCTCTCTCTCTCTCTCTTATGTGCAGGTATTGAAGAAATTCATGTGTTGGAGGCTTCATCTCTCGCACGGTCGCAAGCGTTTCTTTTCTCTTCTTCTCCTTATCTTTGTCCTTTCTATTTCACTTTATTCTAGTTCTATTATATTTTGTCACTTTATCACATTCTAGACATTCTTACTAATTAGAATAGAAGTAGTCACTTAGCCATTCCCTATGAAAAAATTTCTTTTTGGTTCGTACAAGATGCTAGCGCGCCTCGAGGACGCTGACGTGCTGCGCTATTGTCCATGTTCTGCACTGACATCCTTTGGTTGAGAGCTTGTCAATTAGTCTAGAAAACCTCTGTGACCTACTCTTTCTAGTTCTAGAACTCTTGCTGCTATTCTTTGAGGTAGTTTAGGGTAGTTCACCCCATGAGGCTCTTTGATTGAAGAGAACTCGTCAGTAGCGAATCCCCCGTCTCTACATGCATCTTCTTTACATTTCCAAAACCCTCACATCATCTCAAGACTTCCCAGATAGACATACCCTAACTTGGTGTTGCTTAATTCCATCTTTTGCATCTCTCATTTAGCTTATTTTAGGTAATTTTTCATACCACATTGTGTTTTCCAACATTTTATTTTCCAAGCATTTGCTTGGTGGTGAGCGGTCCCTTAAAATCTAAAAGAACCCCCTTCCAAGGTCCTCCTAATTGAGAATTGACTCAACAAGTTTGAGGTTGATTGTCAATCCAATTAGGGTTCTTAGGATATGATTGAATCACCTAGATAGAATAGGAAGTCATCCCCACTTCCTAATTTTACTTACATTTCATTTTGGTGAAACTAACTTCTTTGAACATTCTTCTTTTTTTAATTTGGAGTCCTTTAAAAGTCCTAGATCTAGATTACAAAAGTTGAATCTTGCTTTAGTGAAAGTGCATATAGGTTACATTTTTTCTTTCTTGCATCATTTCATTTCATTAAAAATCCAAAAATTGCATTTTTCATTCTCTTAATTGCATTTAGAAACATTATTATTACATTGAAAATTTAAAAATTTCATTTAAATCTTGCATTCAATTGCTTGTTAGTAGTCGCTTTTCTTTACATCCATTTGCACAGTTTCCTATTTCCAAACATCAGGTCCTTGGGTAGTCAACTTGAGAAAGTTGTTATGAAACTAGAATTTGATGATCTTTTTAGAAAAACCTCTGCTAGGACTAAAATGCCCTTCCTGGTGTCTTAGTCCCTCTCATGGGTTTTTCTCCAAAATCCTTTCTCTACTATTTTCTATTTGTTTCACCCCCTGGAACTTCAGAATATAGGAGGACCAAGATGCCCTTACTGGCATCTTAGTCCCTGTTGACTTTGACTCTCTAGTTTTCAAGGTCTGAATTTTCTTTTTTGTGTTTCTGTGGGCTACTTTCAATTTTTTGTTTCAATTTCCAAAATTATTGTTATCATAGTTTCTTTCATTTTCAATTGCATTTGCTTAATATTGCATAATGGATATGTGTTTCAAAAAGTTTTGGATGTCCTGAAATTCTTAGTAGATGTCTCAAATTGTGCCTTTGGTAATGACCCTAACAAAATTGAACTCACTCATTCTCACTCAACTCCTAATGCATGTCCTCCTTGTGATGTTGACATCATTGGAGAAGATGATGACAACATGAATAAGTTTCTAAACAACTATCTTTATAACCTTGAAGCTAATGCATCCTTCTACCCATCCATGAAACAACCAAATCCCCCTACAATACCAGCTATTGAGATGTTTGGTTACTTACATCCTAAAACTAAAGCAAAAGTTGACCCTAAGTTCCCTACAATAGGTGAATCTAGTTATTGTAAACAAGTAAACGCTCAATCATTTTATAATATAAAATTAAAAAACACTCCAATAAATCTCGAAGAAACATATGAGAAAGGAGTGACAATCTTGAGTAAACAGGGATGCAATACAACAAGCAAAGATTGAATTCATCAACACTTAGAGAAAGTTACAACTAATGAAAGCACAAAAGGGTTAGGTTATCAAGACCCCCCTCCCAAAACAAAAATACCTAGAGAATACCTAAAGCTTCATAGTGATGGTATGGTGATTTTAGATACGAATGTATTTACTCCTAACAATGATAAGGATGATAGGATCTCTTTAGGTCCTCCTTCTCCTTATTCCACTATAGAAGTTGGAGAATCTAGTCAAAGCAAGACATCTCATAAAATAAAGAAACATCAATACCCTTGTTTTCCATCTTCAACCCAGGGAACTTTACATATCCTTTTAAGTAAAGGACACATTACATTACGACCCATGCCTGAAAACCGATTTCCAAATCCTAAGAACAAAAACACATCTTATTGCAAATACCATAGAAATTTCGGTCACCATACTGATGCATGTCACACATTAAAACAATAATTTAAAAGGCTTGATATAATAGAAATAGTCCCTTAAAATGGGACACCTTGTCATGCAATATTTGTAGAGTCTTGATATTCTCACTATTACATGAACCTTCTTATCACCTACCTCAACCCATTCTTGTCTTGCACTCAGTGGGGACAAGAAGCAGATGGCCTTGTCCTAGTAGGTAATTTGTTGTTGTCCATTCAGTTCGTTATCTACGTTCCGCTTGTAAACACATAAAAATGACCTAGGCCTACAAGCTCTATTTTACCACTTTCATCCTAGCATAATTATGGCATTTTAATTATGTTTGTGGCCCACCTTTGACTATTAATTAAATAATTTATAATTATTTAATTAATTCATGTCTTTTTATTCTTCATGATTATTAAATAAATAGATTTTATTTATTTATTTAATACGTCACTAACTATCTAAAGTCTTCTCGTAATTAAATAAATTTCTTAATTTATTTAATTAATCTTTGCCACTTATGTCTTCCTAATTAATATTAAATAAATATATCTTATTTATTTATTTAATATGACACTAATTCTTAATTCTTCTTATAATTGAATAGATTTATTAATTTATTTAATAACTAGGCCCATTCTCTAAATTAAATAATTATTTTTAATTATTTAATTTCCTTATTTGATATTTCCCACATTTTAAATAAAACAATTTATTTAAAATGGTCTCACATGGTTAACTGTCAG
This sequence comes from Sequoiadendron giganteum, assembly GCA_007115665.2. Classification (NCBI taxonomy): domain Eukaryota; kingdom Viridiplantae; phylum Streptophyta; class Pinopsida; order Cupressales; family Cupressaceae; genus Sequoiadendron; species Sequoiadendron giganteum. Next base: position 777,964,531 of record CM021102.1, read on the forward strand.
TTCTTTTAGTAAATAATCTCAAAACCAATTATTTACTATCACACTAAATCCATATTTTGAATTAATTTTAATTCAAAATGGTAATATTCTTCTATAAATCAAGTAATTGCTAAAATTATTGATTTTCCAAATCTCATCTTCTTGGTCAAACTTGATCTTCTTGATTTTACTAATTTTCATTTCACTATCGCATCTATTCTCCATCCCTGATTTAATTTCTTAAATTAAATCTTGTCCACTCATTTGGAAATCTTACCCTAACCCTAATTGAGAGTTGCCATTTTGAATCTTGACCATTGATTCTAGGGCATTTCTCAATCTTTAATCTCATCTGTCCATCCAAAATTACATTTTCTATAAAATGCCAATTTTTTCCTCATTTTCAACATCTTGAATAATCTTGAATATCTCTTAATATGTTAATCTTCTAATCTCTTGCATTCTCTTGAGTTTTAACATAGTCTTGTTTTTGTCATTTAGCTACTTAGATAATTGCATGTAGGATTGATTTTCTCTTGCACAAGTACTTAAATCCTTCAACACTTGCTTAGGGCTAGTCCATAGTATACAGTTGCTCATCAAAATATGAGGGCAGTTCATTATTTCAGCAAACTAGAAGGTGCAATGGAAGTTAGCCATGGAGGATGAAGGACTGGGTGAGATCATTTCATTTTTTCCTTCACTTTTCATTGTCTATTGTGGATTGGTATAATATGCATGTAATTTGCTAACATCTAATCTTGCAGGAAAAATCCATAGTAGCATCTACCAGATAAAAATCCATGGCATAAGTACTAGGCCTGAACTCTTGAGTATAAATAGGCACTAATCATCTCTGCACACGCAAAAACAAGGGTTAGAACACATGGATTCGCAATTCAGCACATTACTACTATCTGAGAAACCAAAACTATATCTGAAAAAGAGTCTACACTAAGTCAACTCTTGTGAACCTTGGTCAATGGCAATTGTGTCACACTAAGTCACATGTGGCGTTGCATTTCGCAGTTGCGTCACAAATTCGTAGATGCATCATTCCACCTAGAAATTGTGAACCTTTATAGTGATTGTGTCTTTCGGTATGACAATTGTGTCATTTGGCAAGGTAGTTGCGTCTCAATCTCACACTTGCATCACTCACCACCCTGTTTGCATCGCATTTTGACACATGCGTCGTTCACCCTATCACTTGCACATTTTTAAACATTAACCTGCCCACCCATTGCACTTGCATCACGATGTAATCAAATGCGTTGAACATAAAGGCATTTTTGGTTTACACGACGACATTCGTGTCGCAACGCATTTGTTTTCCCCCTTAAACCCTAATAAATGCATGAAAATCAAGAAAATTAAAAGTCAAATAGGGTACTTACCGGTGCCTCTATGCCCTCAAGTCATTAGAATGTCCTCACACAATAGCCACGGTGCGTTTTCAATGGAATCACCACCATCTCCTCACGCTATGCTGATGCTGCGCAAAATCTCTAAATAGCAATTGTGATAATCACACTAGGTTTGGCTTTTTCAACCTATTTATAGGTTGAGAATTAGGGTTTGACTTGATGGGTTTGTATTGGAGGCTCATTTGACCGCCTTTGATTGGCATTTTCACTGGCTTAATATCCTCCATTTTCGAAACCGATCACACCGTTGTTTTTTCGGTCATCAAATTGACTAATCGAGACACTATTCAAATTTTTTTGACCCCGGGCCAAAATTCAAAAAATTTCCCGAGGGGGCATAGGCACTCCGTACCTTGGCTAAGGCATTTTCTTGACTTGTTTTCTTTTCAATAATGTGATAAACTGCATTATGACAAAGATGGGAAAAATGTAGATACATAAAAATGACCTAGGCCTACAAGTTCTATTTTACCACTTTCATCCTAGCATAATTATGACATTTTAATTATGTTTGTGGCCCACCTTTGACTATTAATTAAATAATTCATAATTATTTAATTAATTCATGCCTTTTTATTCTTCATGATTATTAAATAAATAGATTTTATTTATTTATTTAATGCATCACTAACTATCTAATGTCTTCTCGTAATTAAATAAATTTCTCAATTTATTTAATTAATCTTTTCCACTTATGTCTTCCTAATTATTAAATAAATATATCTTATTTATTTATTTAATATGACACTAATTCTTAATTCTTCTTATAATTAAATATATTTATTAATTTATTTAATTATTAGGTCCATTCTCTAAATTAAATAATTATTTTTAATTATTTAATTGCCTTATTTGACATTTCTCACATTTTAAATAATTTAATTTATTTAAAATTGTCTCACATGGTTAACTGCCACTTCTTTTAGTAAATAATCTCAAAATCAATTATTTACTATCACACTAAATCCATATTTTGAATTAATTATAATTCAAAATGGTAATGTTCTTCTATAAATCAAGTAATTGCTAAAATTATTGATTTTCCAAATCTCATCTTCTTGTTCAAACTTGATCTTCTTGATTTTACTAATTTTCATTTCATTGTCACATCTATTCTCCATCCTTGATTTAATTTCTTAAATTAAATCTTGTCCACTCATTTGGAAATCTTACCCGAACCCTAATTGAGAGTTGCCATTTTGAATCTTGACCATTGATTCTAGGGCATTTCTCAATCTTTAATCTCATCCATCCATCCAAAATTGCATTTTCTATAAAATTCCAATTTTGTCCTCATTTTCGACATCTTGAATAATCTTTTAATCTCTTGCATTCTCTTGAGTTTTAATATAGTCTTGTTTTTTATCAATTATCTACTTAGATCATTGCATGTAGGATTGATTTTCTCTTGCACACATACTTAAATCCTTCAACACTTGCTTAGGGCTACTCCATAGTATAGAGTTGCTCATAAAAATCTGAGGGCACTTCATTATTTCAGCAACCTAGAAGGTGCAATGGAAGTTAGCCATGGAGGATGAAGGACTGGGTGGGATCATTTCATTCATTACTTTGTTTATTCCTTTGCTTTTCATTGTCTATTGTGGATTGGTATAATATGCATGTAAGTTGCTAACACCTAATCTTCTAGGAAAAATTCATAGTTACACCACTTATGTAGATTGAGATTGGGAGGTGGATGACTTACTTTAGATTGACTTTCCTATGCCTTACTAGTCTTTTTCATTTTCTTTTCACTTTCTCTTACATGTGTGTATTGTGATCCCTGTGATGTTTTATTTTATGTTTCTCTCTTTCTGCATTCCTCTATTTGTACCTTCATTCTTGTCTATGTCGTAAGCTCTTCACCTTTTCTTTTATCTTTTAATTTTTATCTTGTGTTTTCCTTTTGTTGATGATGCAAGGCGTTGATAAACCCTATGTCTCTTCCATCTTGATCCAAAATGATTTTGTTTGTTTTTCACTCTTTTTTTTTCATTCTTCAAGTTCTATGTGTATTTCGAGAATGATGACAGTTCAGAGTTGTCTAATATTACTATAGCAAAGACATTTACTGACCTCGAATCCATAGATCCCTTATGTGTTTTTGGGGGCAACCCTCTTTTCCTTGTCATATTTTGACTGTTTTAAATTAATTTCTCACAACTTATGGTGTTAACAATTTCTTTAAAGTGGGGGCATACATTGGCATTATTTAAGCATGATTTCATTTGCATTTTTTTCCTTTCATGTTCCCTGATAAGATTTTCTTTCTTTATGTGATGTGTTTTCCCTCTTGGTGGTGTCTTTGGGTTTGACTCCCTCGGAAAGCATGATATTTCCTTGTTCTCTCATGGAAGCATTATATACAATGTTCCTTAGGATGAGACCTTGCACTTGTCCTCTCTTGGAAACAAGATGGGATGTTTTATGCATGTCCTCTCTTGGAAGCATTGGGTATGATGTTCCCCAGAATGAGACCGTGTATCTATCCTCTTTTGGATATGTTAAGCACAATGTCCCCTAAGAGTAAGACCTTGCATGAAGTAAGAAAAATCCCTTTGAACATTCCTCTTTCTTGTTGCATTTTCCTTTTGTCCTTATTAAATTCATGGAGGTATGGCTTTGATATGGTGCCCTTGGGGCTCACCTAGTGAACAACTAGCTTCACTAGCTCATGTGAGCATGAATTTTTCCTTTTGTACCTTGTTAAAGTCATGGAGGTATGGATTTGATATGGTCCCCCTGGGGCTCACCTAGTGGACAACTAGCTCCCACTAGTCCTCATGAGTGTGTGATTTTATTTGCATAGTGGATAGTGTGTTCCACTTGCAAATCCTCTTCAAGCCTAGACCTAGTCCACTGCGTTGGATGGCCAGTCGAAGCTTGATCCATTGAAGTTATTTTTCTTTTACCTTTTTCTTGTCTTTTATGGTGTATGTTTGCGATATGATTTTGGCTTCATATATCATTCACAAGCATTTTCCTTTGTGCCTATGTTGGTCTACCATAAGATCTTGATCCTAGGGGCTTGATTATCCCTCTTGATTGTTGTCATCCTATCTTACTAGAATTTGTACATTTGAACCCCTCTTGATTGTGTGGTTGACTACTTTAGTGTGAGTTTGAGGCAAGTTCATCATCTCACTAAAGTGGGGGCTAAATTTAGTGTAGTAAAATGCATACCCTTGAATTTTCACACTTGTTTGGGCCCACCTTTCTTTATTTATCCTTCTTTATGGCTTAATTGGTCCTATTTTGTGTCCACAATCCCTATGAATTGCATCTTTTTCTGGCTAATCCTGAAATTCTACTATGCATAAATGATATCCTAATGATTTTGATTTGTGAGTCCTTGATTTTTAGTCAGGATTAAAATGCCACTCAGGGAATCTTTGTCCCCCTGAGGTGTCAGGACCTTGATTTTGAGGTATCTTAATTGGTCCCATTTTTTGTTTCTATGCCCCAAGTTTCATCACCTGGGACTAAGACGTCACCTAGGGAATCTTAGTCCTCCATGAGTCATTTTTGGGATTTAAATTCAAATTTTGATGGGATTCGACCTCCTTCATTTAATGAATTCATATGTTGGCTCAAGGTGTGATAATTTTGGGATATTGAGCATAGATAAGTATAAATACAAGGTTCATTAATTCATTTTCACCTAAGTCTTTTGTGAGAGCATTCACAATATCAAATTGAGTTCAAAAGAGCATTCAATAGTAGATTCATCAAGAATTTGGAGGCATAATCAATATTCAACCATCATATCAAAGGCTATTCTTGCATCATGTGTGTTGTTGTGCTAACATTCGTGATGTAGGGTTTTGATTCAAGCAAGCAAGCATTTCAAGATCCATATCCATTGCAACCATTTCATACAAGAATGCAGACTTCACAAGGGTTTGGTGAGTTGTAGCATTACATGTTGTTCATTCACCAACAAGGGGTTTGACCAAGGAAAACCCCCATAAACTAACAATCAACAAGTTTTTCCTATCTTGCATATTTATGTTTGTAGATCTAGGTTGAAGAATTGAAGATCACTTGGAGTGAGAAGTTGTGAAAGTTGCAAAGTTGCATTATAAAGTTGTCATCTTCACAAAAAATCACCTATAGGCTAGATCCGAAAGTTTCAGAATCTGAGATCCGAAAAGAAGCAAGTGCAGACCTTGGAGCTCAAGACCACATTCAAAATTTTCAAAAATTCACAATGGGACTAATACGCCACCTTGGGCATCTTATTCCTCCAAAGCATATCTTTAAGAGATTCTTTCAGATTCAGTTTCGACATCTGAATATTTTGTATTTGCCCCAAAAAATAGCAACGAGACTAATACGCCATCTTGGGCGTCTTAGTCCTCCAAGGCATATTTTGGAAGCTTCTTTACATTTCTAGAATCCTCACATCATCTCTAGACTTCCCAAGTACACATACCCTAACTTGGTATTGGTTAATTCCATCATTTGTATCTCTCATTTAGCTTATTTTAGGTCATTTTGCATATCACATTGTGTTTTCCAACATTTTATTTTCCAAGAATTTGCTTGGTTGTGAACCCCTGAAAATCTAAAAGAGCCCCCTTCCTAGGTCCTTGTAATTGAGAATTAACTCACCTTGTGATGCTTGGTTGTGAACCCCTTAAAATCTAAAAGAACCCCCTTCCTAGGTCCTCCTAATTCAGAATTGACTCACCTTGTGAGGTTGATAGTCAATCCAATTAGGGTTCTTATGACATACTTGAATGACCTAGATAGAATAGGAAGTCTTCCCCACTTCCTCATTTTATCTACTATTCACATACTAAGACAATATTTCTTGACTACCATGAATTTGTAATTTTATTTCAGGATAGTCCACTTTTTGTAATGTTATTTTAGGACAATCCTCTAATTCTTAGATTATGATAGTTGTAATGAGCCTTGTATTTTAGGGCAATCATCTAATTTATTCTATCATGATTTCCTAGCTTCTAATATGACTATATTTGGTCCATGATAGCATTTCTTAGTCCATTTCCATCATAACTTTCATTGTAATAAATAGAATTCAAAATTGAATTAGATGGAATGGAATGAAACACAAATGAAATTATCAGCTAATCTTAGTTATGCGTTATGCAATGTGAAGTAATTTCATAACAATTTCACTTAGGCTGAATTTCAAAATTAAATTAGGTTGTGTTGTGTCCATAGCAAACACGCCCCATTTGGATTAGGGACCCCCTCTTTTCCTTTCCTTCTCCGTCGGGTCATTCTTATTTTTCTTCGTTTTGCATGCCCCTATTTTTGAGCCTAATATTGTCACATGTCTTAAAACTTGCTAAAACACCTTGGCCAAAATCACCTATCCAAATTTCACCAAGTTTTGGGCCCTTGTGGAATTTGGTATATGGGCTTCTATCCTCTAGAGGTCATAACATCCGTCGCCCCTGGCGGACCTGCCATTATGGGTCTCCTTATGCAAAGGTTTTTCCTCACTTTGTCATTCTTAGTAGACTTCACCTCATGTCCACCTGCAATGTAGCACCCACATGACCTTTTGTTGGACGTCCTCTCCAACATGGGTTTCCGTAGTTTCACCAACATTGTCTAAGTTGTACCTACAAATTAATATAGCCATTAATGATGGCTCACCTATACAAATGTTGCCTCCCAGCTATCATTTTCATTCAAAATTTTCAATTTTAGAGAGCGGAGCATCCATTTTGGCATGTGAGAACTTTGAAGGATTTGACTGCAACCATAACCATTGACCATAGAGATAAGCCTCCATTGTCGCCATAAATTTAAACTTACAATAAATGGATTAGGGTTTTAGCATGAACAAACTGTTAAACACTAGATCATTACAGAATAAAACCCTAGTTTTCTCAAGTGATGCCGCTATCACGAGTTTCCAACTGGGATTTACGCCTAGAAGTGTTGTTTAGATCGATAGGGTCAAGGGCGACTTTTATAACCTCTGAATCCACACTCAAGCTTTGCCAAAATGAATAAAACATTATAATAGGTAAAAATTCTCTCGCGACCCTTTATGTGGAACTTTTCCCTGTCATTGCTATGACCAAGGGCAAAGCACACAAGATTGCTCGTCGTTCCACCTTTGCACTCACATTAAACTCAAACCTTGGATCGCATATGGAAAATAATTAAATCCTTATAGCTTCATGGGTTCCTTCGCACTGGAATCCACAACAGGATCTCTACTCTAGCTATGCCGCTCCTAATGATTAAGTCAACGAAGCAACCCACTTTGTGGACTATGCACCTATCATCGTCCTAAGAGTGTTTAACCAAGTATTGGTCAAAATTAACCATGTCATTGAGTCAATATGGGCCCATACCCATGGAAATTTATAGGTGGGTCACTTCATGTGGAGGGCTATCTTGTCAATGGCATTCTCAATAGAAAAAAAAATGCCCCTTCCCGTGATCTATTCCCTGCATCCATAAATCCCAACATTGAAGTCAAAGTGGTAAAGTTTCAAAGTCAAATTGATTACGTGGGTTTGACCTTGTAGGTGTCCACCATTTGGAAGATCATCTCCATGCTTCCATTACTAATAGAAAGGCCCTTGTGTCACTCCGCCCTGCAGGTTTCACAATTCCTCAAAACAAAGTCGTTAGTTCACCAATAAAATTTTGGGTTAGGCAATCTCTCCGGGTCTATTCATGTGAACCACCATTTGTGGGAAGTCATTAATTCAAAGCCATTCCTTAGTGGAAAAAATCCACTGCTTTCCTGCCATGTGGACCCCAAGCCTACTAAAGCTGTCGACATAAAGAAGACATGAAGACAAAGTTATGAGTCAGGACTCTCCAATGTGTTCGCCAATGCGGGTCGCCACTATCGAAACACTGCCCCCTTAAATCCATTGTTTAATGGCGATGACCCATAGATCTCCACTACCTATCTTCCACATGCCTGATTCCCACACTTCAGGAATGACCAAGTTTCCAAGTAAAATGACCAAGCTTAACTCGTTGTGTGCAACGAGGGATTTAGAACCTAAATTAACCAAGCATAAATACATGGCAGGTCCAACAATGAAAATTCTATTTGTGGAATGTTGTTTCCCTTTGGTTGTCCCCTAATAGTAAAATAGTAATGGATTTTCTCATCATTTCTTCCACCTCCTTCACACCTGCATAAGCTTCAAGGCTTGATCTAGCAAAAGGGCATTACTCTAGGCGTCTCCAGTGTCGATTTTTGCATGTTCCAAATGAATTTGCTCTAAATTCACTCAACAATCAATTTATGTGGAAATTTATCATTGGGTCATTTCCTGTGGGAATCTACTTCCCTAGTGCCATCCCTTAAGAACTTTCATCCTGGTGGCTTTCGTAGGGTGGAGACCTGCACTGCTAGACCCACATTCTTGCAAGTTGCCCAAACAAGCTTCAAATGATAATATATAATGAATGTTATGATCTTTCAAGGGTATATGGATGTATTTAATGATCTATTTATTTTCCCTCTCAATCTGTTAATGCACTTGGTACACCTTTTTTGTGTCCAGGATTTATGGAACTTGCTGAGGGACCATCAGAGAAGCCAATAGAGAAAGTTGATAATGGAAAGAAACCAGCTAGAGCTTCCAAAGGAAAAGAAGAGAAGGAACAAATGAAGTACCAATTCCATGGGGTAGAGTTCACTTCCAAAATCACTTTCAACTAGGACAAGGTCACCGACAAGGACCTTAGAAATGTCAACATCAATGAGTTTAAGCAGAGGGTGATGATCAAACCCACAACAAAAGAGGCTTTGAGAATCCAAGAAAGTGGCCTTGCAAAGGCCACAGGCTTTCCTCCCACCTTGGTTGCACCAAAACTAGTAATGGCTTGCCAAGAGGGTTATCACTCTCAGAACAAAATAATAGTTGCCAAGGATGGGAGAGTACTAGCCGAATTGCCTACTCAGTCTATTGGGAGGAAATTTTTCATCCCAACCTTCGATGAAATGGAAGAAGTTGAAAAGGAGATTTCTCTACAAGTATGGAAGCATGATCCTATTGGATGCAAGCAGACAATAAACCAAACCTGGTTGAAAGATAAAAAGGGTAGTGCCAGCAAGGTACCCGAATGTTGTATATAAGTGAAGGTCCTTTGTAGAAGAGACTAATGACTTTGTGACTCTCCTCAAGAGAGTAATGGGCCTTCCAACTTCCACATTATTCAAGGAGTGGATGTTTTATTTCATTGTGGAGATCCTCTAGGGAAATTCCAAGTTCCACTAGGCGAAGATGATAAGAAACAACCTACATAATCAATAATATGGTGGTTAAGAAGATTTCATAATTTTATATGACCTCTTATCTGTTCTATCTCCTGGCCATCAAGTTCCCATACAAAGACTTTGATTGTGTTGGGGTACTGGGGGAAAATAAGGGACAACTTAAGGTATATGATTGTTACCCGCAACTCCAATACAAGAACTTCAAGAAAGACTACAAGAGAGTAAATGGTGCCTTCATTGGGAACATCATCAAAACCTTGGGTAGAGATTATCATAAAGGGTATCACATAGTGCCAAGGCAATCATAAAGGGATTTGGATATTTGTTCATCCAATTCCCAAAATTCACATACATTAGAGCAAAGGGATTCTTGAGAATAACCTACTAGCTGCCCCATTATCTGAATGCTAAAATTATTTTTCTAGAGCTTACTCGGCAGCTGTAGACTGCCCACACCTTATTGCATAACCTACATCATATTGGGGTTCCATATCTCCTCACATTTGGATAGAGAATGTACTCTTCTGCTACTAGCCCATGCACTGGGTACTTTGAGAAGGAGTTGGTACAATATAAATTTTAATTACACATAGATAGAGGAGGCATAGATCCCCTCGAGAATTTAAAGAAACAAGTTGGAAGATAAAACACCCATTGACCTCAGCTTGAATAATTTTGGGAAAATTGTGATGATGAAAAATAGGTTCGAAAGCGAAATTACATGAGGATGACTACCCAATTCATAAAGCCTATTAATTTGTTCATGGTGATCGATCCAATTGTTGAGGCTGACAACATTCTTGATGATAAGTATAATGCTTTGATAACTGTGTCATTGCCAGTCATTAACTGGGCTGAGGAAGAGGTCACTGACCTAGACACTATCACCTGACCTATGGAGGAAAGGACAAGGAAGTGGATTGATGAACATATAGCTCAACTACACGAGTAGGACACAAAACTAACATATGGGGAGCTTGAGGATGAGCTCGAGAGTGAAACAAATAGCAGTGCCACTGTGGGCTCATCAGGGGAAGCTCCCAAATCTACACCTATTAGAAGATCAAGGAAAATTAAAAATGTATCTGAGAGGAAGCCAAAACATAAAGTGTACACAATAAAATCAATAGAGAGGCAACCACCAAAGAAGGAAAATAGAACGGGGACTTTTGTTCTCAAAATGCCAACCATCCAAGAGGAAGGACCCTCGCATCAAGAGGAGGAAGAAACCAATCAACCTCATTCACTACCACCTACCACCACTGCCACTACTGCCACTACACCATCCACTTCCACTCCTCAACTATTTCCTGTCTCATCCTTGACTGCTATGGACATCTTTGTCCACCTCATCTCCACTTCATCGATGGCTCCAGTGGTGGTATTAGATTCTTCCACTTCCACCACTTCCCCACTATCATCTCCCTCACTCCCACCTCCACTACCTACCTTTTCCACTCTGTTGCCTTCCTTTCCAACAAAATCCTTAGAACCTCTTACCCTACTGCATGCCTTCACCACTTATATGCAAAATGTGCCATCTGAGCTCTTTGGGATAATCCTCACACCACAGGTTTTAACCCCAACAATTTATAGTCTTTGCATGTGTTTTATAGGTCTTATGATGCTGATTAGGTGAAGGAAAAAGTGTTGCAAGATTATCCAAGCTCCCCTAGTTGCAGCTTGGAAGACACTTACAGGCTGAGTTCTGCAGTTCGAGCTCCGGGAAATTATTGGGAGTAGATGTGCAGGTTGAGGTCTATAGATTCCCCCTTCAAATGTTCCGAAAAGGAAAAAGGGACATTCCCACTAGTTGTGGCGACCGAGTCCGAAAGTGCCTATTTTCCAAATATTTTTGTGGATCCGGGTACCCATTTGGCTAAAATAAGCCTTAGGCCAGTTTCCCGAAATCACCCTGAAAAAGGACTAGGTCGCCCAACTTGGCACAAGTGTCCCGTCAGGCATAAAAATCAGATTTTTAGGATTTTTGAGTTCAACCAAGTCTGCAACACACTTTTAGGTACACATTCCTAGTTTTACAACTTTCTATTTTGTTTTATAAGCTTTCTTAGATTATTTAGTATAAGTCTACATATGACAATGCGTATTTAAACATAGTCTATTTTCTAGGTTTTGCATCAATATTTAGTTTCTATTTGCAATTCTTTACATTTTAGGTCATTGTATTTAGATACATTGTGGACACACCACACCTTTAACACACAATAACCCATAATATTTGAATGTAACATAAGCATTTTGGCCCATCTTTCTCCTTTTAGGTGAAAAACCCTACAAGTGTTAGAAAGCATTAAGGTACCAAAATCTGTGTTATAGAGACTCCTAGCTAGGAACTTGAAGAAGAGTAGCCCAAAGAACACAAGGACAAGGAAGAAAACCCCAAGGGGCATCACTTTGAGGAAGGTAAAATTGACACAGATGCTAATGTAGAAATAATTGATGAACCCCCATGAACTAGCCAAGATGAGGACCTTAAAGGTGAAGAAATGCCTCCAAAAGGAGAGGGAGAGAAAGACAAAGAATAAGAAGAGAACGTAGAAGAAAAGAGTGCTAGGCTCAAAAAGGGATTGAAATTGAGCATAAAGAAGGTATAGGGGTGACATAGGAAGAAATTGAAGAAGATGTAGAGACTACTGATCCAGACAAAGGAAAATCTATACAAGAGGAGTCCGATGAGGAAGAGAGAAATGATGAACAGTGTCCCAGGCATGAAGAGAATGAGCCTTTGAATGAACAAGAAGAAGAGGGGGATAACGAATCCTTAGAACATCTAATGTAGGTTCCTGACTGGTTGGAGTAGTATCTTAAGAGAAAGGCTCCCATACCCATAGAATGCAAGGCTTGATTGGAGGCCATCTTAGCCAGAGCACAAGTCAAGACTCAAAAAGAAAAGAAATTGAAGATTAGATCTCACATTGCTACTAATGCTTTTGGGTCCAAGATATTAAAGTGGCCACTTCTATTGTGGGAAAGGATGTAGATACCATTCAGGTCCAAGACTATCAAATATCTACCATTAACCTGGGCCTAGTGTCCTGAGCCCAAAAGATTGATGAATTCCAAGGGTTCATCTCCACCATCCTGCAAAAAATGAACAAGGATCAGTCCACAAAGGAGGAGATGAAGGCACAAGTGACAAAACTTACTACCTACATACAACAATGGACCTCATCAGGAGAAGAAGCTCTGATGGGATCACCCGCACCTGCCATCTTATCTAAAGAGGAAGTGAATAAAATGGAGAGAATGAAAAAATATACAAAGTCCACATCTGACTAGTTCAAGAGGGTCGGCGACATGGGTGATAAGGGCATCCATTACATAGTCAAGATGCATACCCACTATTTGATCCTACAAAGGCAATTTAGATAGAGGTGGGAACTTGTAAAGATTTCCTTGATCTTTACAAAATCATGTACCCCAAGTTACAAAGCATATTGTAGATATCTCTGGAGGTTTGGGAGAAAGAGATGGGCTTTCCAAAGGAGGATCATGGTCTGCTCGATGCTTGGTTGCATACTCTTGAATTTAGAATTGTAATTTTGGAAAGGTCATTGATAGAGCTAGACCATACCCATTCCAATGCTGTTACTCACTTGGATGAGGTGGATGACCTCTTGAAGCTAATGATGGTCTATGGGATGCCTGTCCTAGAATTAGATCCAGAGCCAATAACGCAAGAGATTCACATATGGGTGGAGCAGGGAATTGATGACACATTGTTGGTGGATTTCATTGATTTCACTATGTGAACTTTCTTAGAGTTAGAGTAGATGGTTAAGGTGGGAGATACATGTGTAAAGCACCACAAGGAAATGATGAATGATTTTAAGAGGATTTCCTTTCACATTACCAAATCAGACTTTACAAAATGGGATAAATTCCAAGCTATTATAGGGAAGTTTGTTTATTATGCTACTCTACAAAAGGAAGCTGGAAATCCCTTAATAGACGATGAATTTTTAAAGAAGTAGGTAGGAGAAAAAATAGACTAGAGGATGAAAGATGAAAAAGACAAAAGAGTCTATTTTTATATTGTAAAATATTGAGATTAGGTGAAACCCTAAGCTAGAATGAATTTGAGCCACTCATTGTAAATAAATCTTGACCTTTCATTCTTCTTTTGAAAAAATATAAATAGGGGCATCCTCTAATTTTCAAAGAGAGATGAGTTGTTGTTTAAAGACATGCTGCTACAAAATATAAGAAAAGCATTGAGTTAATGCTTTCTTGTGTTTTTCTCTTTATATGTGCATGATTCTATCTCCAATAGTTAGTTTCAACATTGTTTATTTCAGTTCTAGTTCATTTTTTGTTAGTAGTTCATGCTATGCTTTAATGTTGGATGTATGATATAGTGTTTGATGCATTTCCAACTCATAATTTTAGCAAATTGTTGATGAAAAAATTCTATGTAAATTTAGTCTGAGCTAATTCATTTACAGTACTTAACTTCAATTGTGTATGTGCATGCTTTTAGTATTCATGTTGCATTTTGAAAATCATATGTAAGCCTTAGAAGATTGCACTAATTTTATGATACCATGGGCCATACCTAGTTAAGTAAAATTTAATTTGGAAGTATGTCCACTGTAGAATTCTCCATTGTTACTATTCATCCTAGTTGCAGACTTAGGAAAACTTCTAAACTTTAAAGTTAGAAACAAGTTTCCAGCATCATTGTAAATCCAAATTTGATGACATAAGTGAGTATCAGATTGTTGTTTTGACATTGCTATCACTGTTCACCCACTTCTAGAAATATAAAACTCCATTACAGAACCAAGAAAACTCCACACTTTGTGAATCATAAAGGCCCTTTGTGATTACCAACAAATCACATCAACAATTGAGCTATTTTTGCAAGTCATGACCTGACACCCAAGAGACCTTGGGGTGATTCTCTGAAACTTAGTTGCAGATTTTCACCTTTCAAGAGAGACGTCACACTTGCATGTTGTTTGTGTTGAGAAAGTGCAAAAATATCCATCAACATAACTAATTCTAAAAGAAGGGCCCTTGGAAGAAGTTGGATTGAATTGGGTCCTTCTCCCCTCAAATATTTCATAAAGTACTTAGATCCACACAATATAAGAGATAATTTCAAGAATTAAAGACCCCTACTAGGGCTAGGAGAGCCAAGAAAGGGGAAGCTTCAACATAAACACCACAACTTCACCCTACATCTCCTCCAACCCATCCATTTCCATCTTCTCCTTCACTTCATGCAACATTTTCCCCATTCACTTCCCACATCCAAGGCATTGTTACAATAGCTGCCCCACCTCATCCATAAGTTGCTGCAATCCAACCATTGCCACCCCCACCTCAACTAATGGCTTGGTTGGGAAATAATCCATCCTTGTTGTACTTCAACGACTACCATGACATGCCAAAGAATTTGGAAAGCTTCTACACCAAGTTTCATCCAAATGATCCACAATGAACAATAGAAGAATACACTAAGATCTTCCAAATAACATTGAAGGATATGCAGATTGAACATGAGGAGGTTTCCTATAGGCTATTCCCTTATTCATTAAGGGATGATGAATTCTATTGGTATATCCACTTGCCTACGGGATCTATCATCTCTTGGGACCTCATGAACAACAGTTTCTTGTAGAAATTCAAGGTTCTAGTCAGGCCTACAGATTTGTACCAGTAGTTCATGTTGGTGAAGAGCGAGGTTAATGAGCCAATCAACTCATTCAATAATAAATTTCACAGAGCCTACATGAAGTTGCAACCTCCTTACATAGTTGATGATGCTTTAGAAATAATGGTATACTATAAGGCACTGGATAACCTAACATCCACTTTGGCCAAAAGGATGTATCAACCACCTGAAAGTTTGACAAAGGCTTATTCTGAGGCACTAAAAGAAAGCAATAACCTGGGACAACATGTTGTAGGACCGATACCATCATTGGGACCAGATGCCAACCCTGGACAAGTTTAGGGGCTTACTCATGCCTTGGCACATCAAACTTTGTTGATGAACCCAATTCCTCAACTGCCCATGGTGCCATAAATAGGGCCTCCATTGAATCAAGGTCCACCAGTGTCGAGCTATTTGAAAGCTCCACATCAACAACCCTATGCTCAACAATCCAAAGTTTATTCATACCTATAGTACTTTGAAGTATCAATAGACCTATAGGATCAGCTCACAACACCTCCTGTTTTCCTTTAGAATTCAGTCCCAACTCAAAGTAGTGTAGAAAAAGAGTGGATTGATGAGGTGGCTAAATTGGTAAAGAAGTTGTCCATAGAGGTTACTCATCTAAGGAGCCACAACAACCAACTGCAAGCATCTTCGAAGAGAATTCAAGCTAATTTTCAAAGATATCATCAAGATTTTGGACCATCTTCGAATAAAAATTATGAATGGGGGTAAAGCTCAAGACAAAAATTTGAAAGAAGGTAGCTTCATAGGAAGAATAGAACATGGAATAACCAACCCAACAATGGTGGAGTCCCTACACATTTGGACCCACCTACTGGCTTAGATAAACAAACATGCAGGGTCTACTTGGTAGAGGTGGCATTGTCTGGATGGTGTAGAATTCAAAAATCCAATAGGTATTCCGAGCTTGATTGTCCGGAGTTCCAGACTGCTATGGAAATCTTTCAAGTGGAAGTTCAAAATGTCATTGATGGTTTGAGTTGTAGGGACGTAGTCCCATCAAAACTTTATGATTCATCTATTCTAGTGGTCAACTAGGCTCCCTTCCCACAAAGTGATAGTAACTCACCCGAGAAAGAGACCACAATAAAGGGAGGTGAAGCTAAAGAGGTAAGTAAGGAAATATCTTTGTCTCAACTCTTTAATTTAGTAGATAATGGTCCTAGGGTTCGGTGAGTTGCAACATCATATTTTGTTTATTAATCATTCTCCATTCCTATTTTATTTCATTTCAAGGTTTGATTACCAAAATAGGGTTTGACCAAGGCAAACCCCTATCCACTAACAAAACAATATTTTTCCCTCTCTCTAGTGTGTGATTTTTTAGGTTTAGATTGAAGGCACATTAAAGAGAAAGTTTGGAGAAGGTTGTCAAAGTGCTCAAAGTTGTTAAAGTTGTCACCTTGCATTGGAGATACTTGGAGGACTTCTACAGGTTGCAAATCAGGGTTTCGGATCCAAAAATCAATTGGGAAGAACAAAGTAGACCTTGAAGACCAAATTCAAACTTTGAAGTTTTAGAAAACCCTAACTGGTTTGATACACTAGATCTGGCATATGAGTCCCAATTTAGGTCAATTTTTCAAGTTTTTACAAATTCAGATACCTATTTTCTAGATTCTTGTTTATGTATAGAAACCCAGATCTAGGACTGATTCACCCAACTTGGAATATGAGTCCTAATCAGCATGAAAGTCACCATTTTCAGCATTACAGAGCTTCATTCAGTCATCTCCAAGTTTCCAAGTGCTCACATTTCATCTTGCAACTTTTTGTGTTTTTTTTCATGCACTTCTAGGTCATTTAGTGAAAGATTACATCTTACATTGCATTTGTCTTTCCAAGTCCTAACTTGGTGGTGATCCCCTCATTAGTGTATAATCAGCCCCTAGGATAGCCCTATCGCAAGATCCCTTTCCCCTTTGCATTGAGATCCCTAGGGTTATCCTTGAATGAGATAATTGGAAAGTGGGTCTTGCTCTATGTTCTAAACCATACGAATGCACCCATCCCACTTTTCCCGTTGTTTTAGAAGTTACAAAAAATATGACCTTTTGAATACACCTAGCAAATTTTCCTTTTTTTATATTTTAAAATCATAAATTACAACCTTGCATATATACATCTAATTTGAATAAACATATTCTTTGTGATATTTCAGCTAAATTGGCCTTCATTCAAAGGTCAGCTGCTAAAATTGTAAAACTATTATTTTATTCAATGACCTTTGTTTAAAGTCCTTAAATAATATTTTTTCGATCAATAAACTCTTCATTCGAAGGTTCCTTCAATTGTAGATACCTTCGAACACAGTAAAAATCTTCGATTAAATAATCTTTTAATGAAGGGCCTTATCAAGTTACTTTTAGTGTTTGCTTCAAAATTTCCTTAGAAAATCCAGTTTCAAACCTCAGGTTGGACCTGTTGGTTATTTTTTGAGAACCAAACCTGATCTTAGCCACTATCTATGAATCTTCTAGAATTCAATAGTCAATAATTGTGAGGATTGGCCAATGAACAAGTAAAGGATCCTTGGGCCTTTACTTCTACACTTCAGGCTTTGTGAAACCTAGGAGGGTGATCCTGACAATGTTTATATGATACTCTTGTGCCATTTTATCATGAACATTGAAATAAACATATAATTCTCATGTAATAGCTCAAAAAATGAAATATATCAAAGAAGTTGGCTGCTTCTTAACAACACTCTACATCTAGAGCATGAGAATGGTGAAATTTAAAACAATAGAAATTGTAACTTATTTGAAAAGTATTTGACTATATAAGTGATTTGATACCGAATTGACCAAGAAAAAGTGTTACTTAGATTCGTGCCTTATCCTAAGCACGAAGTCAATTCTAAAACCTATGTAAATCTGATAACAATTTAACACATAACATCATTTAAGCTTTGAAGATACTGCATTACAACATTACAACATTATATTTCTAACTGTCACTTCTTACTAATATCCTAGCACTCAATTGACATAAACCTGTAGCTTCACTCAATAATTTACATTAATTCCTTGAATTAAAAAGCAAGAAAAAAACCACACATCCACTGGAAATCAATGGAGACAAATAAGAACCCTTGATTATATTATTCATAATTCATGAACTAAGTACATAGGATAGAAAATGGCTTTCAATTTGCACCAGTCTATATTATATTTCCAGTATTTCTATCAAAATTACATATGCATTAGCATACTCCAACCTAAGACAAAACTCAAATTGCTCAGTATTCTCTTTTTACAGTTCTCTTCAATCAATTATAAAATAGCAAACCCCCTACTTCTGGCCTTGAATTACTTCTTACAGAAATGAAGGAGAAAAACACGATTTAGGATAGAAAGTACACATGTCACTATCACATTGGAACATCAGAAAACATATTCCCTTTGTAGTTATATTTGCGTTTTCAAATGAACGGAGTGCACAAAAGGAAAAAACCCATAACTCCCATCAAAGAAGATTTACCTACCTTCCAAAAGGAGTTTTTCATCATTGCAACAATGTCCAACACCTCTCCTTCAAGTTGGTCATAAAAAAAAACACTGAACCAAGACACCACCTCTGAAATGGTTCATCATCTTCAAAATCAGAGTATGCATGTCACCTTCATGATTTTTTTGAAATTGGAGAATTTATCTCACCATCATCAAAGTCTTCTTGACCTGCAAGCTGAAGAAGATATCGGGCATATTTTGGATCATCTTCTACCTCATCATCCATGGAAATACTAGGTTCCTCCATAAAATAATCATAAGCCATGTGTTCCTTATCCTTCTTCTTTCTCTTCCCAGATAGACGAGCCAGATCATCATTACCATCCTTCTTGTGCCCAGTCAACACATATTTTCTATAACCATCCTTGGTAATATCCTTGACCTCACCTTCACGACCAAAATTCTCTTCTCAACCCTTGGCGCTATAGATTTTTTAGGTGAATCTAGCTTAATTTTAGGCGTGGATGTAACATCTAGGGTTCTATCCCTCTTATTCCTCTTTTGCTTAGGTTTCCTCTCAAGTTGAGGGCATGACACAATAGAATCACTCATGTTTTCAATATAAGAATCCTTAGGTTTATGAATCTTTTACTTGCAGAAGAAATCTAATGGTCTGTACTCTCAGAAGAAAATTTATAGAACAACACCTTTCCCAGACCACACACCATTCTTACCACTCAATGGAATTTTCACATAATCAAGCCCTTATGAACCCTAAATACCTAAGGTATATAGAAATTTTGATATTTTTCCAAACCAACTAGCTAATGCATAATTGACACACAAAAATGTGAATACCAACTACACAGGAAAACTATCATCAATGCCCTTGCAACTTCTTGCCTAAGCTCTTCACAGCTTCTTCTTAGAATCAAGGCCAATTTCTTAGCTCTTGATGAATGCAATTGTGAAATAAAATGGTTGTCAACTCACATTATATCGAATATTTGGAGCACGTATTCCATTGATGTTCAAAGAAAGCTCACACAAGTGAGCTGACAAACAACCACTTGATTTTAAAACTCAGTCGTTGATTATGTGATGACATATATCAACAAATAATCCACATCAAATAAATTAATTTTGAAAAGGTTGATTGCATGCATCCATTTCCTTTGTCCATTTAGAAAAGACCACGTGGATAAGAATCCACCCTGTCCATGGGCTCCAACGTGCACTTAGTACCAAAGAAAAAACTATCGTGTCAAGTTTCCCTCTCACCAGTGAGAGTTAACTCACTCACAACTTTCATCAATGGGGAGGCAGGGAGTGGTTGAGATTAGATCTCTTGTCTTCAACATGTGCGTGCCTTATCGCAAGTAAATTTTCCTATGCACATAACCCTCTGGTACAACCGACGACGAATATTAAAAGATCTTCCATGTGATTAGAATACATGCGGAAAAGCCCTATTAGTAGCACACACTTTATTCCTTTATACCCTTATGGTGAAATATTTTATCGTTCTTTTCCCTTTACTAATGTTGATTTTTCCCTTTAGATTGCTCCACGTGGCATTCGCCTACTTCCCTATTGAGATACGAGAGGTAGAATTGGGTACCCCACAGGATGGCGAGGAGTGGTTAGGATTGACCCACATCATCCACCCTCAATCGTCAATCTCAATTGACAAGGTGTTTGCTTCCTTCAAAACCAGGTGGGTCGCTTTGACAAAGGTGCAAATGTCTTCAGCCCTCTAGCCCACCGGATTATTATAATGGAAAATGGAATAGATCAAGGGTATGAGGAATGACCAAGATTAACCTTGGTAATCCAATGGTTGTCATAATCGCTGAAAACCTACGCGTGTAAAATGTTAGTGCTTTAAAAGGAGGACACCACTAGGCATACGATAGATGAGGACAAAAGGATTAAAAATGGAACTATAGGAAAATGATGCAAATATTAAAACCAAACTCAGGCCCCAAAAAATATTTCGAAGAAAATCAACCCACATTACTATAAGGTGGTATTTTAATAAAGCAACGAGCAATGACTGAGACACTAGGATTGAAGGGCTAGAAGTAAAATAGACTCAATGGCATAATATGTTTCTTGAATGAGTGAGAACCGACGATAAGAGGTCAATGAAAAATCATAACATTTGCAAAGGACACCAAACTCAAGGTTGTTTTAGAAAGGGTTTTAGCAATACAAAACCTAAGGCATGATAATGGATGACACCCCAAGCCCTAGGACATGAAAACAACCAAATTTTGGAAAATTTTGAGATGGAACAAAAAGCAATTTTTAAGGGTTCCATCAGGACCTTCAAATATAATTAACTTGACTTGATAATTTTCAAGATCGTATTCCTCAAATCAGGATTTACAACAAGTATAATTTTGATATATTTTTATATTATTATGTATCCAATTTTCAATTTTTACTAAACATAGGTTTTTCACCAAACATCAAGTTCTTCATTCTACACAGATGAAAAAATAGTAAAAAATTGACTTTTTCTTTCAAAAAATACCTTTGCACTAGGTATTGATGTCCTTGTTTCACCATTTTTTTAAAATTTCAATATATACACAATAAGTTATGCTCAATGACATACACCTATGTCCAAATTATAGTTACCCTTACTTCAATAATTGATTAAAAAAATCTGTAATAAAAAATTATAAAAATATCCATGCACTAGATATTGAGGTTAAACATCTATATTTTAAAAATTAGAATTTTATCCTCTCTAGAAGAAAAGTTATGCTAGACGACGATGGAGCCTCAAATTTAATTCTTTGAGTTCCATTAATTTTCTGCCACATTAATGGTCTATCATGCTTTTCTGGAGAAGCCTAGGGTTGGGGTTTTATTTTTGCCTTCATGAAATCCTAATGTTCTATCTTAAACCCTAGGTTAGATCTATTTCGTCGTTACCTTTTTGAGGGAGGTTTTAAATAACTTATGTCCCATTGACTCATCTAAGCCGGGCCCCTTTAATAAATTGTGTTAAATATTTCACCTCGAGTTTATTATTTCCTAAGTCTAGGTCGGCTCGTGCCCCGTGCTTTAAGAACAACCTTATGCCATCATTTATTGTTGGCCTGGGCAATGTCCCCTTTTCCCCTTTTAATAATTATATTATTTTGCAGGAAGTGTATTTTAATGATCGTTGATCATCCTACGATTGATCCTACCCATTCCCCATGATCTCACGATGACATCACCGCTAGGTTTCGACTGATTGTGATATCACGGGCGAGCACCACATGTCTTAGCTACCAATGCCGAAAAAGGATTAATAAAGTGTTTAATATTTGTATCGGACTTTAATAAGTTAAAAGGTGGGTTACTAAAAGAGCTGTGAGATGCACATGCTCGAGATCGATGGTGGTGTTTTAATCTTGATGAAAAGTTGCTCGATGGTTATGTTTAGTGTTGTTGACTGCTGTGAGTGAACATGATCGTCAATGGTGGGAATCAACGGTTGCCCGCCATCGCGTGATCCAAAGATGCGGGGTGTTTAGTGATTGCGATATCATGGGAAGGTACCACGTGTATCCCTTTGGAGCTACGTATTGTGGTGGGCCCTTGACGCTGACATGGAGATTACATCATCCTTTTTGAAGGTGGCCATTCGATGATCTGACAAAAACAAAAGATCGACGACTAAAGTTTAAATTCATATAAAACGCAATTGGAGCCATTGGCACGACATGCAAATGGGATTTAATGGCAGATGAGATGTCTACTGGCTAAATTCAATCGACATAAAGTATTTGATTTCATTCTATCTTCACCACAAAAGTATTCAAGTGACAACGAAGGTTTGGTTCCCTACAAGGCGTGAAATCTCGTGAGTTACTTTCTGTATCATTGGTGTAATTTGACTGTGATTCTTGTGAAAGTTTGTAGTGTGCTGGTCAGGGGGTGTTGATTATTGTTATAGGGTTACTGGTTCGTCTGAATTGTTGGAAATTGCATAGTAGTGTTGTAATTTCATTTTCTGGGTAGCCCTAGTTTGTTCAAGAATTTGAATTTTAAGAAAGCCCTAGTTGTTTGAGATGGCACCACCAAAGAAGCACTTTGGCCATGTTGATTATTTGCAGAGGAATTTATATGATGATTTTCTGGATCAACTCCCATTATAAACAAATGACAAAAGAAGGGGTTTGGTTTTAATGAATGGAAGAACCCTGGGCGAGGGACTAGTGTGCAAAAATTATAATATTGCAAATTCTAGGGTTCCAATGACGGGTCTGGAAATGTTTGGACTATGGTATGGACAAAGAAACCTACCCCACCCCTTTTCTAATGGTTGGAGATCAACATGGGGAAACTAGTAGTGTCGAATGTGTTTCCTGACGTGGACCTACTTAGAGCAGTGGCAACTCGTTATGACCCAGTTACAAGGGTAATTAGGGATAAGGATTGTGGATTTAGATTTACCGCCAAGACGTGATCCTACAGTGCTACCATCAGAGCCAATCCCTAAGAGGAAAAATATTGAGGAAACACAAGAGGCTCTAATGGATGGAATAATTGTGACTGATCAAGACATGTAGGTTGGTATCCCTTCCCCTCCTAGATCAACACAGTTGGTGTTGTCTGATATGGATATAAAGGGGCAGTGTGTACAAGATGCCAGGATGGAGGCCTGCAAGGAATTCTTAGATGATGATGCCTTTGTGAAGACTCCTATATTCTTGCAACTACTTTGGAGGGTGCAACTGGAGGAATACCAGGATAAGTGCAAGAGAAGGAGAGAATCAAGACTTGATAGGTTTGAGCAGGAGAATGATGATGAGGTCAAGGCCGAATTGATGGAGGAATTCAAAAACATCACTCCTAAGGAGGGAAGGAGACTTGTGACTCAGGCTGGTGTCCTAATTTTTCCTGAATGGGACATAGCTGATGTTGTAGCATTCAATGCTATCCTACAGTCCAAGCATCCTATCCAAAACAATGAAGAAGAATTTAAGGTAGCTTTGCAAGATTCTACCTTCAGTGAAGAGTATGAAACTCTAGCCATATGGGCATTGGCACCCCAAGGAAGAAAACCAAATGTAACTGATATTAGTCCAAACCTAAGGGGAGGGCTAATTATCAAGAGAGCTTCTGAAACTTCAACAATAGAAGCTACAAGCCTAACAGTGAATGTGGCCAAATTGGCCCAAAAGACAACTGAGAGAGAAGAGGATGAAAAGAAGAGTCTGATGGAGAAGTACAAAATAATAATTGGAGAATATAGTAGGATTCAACAAAGGAATGTTGAGCTGCAATCTAAAGTAGATAGGCTGAAATATGGGCAGGTAGGAGAATCCTCCAGTGCTCCTGGTATTAGATCATTACCTCCTACTTCAGAATCAGTTCCCCCTACTACAATTGTTTCTACTCCAGGACCCCCATTTAGACACCTATTATCAGTCCTACACCAGGGCCAGTTGAAGAAGAAGTTGAGTATTCTGTGGATCCCACCAAGAAGAAAATGTTAAATAAGATCACAAAATTATAGACTGCCTTAAGGGCAAGTGAGGATGGTGTAACTACCAAACAAAATGAGGTGGTGGACATAGTTTTGAGGCATTTAAATGAGAGGGTGGATGGTAGATTACCATATGCACATTCTTTGTATTCTTTATTTTTGGATGGAATAAAAAATATCAACAGGGATTGGGAAATAGTTTTGCCTTTGGCTGAGATGTGGATCCCTAGGGCCAATGATCTAGATGTTATGTATAAGGCTTCTAGGTTTGATGCAGAAAATAGGCCCCAGTCATTGAAGCCTACTCAATTTTTTGTGAAATCATTGAAGGGATTCCAGGCCCCACCTGATGATTTGAGTAGAAGAATTAGGGAGTTGGTAAAGAGCTTTGATGACTGGAATGATACATTTTTTCCAGACATCACTGATGCACAAGGAAATGTTAAAACATTGTAGCAGTGGCAGGAAAGGGAAAAATAAGTTATTAATGCACAAATTAGATTGATTTGTGATGATTCTGATTATGAATTGTTGGTAAGTAGCATGGATAAAATAATTAATACCAACACATTCTTAGAGTCTTTTGAAAGAGAAGCCAATCAAGTTGCAGTGAAATTTACACCTTACAATACTAAGGTAAATGAGGTGGTGAATTTTGACTGGCCAACGAATGAAGAGTATTAGAAATGGGTGGACAAGTACTTAACCAAAGAGGAGTAAAATGGTGTCTACTACCGACAACTAACAACTCAACGATTATAGTTGTAACTGATTATGGTTTTGTCTCCATGGCGGCTTTTAGCACAGGTTTTGAGGTTTGGAAAACGCAACGGCTATTCCCTAATGAGTGGAATTAACGAGAATATGATTTGGGACTTGTCGATTGTAATCATATTTTTGAAAGGTCACAAGGCAGTCCAATTGACCGGTGACATGTGTATTTTCTGGCCTGATGCTTGTTTGCTCCTTCATTCTCTATAAGAAGGATTTGAAGGCCATAAATAAGGGTTGGCAAGTTAGATATTTTGAGGTCGAGTCTAGGCATAGTTGCAGAGCAAGTTGTAAAGTCTGATTGTTTTAGTGTAAATGCAATTTAGGTTTTGTGTCATTCTGTAGTCGGGTTTTGGGTTTATGAAGGTTTGATGTTTCATAATAGTAGTAGCATTTGAGTTATAATGATTCATTTCAAGCTCATGTCTCTCCTTTGTATAAGCATATCATAATTTTGAATAATATAATCAAGGGTTATTGCGTTCATCTCACTGTTGTGGTGTGTATGACTTTCATTTTGGCTTTAATTCAAATAATTAATTAAAATGCTTGATTGGAGTTATAGATGGATATGTTTATAAAGGGATTTGGTAAGAAGTATTGGGTTAGGATATAAATTGATGATGTTGTAAGGAAATTGTTGTCAGAGATCTTATATGCTATGTGTTTGAACCTATCATGGAATTTTAAATGTTTGTGAACTTGACTCCCCAATGGTATATGGCACTGGTCTGAATCATAAGTGTGTGTGAGGTTTTGTGTCTGTTTGTCTCTGTTTAGAGCTTGCTACCAAATTGAAAATTGAATGACTATATCAAGTTGTGAAATATTGTTGTAATCATGTCATGCTCCAAGTAGTTGATACTATTGATGAAAAGCCAATTCAATTTAGTATTATCCTATTCTATTGAGCTATTAAATGGGATTATCTGTTAATTGTTAATGATTGTTTATAAGTTCGGTGTAGAGATTATAAACACATTATAGGGACCAACCTCTTGGGTTTTGCAGAGGCCGAAGTGTAGGAGGTTTATTGTTAAAATCCTTGTCAGTTGGTCCAGGTCCTTTGAGTTGCCTTCGATTAGAATTGGCAATTCTATAGGTAGAATAGAAGATAAACCTGGTTACAGTAAAAACAAACAACATACGACATAAACGTTACTTTCTAGAAATTTTGTTTATTATTAAAAATAGTTATTAAAGGAGACGTTGAAAGATTCATGATTTATTTCATTTAAAAAATATATATATTTAGAATCTACACACAAATAACCACAAATCACTAGTTCACATCAACTCCAAATTCTTAACAGTTTGGCTACTATAGGTCTCAGAAAGCGAAGATTTAGTTAAAAATATTGACATAAATGTCCATCTTTTCTAGAAAATGGGACTCATTATTGTGAGATTACCCATCTTTTTTATCATCTTGGATGTTTGTATTTACATGACATTAAATTTTAAATTTTTGTTGAGCTATGGTGATCACTTTTTTTTTGGTCATATGTTGTTCATTATTCTTTTGTGACATTGTGAATGTTAATTTAACTCTTTCATATGTTGGGTGTGAAAATCCTAGGAGAGTTATGGAGACTTGTGGTGAGAGTTTTATTGAATCATATTGGTTTGTAGTATTTTCATATCATTATGGATGTTCCTTGATTCTACACGATATTTGGTACACTCTCTATGTGATGATATTAGTGGATCTTTGGATGCCTTGATTATTTTCAGATTTGACATTACTTAAGTAGTGGGAAGTCCTAGATGTATTGAGTTTTACATGTTGATGACATGAGGTTCACTTGTTATGAGTTGTATACCTTTTAGGTATGGATAGTTGGATGTGTTAGCATTTGTTGTGGGTGCTATTTCAGCTGTGGTGATTATATATTGACAATTACTAATCAATACTTATTATGTTTGGTTTGAGTGTTTGTGGTTTGGAAAATCAGTTGGAGGTAATAATTTTGCTTCATTGTGATAGTTAGTGCAACATATCTTTGGATGGATCCTTATCTTGGTGCATTGGAATGATGGTGGATGAGAGCATTCATGCTTTTCTCACCTTGATTCTTGATGGAGCACATGGAGCACTTTGATTCCTTGATGGTATATGTGGATATAAGGATTGTTCCCTTGTTGATATTCAAATTTACTTGTTAACCTCTTATATAATGTATACAAAAAGTGGATAATATTAGGAAAAGGTGTGTTTTCCACCTTACAAAATGTTATAATATAATATTTTAATATTTGTGGCGCACCTAGGGGATATAGGGATGCATGCATCACATGGGTTAGCATTCTTGGGGCCACTTTATGTGTTGCATGAAACATTGTTTGTTAAATATTTAATGTGGGGTTACACATTGGGGAAATATTTAATATTGGGAAAACTTAGTACCAAAAATTAAATGTAAGTGTTAATGGTTTTGCAATCTCATGGTATTAGTCACATGGTTTTATGTAATAACACTTGGTGGTTTTTTGTGAGCCTATGTCTATATAAATAAGGACATGGATAGTTGTATAAGATTGGAAGGTTGGCTAATTGGTTATTTTGGAAAAGGGGTTGAAAGCATCTCTTGTAACTAGCATTTGTGAGATTTGAAGCATTGCATGGGATTTGTGGTTACATGCTTGTTCACATGGAGTGCTTGTAGAGGGCTTGATGTTTCAAAGGTATTCATGGAGACTACAAAGATGTATTTTAGTATTTATTGCTGAATAGTGCATGAGTGATGGATTCTTTTTGAGGCTGGATTTTTCCCTTTTGAGGTTTTCTCAAGGTATATCTTGTGTTATATTTGATGGTATGTTGTTTATTATTTTTCAAATGGAATTTGAATACCTTTTTGCATAGATTTATTTATTTAGGTCATGTGGAAGCTATCTTGGCTAGGTGCATATTTCCTTTAATTTTATGTAATGGAATAAAAATCATCCATTTAGATAAATTATTTCCAATCTATTGAATCACAATTTGTCAAGTAATATCATAAATATTTTTATAAAACAAGGCTTGCTAAAATAATTTTGAAGGTAAAATCATTCAAGTGACTATTTAACAATATTTATTAGGTTATTCAATATATAAAATATATTTTCACTTTGGCCTAACCATATTTAGTTATAGAGAGATATAGTTAAGGGGTGATTCATGGATTCTCTTTCACTTAGCTAATATTAAATGTGCTTTGAGCTACTAAACAATCTTAATATGTTCAAAATCCTATTGGTACATGCATGGGTAATAAGGACCATTCAATCCATGAAACAAATCAATAAAAATTAGTTTAAGATTATATATAACCTCTCTTCCATTGATAGTCATAAATTTTGATTGTAGTATGAATAGAGTAGGAGATATTTTATATAGATATTTAATTTAATCATCCCATGATTTTACTAATGAAACTGCTACAAAACCAATAAGAAATTTATTACCATTGTTGTTTCTAGTTCTCTATCTCTTCATTGTGCAACATTTTGTAGCATTATAAATTTTCGCCCTTCATAACTTCACACTATGATTGTCTTCCCCTAAGTGCTTGAGCCGAATTACGCTTATTAATCATCCATTTTATTGTTGTATTCAAAAAATCAAATTAATTTTAGGAAATTAAATTAATTGTTTATTTCATGAGAATCTTAAATTCAAAATAGGATGCCCTCGCCCTTGTCTATGTTATTTTGGCCCAAAATTTAATATTTTATTGTCAAAATCAATATGTTTATAAATTTAAATTCATTTTTCAGCTGGGTGATCCGACAATACTGGTTTACAATTTTCGGGCAAACTGGACACTGAACTAATTTTTTTTAACTAAATCTTCACTTTCAAGCTCCTATAGTGGATAAACCGTGAGGAATTTGAAAATGATGAAAACTAGTGATTTGTTATGTTTTTTCTATAGATTCTAAATATATTTTTTTCAATTTTTTTGGAATCAGATTACACTTCTTTTTCCATCTCCTTCGAAAACTAGATTTAAAAAAAAACATCTTTTTTAAGGAGTGATGCTCACTATATACAACATAACTTTTTTTGTATGAAGGATAAAATTCTATTTTTTTCGAATTTAGATTTGTAACTACAATATCTAGCACTTTCATTTGGTTTCATAGTGTTTTATTAAA
This sequence comes from Sequoiadendron giganteum, assembly GCA_007115665.2. Taxonomy (NCBI): domain Eukaryota; kingdom Viridiplantae; phylum Streptophyta; class Pinopsida; order Cupressales; family Cupressaceae; genus Sequoiadendron; species Sequoiadendron giganteum. The sequence continues at coordinate 777,993,746 of CM021102.1, forward strand.
TATTTTTTCTTTAATCAAATTTTGAAGTCAAACAAATTACAATTGAAACATAGGCGGACTGTATACAACATAATGTTTTCTATATGTATCAATTTTTTTTTTTTTTAAAATGGATCAAGGAAATCAATACCTAGCCTGAACATATTTTTTAAAATTTTATTTTGATAATATTCTATTTTTCCACTTGTGTAGAACATAGTGCTTGATTTTTCAGTGAAAAACCTATGTTTAAGAAAACTAAAAAAACACATACATAATAAAAAAAAACATATTAAAATTATATTCATTGGATAGCTCGTTCCAAGGACTACCATGAACATTTGAAATGAATTTTAAATGAATTCATTTGATCCCCCAAAACTTAAATCAAAAGTATTTTTTTATCAGCATTTTGATAGGTGTAAAGGAGACTCCGTTGTAGGTATGGTTTAAAACTAGTGGGGTTCTATCCAAGGCGGTTTGATCTAAGGTGGTTTGATCAAACCCTCTTCAAGTGAAATACTTAAAGTGGAAATTTTTAAGGCTTAAATCATTATATTTTCTAAAAATATGTGGTTTCAACAAAAATCAGAATCTCCCAGAAATTGTAAACCAGGTTTGTGGGATCACCTAGCTTATAAAAATAAATAATGTGGGAAATTAGGAAAGTCATATAAATATAAGTCTTTTTCTTCCATTTGAAGCTAGAATAAATTTTTTAATATCCTTACAACATCCTACAAATAAACTAAGGAAATTCAAGAGAAGAATAGGAAATACTTCTACTGAGCATTAAATTTTGCAGTATCTTAAAGAAACTATTAAATCCTCCTTATATGACATGAACTAATTGACATTAGTCCAACAAGGAATGTAGATTTAAGCTTTTGAATAGGTCATCTTATTTTATTTAGCTATTGAATGGATTCGACTGGTGGAAGTAGAGAATATTTTTTTCTTTATAAGGAGTAGAATTTGAGCTCATGTGGGTGCAAATTATTCAAAGAAGTTAGTAGAGAAAAAAATTTGGAGATGGGTGCTAAAGACAATGCTAAAGAATTGTGTAAATGGGTGCTTGGAGGAGAATTAAAATAATAGTTTGAATACCACCATAGATAAATGGATGGTTTCCCCTTTGGGAAAGCCTTCTAAAGGGGAAATAATTCCTTCCAATAAAATCCTTTAGAGGAAGAATATTTGAGGATTGTTGGGGCTAATTCAGATGAATGTCTAAGATTTGGAAATAAATTGGATGAGGAAATAGGTGGAACCAATAAAAATAGGTGTGGATAGAAATGATGTTTGATTAAGTGCTCTCACACCCACTTTTAAGGCTTCCACTCAAGGATAACCCTAGAGATCTCAATGCAAAAGAGAAAGAGATCTTGCCATAGGGTTGTCCTAGGAGATGAATATGGTCTAATGAGGGGTTTACCACCAATTTTAGAATTGGAAAATATAATGATATGCTAGATGAAATGAAAAACCTTAGTTGAATGAAAACTAAGACTAAATGACCTAAAAAAAGTGAATGAAACAACAGAGAAAACTGCAAAACAAAATGTGTGCACCTGGAAATCCGAAGAAGGCTAGATGGAGATATAAAATACTAGAAAATCTACATTTACTATTGACTGGGAGTCATTCACCAAGTTGGGCGAATCAGTCCAGTTGCAGGAACAAAATTCAAATAAAAGGGTATTTGAATCTGCAAAATCTTGAAAACTGTCTAGAACTAGGACTCATTCATCAGAAGTGTTGAATCACTTCAGTTGGGATTTTATAGAACTTTGAAAGCTGATATTGTTTGTATCTATTTTCTTTACCCTTCCTAATTGGTTTCCAAATCTGAAATTACAATTTGTGACTTGTGGGTGATCTCCATGTCTCTTTAAGGCTTGTTAACAACTTTGACAACTTTGAGCTCTTGACAAATTTTCTCCAATCTTTCTCCTTAGGGAATATGTAACCTACCCCAAACCCTAGAAATAAGGTACTGCAAATATGCTTGAAAGGGTTATAATGGATGTGATTCTTGAATCCTTCTTGAATGATGTTGACCTTGAATGAAACACTTTCTTGAATCATAAACCCTACATCACAATTTTTAGCATAATAACATGACATATGAAATCCTTGAAATGATGATTGATGCTTGAATGCTGCTCTAAAATGCTTGATAATCTTCCCTTGAATGCTTTTGTGAATGCTTATTAGATTGCTAGATGATCTCTTGAATGCTAGGTGAGAATATGAGAGAAAGAACCTTGTATTTATACTGATGGGACTTTTAAAAAAATTGTCACAATTTTTTCTTGGTTCTAGGGCTTGTATATTCTTCCTTCATAGTGGGGGTTAATGTTAGGGTTTAAGGGTTTTTCTACCCTTGTTTAAAACATGTTTTCTTCAAACAAACCCTTGTGTGATAATTTGGTACTGACTTATCTTTATGGGTTTTCGGTCACTTAAGTCATTAGCGAAGCCTTTTATGTCATGATGTTCTCAACCCCTTTACCTAACCCATCGATTTCTCTATGTTTGGGGTTAATACAAATTTTTCTTAAAAAATGGATGGGCATTTTTCCAATGTTTAGACTTTAGTCTAAAATTTCGTGCCCTAAGGGTCACCCCCCATTTTGCTAATCGGTCCCATTATTATGAATAAATTTGTTCCATGTGTAGATCTATGGACCATAGGATCGATGAGATCGAATTTGGACGGTTCCTCATGGACCTCGCAGGGTTTGTTGATGACATCACCAAAGTGGTGTGAGGTGTACGAAATGTTGCCACATGTCATGTATGGTGAGGTGGGGTTGGTCCAAATATGCTAGCATTGCTAAAAGGATATCAAATCGACGATAGTCTTTTAATGATGGGGATTAATTATGACCATCCCTCACCAACGTTGCATGATCAAATTAATGTTTTCAAAAGTGTTGTGAGGTGTGTGAGCTGGTGACATGTCGCCTGTCTCTGTGGTATAAAGTGGTTGGTTGGGGCCCACTGTTGGCCTACGTGTCTCTGCCTATTAAATATGTGATTGGTCGCTTGGTTTTCCAAATGGTGACGTGGATTTTCAATGATGTTTGACTTGATCTGATTCATTCAACGTGCCATCTCCTTATCACATTGACGGTCTGAAGTCAAAATTTTGATCTAGCCATGTGATGACTATTTGCACTCTACAAGTTACATTCATTAATGGCCCAAGTCTTTTGATGGATCTCATCTTGATTTCCATGCGTGGAAGAGGTTTTCTCTCAGAAATCATGATGGGTTGTACGCGGTTTTCCATAAGCTTGGACATTTTCAGTGGTGAAATCAACATTAGCCACTAATTTCATGCTTGCTCAGATTGCAATTGAAGCATTAATGGTTTCTGCACCGGCTTGCTCGTTAAATGCTTGTTAATTGTTCATTAGCATCATTGCATTTTTGAGTCTGTTTCACTTGTGAGTGATTGTTGTTTTTGAAGATTTTTGAGCTTACGTGCAAGATGGGTAAGTCAGTTGTTCCAGGTTTGCCACTACACAAAAGTGTAAGGATGAATGCTAAGAATTCACAGCTGGAGGTGACACCAATTAAATAGAGTACTGCTCCTAGTGCTCGTCGAGCCATTGGTGAGGGTACTGGGTCCTTCCCAAATCTCATCAAGAGAATTCCTTGGCTCAAAGGACAGGTTACACTGGCTGAGGTAGTTGGTTATCCAGAGGTAAGAGAGTTTGATGAGTATGGTGAGGGGGATGAGAGGTGAAATTTGGGTGATACGAGTCACCCATTGAGCTCTCTGGTGGCTCTTGTGGTGAAATTTTTGATACTGATTCAGACTACCATAGTTAGCTTGTGGCCCTGATTGAATTGGTCGGTGCAAATAAAGAGGTCCTTGTGACATATCTTATTCCCGCGGTGACACCGTGTGTTGCTTCTAGTTCTAGTGTTAATGCTGACAAGGTTAAGGTGATGCTCTCGGTTCATACTGAAGCGAGGATGAGGAGTGGTCGCCTATATAGGGGCCATGTGGTTGTTCTTGGTGCATGATGGTGGTGTGGTCGTCGAGGTCATGCAATTTTTCTCTGGTACTATTGCTTCTTTTTGGGGTCTGATGTGGATGGGTGTGAAAGTGATGTGGTGGTGATTTCTTCCAGTCGACTGGTTACAAGGGTGTAACCATTTTGATTCCCTTGTTCATGGTACGATTGTATCTGATGGTGGGAAATTTTGAAATGCTATTAAAATTTCATTTGGTTAAAATGAGATTAGGTTGAAATGTATCAACAATGGAGCCCGATGCTTGATGCTCTCCTGGTCTATAAAGGATTTTTCAAGGCTCATTGTTGAGGTCAGATTTTTGAATCTTAAGGTTTAGATGGTGTACAATGAATGTATGTAATGCATAATCTAGAAGTTTTAGTTAGTAAATAATTCTAGGTAGGGTATGTACATGGGATAAGCATACTATGCTTTTTGTAATTATTGATATCGAAAGAAATCTAAAAAATTTAAGACAATTGCTCTCCTGTATGTGTTATGGAAGATTGTGAATGAAATTATAAAGGGTTTTTTCATTCATCTTCAATGGTATATTTGAGTGTATGATTCACTTTCTTGATTTAACTTAATGAGTTAATCAAATGCTTGAAATGGAATTATAGGTCTGTGGTAATATGCTAAGGATTTGATAAGGAGTTTTGTTTGAATGTTGAAATTTCTTATGGTGTAAGGCATTGTGAGGATAGTTCAGTAATATCAGGGTTAGATCTCATGTGAATCCTTCCCAATTGAATGAGGCATTGGTTAATTCATTCAAGGTCTTTTAAGAATTTAAAGTAGTCACCCTAAGCTTGTGGGTTCAAGGTCAGAACATCTTAATTCCAAATGTTATCTCTCTTGAGATGCAAGTCTCACATTGTATCCATTTTCCTATCTTTAGATAGTTGTTCTTACTTAGTGGTTTTCCAAACCCCTGGTAAATGGTATCGATTAGCACTGATAGGAATATATCTATGTATTGAAGTGTTCTTGAGGCATGAAACACCATACAAACACAAGTAGGAACACCCTCCTTGGTTTCACAAAACCTAAAGTGTAGGAGATTTTAGTCTTTGACTGAATCTTGTTAGTTGGTCACTAACTTTGTGAATTATTGAATATAGATGTTGGAAACCTCTTAGAGAATTACGAAGCCTAGCTGGAAATTAAAAACACCAATATAATGGAAACTCCATTGGGGATTGAACTAAGAAGTTTTGGTTGCAGACCATATTGTTATAGAGTTATTATAATCTTGACATAATATTTGTGACCAATGGTTGAAAATTATTGAATTATTTTCCCATCTGAGTCACCCGTTGAATGGCAACTTCATTAGAGAGAACTTCTAAGAAATTTAAAGAAAAAAGGAATCCCAGGAGTAGATGGTAGTGTCCTAGAGTCAAGTATTTGGTGAATCTAGACTTTAAGTTTAGATGTTTAAAGGTTATGGACATGGAAAGGGTTGGTAGTAGTACAATCTCAAAGCATTTGAGGGTGACTCTGTTGTGGAAGAAGACCCAAAATGCAATCTAATCTTAAGAGAATTTAATATTCATTTGAAATTCGGTCCTCTGTTAAAGAGTTGGTGACTCTATCTAAAGAACCAGTTGATATGAAAGGAAAAATTCAAGATCTGCACAATTTCTAGTCAGGGACAAAAGGTTAACAAGTGCTGCTTAAATTCTAGGTATTCTCATAACTCTAAAGGGAGAATTATTTTATTTATGAGAAGTATTCATAACTGGGGATGATGAATGGCTCCTAATTAGATGAATTGGCATTAAGCATGGAATGGTGGTAGTTCTTTTCATACTTCTAATATGAAACATGTAATATCTGTAATAGTTGAGGAGTATGTTCATTTTGATTTATGCCTCTAAGAAGGTCTTAAGGCATAAATATTCAATCTATGAAAAATAGAATAAATGCAATTGGCATCCATGTTTTGTTTTGATTGAATATGGCTATAAGAAGGTCTCCTTGTGATATGGAAAGTAAAAGTATGTAGGGAAAACAAGTTTCACCAAGCCCTTCGAGGGATTTTGTGATTGAAAGGTATATGCCATTTGTCTTCAGTGGTATTAAAGGTTTCCCTAATTTGATTCCTCAGAAGGTTAGGAAGTATTTTCCCAAATTCATGGGGAAAATTTTAGAATCAACCTCTAAGCATCTACAAAATTTCATAGATGTGATGGGGCATTATGAAGTCAATCATGAGGATGTTGTCATGAAGCTTTTTGTTCAATCCTTGAAAGATGATGCCAGGGATTGGTTCTCATATTTGTCTTCTTGTTCTATTGATTCATGGAATCAGTTTGTGATGACCTTTATTGAGAAATTTGGTGAAAGGGTAAACCCAAATATGGTAAGGAAGAGTTTTATGGGAATCCACATAGGAAAGGATGAGTTAGTCCCATCTTTTAATCTTAGGTTTTCAAAGATTGTAAGAGAAATTCCTGAAGAAATAAGACCAAATGAGGCTAAGTGTTTGGTTGCATATCTTGGTGCATTTGACAAGAAGATGAGTTATCTATTAAGAGATAAGGAACCTACAACCTTATATTAGGCATATCAAATTTATATGGACATTGAGAACAACATAAAATATTCAATGATGAAAGGGTATCTAGCTGCAAGTGTTGGTTATCTTAACACACCTCATGCTAATAGAATTCAAGAATCAGTTGGAGGAGATAATTTTCAAGATAGGAATGCTCTGGAAACAATGATGTCTCCATCATTATAGTATGAGGATCATAATGAATTCCAAGTTGAACACCAACTAGATTTGAGTAATGGTGATCAAAACTCCTTTATAAAAGAATTGTATGAAATGAGAAGACAGGAAGGGGAATCACCATTCAAATTATTTTTAAGGTTTTTGGATTCCTTGATAGAGATCCCCAATGAGTTTAGACCTGAAGACTTTGTGTGCATTGATCTGTTTTGTGAGATCTATGAACCTTGGTTGAATTCTTTGCCAGAAGAATTGAAGCCTTGTAACCTTGGCCAAATTCCTGAATGGATAGAGATTGTAGAATCAACCAAGTATCGATATGCACAAAATGTGGATGACACTTTCCCCTTTGAGGAAGATCAAATAACCATGCAAACAGTTGAGGAGCAGGGTGATAGATAAGTAAGTAAGACACAAAGTGTTTTTCCATGTCATGATTACAATTTATATGTTGCTGAAGTTTTGTTACAAATTAATGATTATGGTCCTAGAAGTGGTGATTGCATCTCCGAAGATGATGTGGAAACATATTCCTTACCTGAAGATCGTAATGGTATAGATGCTCATGAATTCACTTGTCTACAAGCGAGGGAAAAAATTACATGTGATGAGTACCTGGAGTGTACTCGAGGTTTTCTATCAATGGAGCATGTTTATTGTGTGAATGACAAGGAATTTGAAGAAAAATAGATGTGTGTTTAGTACTTTGATCTTGAGTACACTAGTAAAAATGACCAGCACATTGATGAATGTATTGGTGCTATTACTGTTCTTGATTGTTTGTGTGAAGCAGAGATGGAAGTGTTTTTAATAAATAAAGAGGATGATGTGGTGTATAATGATGAAATGGGGAATTAATTTTGGAATAATCAAACAAGGCATTGTGGAAAATATATGGGTCTTGAGTCAACATTATTATCCATTAATGACAATGAAGTGTTTGTTGATTCACATGACATCAATGTTGCAGATTGTGTTGATACTGCTGGTTTTCTTGATCTATGTATAAGGCAACCTAATAATGAGAATAACAATTAATTTAATATTGATGAGTATGTATTGGAGCACAATTTATTTTTGTTTGATACCCCTCATGTAGAAATGGACTTGTTGTCACCCCTTGGGGTGAACCCTTATGTGATGAAGAAATGAAGTGTCAATTTTATTGCTCTCGAAAAGTTTTCAGCTTGTGCTGAAATTTTCACTTATAAATTAACACATACAACAAGAGGTGTTGAAAATGAAGAGGCCAGTGCACATAGCTGTCTTTCTATTTCCCTTGTTGATATTGGGTTGCTAGAGCCCGTTATTGAGGTGTTTCATATGGAGTTGGATGATGTGAGATAGGAGGCAGCGTATTTCGAGGAGCCTGAGATGAATGCATTCATAAATTTCCTGGGTGAAGATGTGACCTATGATTCCCATTTCTATGAAATCAAGAAGTGTTCTAGTATACTTGAAAAAAGATGTTGGTAGATAGGCTTGTGTTTTAACCATCAAGGTGAAGATGTCCTAGAATATGCATCTTTTGTTTTGGACATTTTTGAATGTGAGCTATATAACACACAACATATTATCTATGAGAGTTTTCACTTTAAGGTGCATACTGATTTGAATGTAAAATGTCAAATGGATCATGAATATTTTTCTCTCTCAACCCAAGACAATGAGCAACCTATCAAAGGAGAATGTCATGATGGTCATGAATTGCATTTAGTGTCTAGATGTGGATTGTAGGTTGATGGAATGGATGGTGACATTGGAAAGAATAATGATACTTTGGGGCATAGTGGTGACTTTAGTGGAATATGGAAACTTAAGGGAAATATTTGTAGACTTTGTTTACTCTAGATAATAGAGAATTTTGATTTTTATAGGGGTAAACTCTGGTCTTCCTTGTTTGGGGGCCATCAGGCCACCAAGTTGGATATGAAGTAAGTTTTAGTGCATCACAACGGGGGATGTTTGAAGGTACCTGTCTGATTCAATGTTTGGTCTATTCCCCAAAGATTTAGGTTCTTAATATGCCCACAGGGGGAATACATCCCTAGTCAGAGCCACTGATGGGACTTTAAAAATTTTTGTCACAAATTTTGCCTAGTTTTAGGGCTTGTATCTTCTTCCTTAATACTAGAGGTTAATGTTAGGGTTTAAGGGTTTTTCTACCCTTGTTTAAAACTTGTTTTCTTCAAACAAACCCTTGCTTTATCATTTGGCATCGACTTATCATTGTGGGTTTCTAGTCGCTTAAGTCATTAGCGAAGGTTGTTATGTCATGCTGTTACTGGCCCCTTTACCTAACTCGCCAGTTTCTCTGTGTTTGGGGTTAATACAATTTTTTCTTAAAAAATGGATGGGCATTTTTCCAATGTTTAGACTTTAGTCTAAAATTTCGTGCCCTGAGGGTCACCCCCCATTTTCCTATTTGGTCCCATTATTATGAATAACTTTGTTCCATGTGTAGATCTATGAACCGTCAGATTGGTGAGATCGAATATGGACCATTCCTCATGGACCTCGCAGGGTTTCTTGATGACGTTAGCAAAGTGGTGTGAGGTGTGTGAAATTCTACCACCTATTGCGTACGGTGAGGTGGGGCTAGTCCAGATATGCCAACACTCCTAAAAGGATATCAAATCAACGACAACCTTTTAATGATGAGGATTAATTATGACCGTCCCTCGCCAACATCGCATGATCAAATTAATATTTTTGAAAGTGCTGCGAGGTGTACAAGCTGGTGACACATCACCTGGCTTTGTGGTACAAAGTGGTTGGTTGGGGCCCACTCCTAGCCTGCGTGTCTCTGACTATGAAGTATGTGATTGGCCGCTAGGTTTTCCTAATGGTGACGTGGATTTTCAATGATGTTTGAATCAATGTGAGTCATTCGACATGCCAACTCCTTATCACATCGATAGTCTGAATTCAAAATTTTGATCCAGCCATGTGATGACTATTTGCGCTCTGCAAGTTCCATTCATTAATGGCGCAAGTCTTTCGATGGATCTCATCCTAATTTCCATGCATGTGAGCGGTTTTCTCCTAGAAATCATGATGGGTTATACGCAGTTTTCCATAATCTTGGAGATTTTTAGTGGTGAAATCAACGTTAGCCACTAATCGCTCTCTTGCTCGTACTACAATTAGAGCATTAATGGTTTCTACACCGGTTTGCTCATTAAATGCTTGCTAATTATTCATTAGCATCATTGCATTTTTGAGTCTATTTCACTTGAGTGATTGTTGTTCTTGCAGAGTTTTGAGCCCATGTGCAAGATGGGTAAGTTAGTTGTTCCTAGTTCGCCACTACGCAAAAGCACAAGGATGAATGCTAAGAATTCATTGCTGGAGGTGACACCAATTAAACAAAGTACTGCTCCTGGTGCTCCTAGAACCATTTATGAGGGTATTAGGTCCTTCTCGACTCTCGTCAGGAGTAGTCCTCGACTCAAAGGACATGTTACATGGGCTGAGGTATTTGGTTATCCAGAGGTAAGAGAGTCTCACGAGTATGGTGAGTGGGCTGAGGTTGAGGTGAAGTCTAGGTGATACGGGTCACCCATTGAGCTCTTTGTTGGCTCTTGTCATGAAAGTTTCGATAGTGATTTGGACTACCATAGTTACCTTGTGGCCCTGACTGAATTGGTCAATGTGAATGAACAGGTCCTCGTGACATCTCCTATTGCCGCGATGACATTGTGTGTTGCTTTTGGTTCTAGTGTTAATGCTAAAAAGGGTAAGGTGATGCTCTTGGTTCATACTAAAGTGAGAATGAGGAGCGATCACCTGTATAGGGGCCGTGTCATTGTTCTTGGTGCATGATGGTGGTGTGGTCATCGAGGTCATGCAATTTTCGTTTGGTATTAATGTTGCTTTTTGGGGTCTGATGTGGATAAGTGCAAAAGTGATGTGGTGGTGATTTGTTTTGGTCGACTAGTTACAAGGGTGTAACCATTTTGATTCCCTTGTTTGTGGTATGATTGTATTTGATGGTGGGGAATTTTGAAATGCTATTGAAATTTCATTTGGTTAAAATGAAATTAGGTTGAAATGTATCAACAATGGATCTTGATGCTTGTTTCTCTCCTGGTCTATAAAGGAGATTTCAAGGCTCATTGTTGAGGTCGGATTTTTGAATCTTAAGGTTTAGATGGTGTATAGTGAATGTATGTAATGCAAAATCTAGAAGTTTTAGTTATTAAATCATTCTAGGTAGGGTATGTACATGGGATAAGCATACTATGCTTTTTGTAATTACTGATATCGAAAGAAATCTTATTTTTTTAAGACAATTGCTCTCATGTGTGTGTTATGGCAGATTGTGAATGAAATTATCAAGGGTTTTTTCATTCATCTTCAATACTATATTTGAGTGTATGATTCACTTTCTTTCTTTAACTTAATGAGTTAATAAAATGCTTGAAATGGAATTATAGGTCTGTGGTAATATGCTAAGGATTTTATAAGGATTGTTGTTTTGAATGTTAAAATTTCTTATGGTGTAAGGCATTGTGAGGATAGTTTAGTAATATTAGGGCTATATCTCATGTGAATCCTACCCAATTGAATGAGGCATTGGTTAATTCATTCATTATTTTAAGAATTTAAAGCAGTCACCCTAAGCTTGTGGGTTCAAGGTTAGAACATCTTAATTCCAAATGTTATCTCTCTTGAGATACAAGTCTCACATTGTATCCATTTTCCTATCTTTAGATAGTTGTTCTTACTTAGTGGTTTGCCAAACCCCTGGTAAATGGTATCGATTAGCACTGATAGGAATATATCTATGTATTGAAGTGTTCTTGAGGCATGAAACACCATATGAACACAAGTAGGAACACCCTCCTTGGTTTCACAAAACCTAAAGTGTAGGAGATTTTAGTCTTTGACTGAATCTTGTCAGTTGGCCACTAAATTTGTGAATTCTTGAATATAGAGGTTGGCAACCTCTTAGAGAATTATGAATCCTAGCTTGAAATTAAAAACACCAACATATACTCAATTATGCAAGAATTCCTTAAAAATTACAATACTACAAGCTGACATAAGATCTAGGAGAATAAAATCTCACTACAAATTTGAATTAAATTTTTATTTTAGGCCACACGAGACTCAGTCACCCAAGGTAGTGAATGAAAACAATTAGACATAATGTATGGGACCAAAAAATAGAAGTGCTTAGAAATGTGTGAAAACTAGTTTAGGGCCAAAAGATCTAGGTGGGACCCTTTCGACCAAGGTGGCGAATGAGTCTCAAATCCATAAATCTAGGCCACACAAGCTAGAAACACCTAAATTATGATTGGTTAATGATTTGTGTTAGGATTATCCTCAAAAAGATGAAATAAATAAGGCTTATGGATGCAAAATAGGGCCAATTAAAGCATAAGAAAGCCCATTTATTAATTACAAGCCTAGAGAAGTGTGGAAGTGTGTTACAACACTCCAAATAAGGCAAGATTAAGATTAATTTTGATTAAAAATAGGTTTATTAGGTTTAGTTAATTAATAAGACCTTAGAAAAGTGTGAAAGTGTGTTACAACACTTCACAACACTTTAGAAAGGTACCATTAGAATCCATTAGTTTAGAAGGGCCCAAGACCTAATGTGAATGTGTTAACCACATCACAACTCTAAATCAAGGCAACATTAAGCCTAACTCACAAGGAGGGCTAAAATAAGCTAGAAAAATTAGAAGGGTTATGGTAGAACTCCTATTTTTTTTGGAAAAATTATGTGGATCTTCTTGCCCTGTCATAGTTCTATTGCTTCCGTGATTAAGGGTAGGCCTTAGGGTTTTAGGTTAAAAACCCTCTTTTCAAAATTTGTATTGGAATGAATGTTGAACATTATAATCCTTCAGTGACTTGCATACCCGATTACCAGTTACGTAAGTTGTCTCTTGAGCCATTAAAATCATTGTCCACATCGGTCCATTTCTTTAGGTCTATCAACCACCATCTACAAAATAATCATTTTATTTTCTCCATAGCCGAGTTGAATAATTTCATGTTTAAAGACTTAAGTCTTAAGTCTTTATTTCTCGAGGGTCAAGTCTAGTAGACCTCATTGTGGCCCCATTTTAAGAACTAACAATTTTGGCATGTCTAGAAACGAAGGTTTATGATTGCCATTCGATCATCGTAGGTTGATCACAACCATTCCCCATGTGCCCACTCTAGTTTTTGGCCTATTATTTTATTCACACGGGTTGGTGGTCTTAAGCCACATGTCTTGTGCTTAGGTGGGCTCAATACTTTTATTGAAGACTGTAGGTGGTATCAACAAAAATCAACAATGGTTGATGAGATATGTGGTAGCCTCCTGGTTGTTCCCTGTGTGACTGTTCTTGTTTATTTTTTATTTAAATAAGTGAACGGGCTGGCGGGTGAGTGCCATGTGTCATGATAGGTGGTGGGCCCAAAATTTCAAAGCAGTCAACAAGCAAGGATTTGAAGGTGATCAATGATAGGTGTCACCACATGTGTCTTCATCTGAGCCATTCTCTATGCACCCCTTCATACTATTTATTTGTGTGAAAAAGTCACAAGGGCTACTGGGTGTGGTGACACATGTAACCTCTCTATGGTGGGCCATATATCTTTTGCAAGCAACAAAATAAAATCTACGATGATTATGGAGCAATGTGGTCCAATCTCCATCGTTTCCCACCACCCCATTAGTTTTTATTTTAATGCTTATTAATGGACATGAGGTAGTGGACACGATGATATTTTTCACTCTATGGAGGGACCTGCTGGGTCTTAATGATGGCATATGCTCTAGTAAGGTTTCAGAGCGAGGGTTGATGGCAGGTGATGTGGACTATCCTGACCAATCCTCGCCATCCCGTGAGGGCTCCATTTGTGCCTCCCATTTTCAATAGGTAGGTGGGCGACTATTGCATGGACTACTCCAAAGGGTCTGATACACTTTAGTAGAGATGAAATAATGCTCAAATTTGGCCGAAATCACATTGAAATTTAGAGTGTTGCCAAGTTTTAACCAAGTCTTTGGCAAACATTCAAGATTTGGGAGCTGCTTGTGGTTGCAACTGTCAATTTTGCTAGGTGTGGGCACATGTGGGATAAAGAATTTGAAGCAACATAAAGTATGGATTGATATTCTAAGGATCAATGATGATCACTTCTTTCTATCTTGTGGTGGCGAATTGTCAGAAAATTAATTCCCACGGGCGAGTGGGTAAATATGACATGACAAGTTTCATCAGGTGCTAAGTATGTGATTAATTATGTAGATAAAGTGGGTTTTTTTCCACTTGAGACATTTGATTGGGAAAAAGTATCTAGTGGATGCAAATTAATTTTATCATAATTAACCATTCTACTTGATTTCCCATTGATTCATCTCGGTGTGTGATTAATGACTCATATTCAAAATGAAAACATCTGGTTGATGGCTCTTTTGTGCGAGCTCCCTTATAAAATTAATGAATACATGTTGGTGCTGGTCTATTTATTGGTGATTTCCTACTTGTTATTCTCACCATTTGCTGTATGTGATAATTAAGAGTTTGCAAGTGAGTGCACAAAGTATTCTAAGTAGTTGCAAAGTTTAAGCTAGGTTTTTTACATAGAGGGTGGTGTTTCTATGAGTTGCTCCATAAAAAATGGGTAAAGAGTGTATCTAGCAACCTAGCTTGTAGGTCTAAGAGACTTCTTGAGTCTCAAAATGTTGTTCCCAAAGAGGAGCATGATGTGCTTGAGGTTCCTGTAACACCAAAGAATAAAGTAAGAGCTTAAAGGAAATCTACATGGGGTGTTCTCAAGCATGCATATCAGCTAAGGAGTTGAATTGTCTCAGAGGAGTTGGTCAAGGGCAAGGAAAAGAAGGTTGAAAGGATTGAGAGAGAGGTTGCAAGGAAGAACAAGTATCACTGAGCTTTTATGGGATGACATCAATCTCCCATTGAAGCTTCAGATGATCCATCTAAAGTGGAGATGAAATTGACTCTGACTATCACTAGTATGTCATGGCCATGAGTAATTTGATTGACTTCGAGGATGAGGTTTTGATGGTCACCCCAATTTCAATAAGGACACTGAGTGAGCATTTTTATTCTACCACTGACTAGGCAGAATAGCACCCCGTGCCCTTTCCGAGCTTATGCTCGGGTATTTGTCCTTTGTGCTGACATGTTTCTTTGGGCTGGTGTCTTGTTATATGGGTTCTTGTTTTTCCTTCTTTTTGTGTTGATGGTGACTTCTATGGGTCGACATGAACTTGCAAATTTTGATACTATAATGTGACACCTTTTGGAAGGATGGTGGGATTCTCCGATAAATGGTTTTTAATGTTTTGCTCTCTCCTGTGTTGCAAATGATGACTTATAATTGCCCAGGGAATATGTTTTGAAGTCAGGTGAAATTTAAAATCAAATGAAATTAAATGTCACTGTAATTTAGCCTGATCCTTGTTGCTCCCTTATTTTATAAAAGGGATTTCAAGGTTGATTATGTGGTTGACTTTTGAGTCTTAGAATGGTCTAGGTGAATAGATATGTACATGAAGAAATATACATCATAGATGTTGATAGATAGAACATTATGATGTTTAGGGTATAAGTGAATTATGTAGTGATTTTAAAATAGTTTTATACAAGCTATAGAAATGAAGGATAATATTAAGTTCTTATATAGATACACTCTTATGTAATTTCTCCTGCAAGTTATTAATGAAAAGGTTAATAGTTTTCTAGTTCATCTTCATTTGTTTTGGTTGATTGTATGGATTTGTTTTGGCTTTGATTCAATTATTTGATTAAATGCTAAAATGAGCTCATAAATATGTACGGAGGAAAATAAGATTTGGTAAGAAGTTATGTGTAGAACACAGTGAGTTGCATGCTACAATGTGGTGTGACAATAGTCTAACAATTTTTGAATAAATGGCTTATGTATTACTAGTTATACATGATTTGACTCAATTTCCCAATAAACAAAACTTTGGTCTATTCATTAGTATTTATCTAAGATAAATAAAATAGCAATGCACCTAGCTGGAGACTTGGAAAGAGAACAAGAAATCACTTAAAATACTTTCAATTATGATGGGTAACTATGAAATTCATCTCCATTGTTAATACTAAGAAATAATTTGTTCAAAGACTGGCCAAATATTTGTTGAAGGATACTTAGTTGTATCCAAATAGGAATGCAATCTATGTCTAAATTTAATTTTTAGGACTAAAAACTTCTTAAAAGTAATAAGGATTACCCTCCTAGGTTTCATAGAGCCCAAAAAGTAGGAGTGAGGGCCTAAAAATCCTTACTCGGTAAGTTGGCCATTGACTTTGAAATTTCTTGAGTATCAGGGTTGGCTACCCTTTAGAGAATTTCAAGGTTTAGAAAAAAATAAAACCAACAGAAATGGTGACTCTACTATGGAGAACTTTGAGAAATTTCTAATAAAATATCATCTAGCCTTAAGAGTCATTGAATTTTATAACAGCCTATGACCAAAAATTTGACAATTACAGAATCCTATTTGCCCATTTGAGTCACCAACAAAAATGACGACTCTACCGGGGAGAACTTTGAGAGATTTTTGATACAAGAATTCTAGTTTTAGACTATTATAGAGTCAAGAAGTCGGTAAATTTGAACATCTGGTTTAGGTATTGTGAAGTTCTGAGACCTGGAAGTGGTTGTGTTGTAGAAAAGTTCAAAGAATTTGCGTGACTCTACTGTTGGAGAAGACCCAAAAGGAAATCTATCATCAAAAGAGCTTCATATTGGTTGAAGTTCAGTCCTCTATGAAAAGAGGTGGCGGATTTGTCAAAAGAACTTGCTAAATATTTGAAGAGAGTTTCATACCTAAAAATATTTTTAATGAAGAAGAAAGGTTACTAGCTGCCACAAGTTTCCAAGTATTCTCATAATCTAGATTAAGTGTTATCATGTGTTAAAGGAAATTTTATGAGAAGTTTTCAAGACTTGAAGATAATAAATGATTCCCTATTAAATGAAATTGAATTAAGAAAGGGAATATTAGTGTTATTTTTCATGCTTCTAAAGTGTAATATGCAATATCTCTAATGGTTTGAGAAGTATGTTTATTTCTGAATTATGCAACTGAGAAAGTTTTAAGACATGAAGATTCAACCTATATCTTAGGATTATGGTTAAATTAGTAAACGAGGCAGTTATTTGAAGTTGATGATCATTGGATAGTGAACATAAGAAGATTTCCCTTGTGATATAGCAAGTAAAAATATGCAAGGAAATCAAGTTTTACCATGTCCTCAAAGGGATTTTGTTATTGAAAGGTATATTCCATTGGATTTTAGTGGTATTAGAGGTTTCCCTAACCTCATTCCTAAAAATGTTAGGAAATTTTTTCCCATATTCACAAGGAAAAGTTCAAAATCAACCTCTAAGAATTTGCAAACATTCATGGATGTGATGGGGGATTATGAGGTAAATCATGAGGATGTTGCCATGAAATTTTTTGTGTAGTCTTTAAAGGATGATGCTAGAAATTGGTTCTCATTTTTACTTGCTTGTTCTATGGCTTCATGGAATCAGTTTGTAGTAGCCTTTATAGAACAATTTGGTGAAAGGGTAAACCCAAATGTGGTGAGATTTTTTTTTATGGAAATCCATAGAAATGAAGATGAGTTGGTTCTTTCTTTCAACCTTAGATTCTCAAAGGAAATAAGGGATATTCCAGAAAGTATAAGACCAAATGAAAATGAGTGTTTGGTTGTGTATCTTGGTGCATTTGATAGTAAGATGAGTTATTGGCTAAGAGACAAGGAGCCCAAAACATTACACCAGGCATATCAAATTGCTATGGATATTGAAAATAACTTGAAATATTCAATGATGAAAGGATATAAGGTTGCAAGTATTGGTGGGTAGTACACCTATTGCATATGGAATTCATGGATTAGACAATAGAAGTGATCGTCAAGAGAATAGTTCTCCTACTACTCTGATTTCTTAATCATCACAATATGCAAATCATAGTAAGTTTCAAGATGAACATCAATACAAAACTTGAGTAAATTTGATCAGATGTCTTTTATTAAAAAAATGCATGAAATGAAAAGGCACAAAGAAGAGTCACCCTATGATTTGTTCTTAAGATTCTTGGATGATTTGTTGGAGGTCCCTAAGAATCTCAAACCTGAGCATTCAATATGCATTGATCTATTATGTGAAATTTATGATTCTCAATTGAATAAATTACCAGAGGAATTGAAACCTTAGAGTTTTGATCAAGTATTTGAGTGGATAAAGATTGTAGAAGGAGCTAAGTGTAATAATGTACAAGAGGTGATGTTCTAGAATAGTGGTAGTGGTTGTCCTATTAAAGAAGAGAATGAAAATCCATCTTGTTATATGGGTAAAAGTAATTATTGTAATGACTTAACAAGTAAGATGTATGTTGATCAATACAAAGGTGATGAAAATGAAGACATAGGGTTTGAAGAAAACCTAGAGAGGCATGAGTTGTACCCTTGGGATATCTTGAATAAGGAAGAAGAAGAAGAGAGGAGAGAGATCTTTCCCTACCAAGATTCGGTCACTACCAGTAAAGCATCTATTGTTGAAACCTCATTACAAATCAGGGGGCAAGATGTTAGAAATGAAGATTTGAGCATTCAGTCTGAACACAGTTTCAATATTGATGGATCTCCCCGCTATAATAACCATGATGACAATAAATGTAGTCATTATTTTTTTCCCTGATGAAATGGATATGGAGTCTTTTGCTTCAATTAAGATGTGTGAAGATGATAATGGAGATATATATCTACTTGAGGACAAACAATCCTCTTCTTATGGAGAGTTTTCAGAATTTGGATCAAACATATTGATCATTGATGATGTGAATGAGGTTGAAAATATATCTATATGCTCTTCTAGTGAATGTAATGATTTTGAATACAATGATGATATGGAGGATTCAGATCATCATGTTGAGGGAGGAGAAGCTTCTATGATAACAATCAATGTATGAAATAACCCCTTGTTTGATGAGTTTCCATCTCCATTGGAAATAAGAGATTGTGATCATTATTGGTGCAAAAATAATCCACTTTTTGATGACTTTGATGATGCATCCAATGCAGTGTTGGAGTATGAAAATGAGCAATTAAGGAAACACATTGATGAGCTCCTAAAAAGTATTGCTTTTG
The DNA here is from genome assembly GCA_007115665.2 of Sequoiadendron giganteum. NCBI lineage: Eukaryota > Viridiplantae > Streptophyta > Pinopsida > Cupressales > Cupressaceae > Sequoiadendron > Sequoiadendron giganteum. The sequence continues at coordinate 778,012,667 of CM021102.1, forward strand.
GTTATCTTACATATGACACATATATGGTCAGTAAATTTTAAGATCAACATGAGAATGAAGTTTTTGCTTCTTCCTCTGTGGATTGCAACTACCCTTGTGAAGACAATTAGGAGGTACTTTATTCCATGGAGGGTGTAGTGATATGAATATTGATAAGGTTACTCATGCACAAATAAATGAACAAATGATATGGTATGCAAACATGGAATGCAATGAGGATATGCAACCAATGGATCATGTTAATTGTGTGAATAATGAACAATCTGAAGGTAAAAATGTGTGTGTTCAATGGGTTGATCCTAAACATAGAGCTAAAAATGATGAAGGGGTAGATGAATGTGCTTATCTCCCTATTGATCATGATTGTTTGTGTGAAGCGGAAATTGAAATGTTTTCTATAAGTGAAAAGGATGATGATGTACTTATGGATGAAAGAAGATTTTTAAATGATCAAAATGTACATCATCACATCCATATAGAACTTGATTCAACATCATGCCCAATTGATAAGGTTGAGGAATTTTTTGTTCTACCTAATATTGCACATAGATTTACCTTTGTGCATAAGTGTCTCTTTGATGATCCTGCAAATGCTATTTGTTTGGGCCTATTCTTGAGATATTTTGCTTTGAACTGAATGATTATTTGGGGAATGAGTCATAGTATGTTATTGAACCTGAGATGAATGCATTTACCTAGTTATGGGATGTTACAAATACATATGAACCCTAGTCCCATGATACCAATGAGTGTTCTGATGCAGTACAGTTCAAGTGTGTTCTTGAGTATGCCTTTTTCCTTTTTGATCCATTCGTGGGTTGTTTACAGGGTACACAACAAAGTGTTTATGAATGATTTCAGTTTGAGATGCAAACTGAATATAAAATCAAAGTCTATGATGTTGATAACTAGGTTGATTATGAATGTTTCACTTTTCCAATCCAATCAGACATGGTTGATTGTTTCAATCACAATGGAGTTGATTCTTGGGAAATTCCTAGTACAACTATTGACCCATTGCAGATGGTAGATGTTAGGAATAAGGTGTCTCAACCTTGGATAGTTCCTATTCTTATTATTTGTTTTGTAAAATGTATTTCTTGCAAATAATGTAATTAAGTGTGAGTGTACATGTCTAGTTTGCATGTTGATGTGTCACTCCACTTAATGTGTCGGCATCTTGAATTGTGTGTAAGGAGATCATGGCTAAAATGGTTATGACGGATTCCTATGACACGTAAGAGCTATGTCTGGAAGATTCAATGAAAGGTGAAGACATGTGGCAACTGATAAAGTTGAGTACTGTACACTCTTCCACGATAGTGGGGTTCCTATTTTCTCGGAGAATGGTAAAACCCTAATACAGTTATCTTCGGAAGTTGCCCTAAAAAGGGAAGCGCATGATATAAGCATTTTTAGGGTTGCGAAGATTTGTGATGTGAGTGTATTGTTGGAACGTTTTGATGCTGCCGCATTTTGTCTTCAAGTGTTGGAAATCTCCTGAAAGAACTTGCATTGCAAGTGTGTTGTAACCGTTGTGTTGAAGATAATACATTGTGCAGGTTTTGGAGTGCTGGGGTTTTTTATCGAAAGGTTTTCCCCAGGGTAAATCATTGTGTCATTCATCATTTTCTGTATGTATGGTATATTGCTGCAATATCTTTGTTAAGTAGATTAACGAATCTGAAATTGTAAGGGTTTAAAACGAATTTGCACCATACTTTCCTTAAGAGATTAGTGTAGGAAGCTGTTTCCACACCTGAGTTTCCTTACAATAGAGGATAAAATCTTTGATAGAGGTAAAAGTTGGCCTTAAGTTTTGGGGGCCTGGGGCCATAAATTTGAGGTGTGAAGCCTATGAAATTAATGAAAGAAGGTTTCATGCACTCCATGGGATGTCCACTGTATGGGCCTGTAATTAGTGTATATAGGTCTGGTGTGTTTTCTTTTTGTTGTGTCTGTTTGTCTTGCCTGAGCAGACTCCAGGGTTTATTTCTTCCTAATTTGGTTTGCTTCACCTTGAGATTAGGTTTCTCACCATACCCACCAGGGGTATGTGTCCTCGAGCATGAGCCGATGGTAGAGGTCCTAATTTTTTTTGAAAAATTCTATGGATCTTCTTGCCTTGTCATAGTTCTATTGCTTTTATGCTTAAGGGTAGGCCTTAGGGCTTTAGGTTAAACACCCTCTTTTTAATATTTGTATTGGCATGAATGTTGAAATTTATAATCCTTCAGTGACCTATATACCTAGTTACTAATCACTTAAGTTGTGTCTTGAGCCATTAAAATTGTTGTCCATACCAGCCCCTTGGGTTAGGTCTGTTAGTCACTATCTACAATTTAATCATTTTATTTTCTCCATAGTCAGGCTGTATAATTTCATGCTTAAAGAATTAAGTCTTTTTTTCTTGATGGTCAAGTCTCGTAGACCTAGTTGTGGCCCCATTTTAAGAACTAACAATTTTGGCATGTGTAGAAATAAAGGTTTATGATTGCCATTCAATCATAGGTTGATCATGACCTTTCCCTACATGGTCCTTCTAGTTTTTGGCTTAATATTTTATTCACATGGGTTAGAGAGCTTAAGCCATGTGTCTTGCACTTAGGTGAGCCCAATACTTTTATTGAAGACTGCAGGCAGTATCAATGAAAATCAATAGCAGTTGATGATATATGTGGTAGTATGCTGGTTGTTCCTCGCACACCCATTCTTGTTTATTTTTATTAAAATAAATGAATGAGCTAGTGGACGAGTGCCATGTGTCATGACAGGTGGTGGGTCCGATGTTTCTAAGTAGTCATAAAGCAAGGCTTTGAAGGCAGTCAATGGTAGGCATCGCCACATGTGTCTTCATCCGATCTGCTCCCCGTGCGCCTGTTCATACTATTTATTTGAGTGAAGAAGTCACATGGGCTAGAACATGTGGTGACACATGTAACCTCTCTATGGTGGGCCATATATCTTTTGCAAGAAACAAAAGAAAATCTATGGTGATTATGAAGCAATGTGGTCCAATCTCCACTATTCTCGGCCACCCCCTTGGTTTTTATTTTAATGCTTATTAATGGACACAGGCTAGCGGGGACAATGATATCTATCACTCCATGGAGGGACCCGCTGGGTCTTAATGATGACGTGTGGTCTAGTAAGGTTTCAGACTGAGGGTTGATGGTGGGTGATATGGACTATCTTGACCAATCCTCGCCATCCCATGAGGGCCCCATTTGTGCCTCCCATTTTCAGTGAGCAGGTGGGTGATTGCAATGTGGACTACTCCAAAGGGTCTGATACACTTTAGCAGAGATGAAATACTACTCAAATTTGGCTGAAACTGCATTGAAATTTAGAGCGTCGCCAAGTTTTAACCAAGTCACATTCAAGATTTGGGAGATGCTTGTGGTTGTAGCCATCAATTCTATCAGATTCTAGTACATTTAGGATAAAGAATTTGAGGCAACACAAAGTACAAATTGATATTCTGAGGATCGATCATGATCACTTCCCACTATCTTGTGGTGGTGAATTGTGAGAAAATTAATTCCCATGGGCAAACGGGTAAATATGACATGAAAAGTTTCATCAAGTGCTAAGTATATGATTAATTATGCATATAAAATGGGTGTTTATCCATTTGATACATCTAATTGGGAAAAATTATCTAGCACATGCAAATTAATTTTGTGATAGTTAACCATTCTGGTTGATTTCCCATTGATTCATCTTAGCGTGTGATCAACAACTCAGATTCAAAATGAAAACATCTGGTTGATGGATCTCTTGTGTGAGCTCCCTTGGAACATTAATGAATACATGTTGTAGCCAACCTATTTATTGGTGATCTATTACTTTTTATTCTCACCATTTACTGTATGTGATAATTAAGAGTCTAGGAGTGAGCGAACGAAGTATTCTTAGTTGCAAAGTTTAAGCTAGGTGTTTTATGTAGAGGGTGGCATTTCTATGAGTTGCTCCATCAACAATGGGTAAATGAGTGTATCTATCAACCCAACTCATAAGTCTAGGATAATTATTGAGTCTCATAATGTTGTGCCTAAAGAGGAGTAGGATGTGCCCGAAGTTTTTATAACACCAAAGAAGAAAGCAAGAGATGAAATAAAATATGCACAGGGTGTTCTCAAGCATGCATATCATCCAAGGAGCCAAATTGTCTTAGAGGAGTTGGTCAAGGGTGAGGAAACAAAGGTTGAAAGTCCTGAGAGAGAGGCTACAAAGAAGAATAGATATCACCGAGCTTTTATGGAATGACATCAATCTCCCATTGAAGTTTTGGATGATCCATCTAAAGTGGAGATGAAACTGACTCTGGCTACTACCACTATCTCATGGACATGAGTAATTTGACTAACTCCAAGGATGAGGTGGTGATGGCCACCCCAATTTCAATAAGTATATTGAGTGGGTGTTCTTATTCTACCATTGACTAGGCAGAATAGCACCCCATGGCCTTTCTGAGCTTATGCTCAGGTTTTTGTCCTTTGTGCTGAAATGTTTCTTTTGGATAGTGTCTTGTTATATGGGTTCTTGTTGCTTCATAATTTTTGTGTTGATGGTGACTTCTATGGGTCAATGTGAATGTGTGAATTTTGATTTTGTGATGCAGTGCCTTTTGAAAGGCTGGTGGGCTTCTCCAATAAATGGTTTTTGATATTTTTCTCTTCCCTGTGTTGCAAATGATGACTTATAACTACTTGGGGAATATATTCTAAATTTTGGTGAAATTGAAAATAAAATGAACTTAAATGTGACTATAATTTAGCCTGGTGCTTTTTTCTCCCTTATTCTATAAAAGGAATTTCAAGGATGATTACAGGAGTCAACTTTTGAGTCTTAGAACGGTCTAGGTGAATAACTATGTACATGAAGAAATATATAGCATAGATGCTGATAGATAGAACAATAGGATGTTTAGGGTATAAGTGAAGTATGTAGTGATCTTAAAATATTTTTATACAAGTTGCATAAATGAATGATAATATTAAGTTCTTATACAAATACTCTCTTATGTATTTTCGTTGCAAGTTATGAATGGAAAAGGTTAATGGTCTTCTAGTTCATCTTTTATTATTTTGGTTGATTGTATGGATTTGTTTTGGCTTCAATTCAATGTGTTGATTAAATGCTGAAATAATCTCATAAATCTGTATGGAGGAATATAAGATTTGGTAATAAGTTATGTGTAGAACATAGTGAGTTGCATGCTACAGTGTGGTGTGGCAATAGTCTAACAATTTCTGAATAAATGGCTTATGTATTACTAGTTATTACATGATTTGACTCCATTGCCCAATAAACAAACCACTGGTCTATTCATTAACATTTGTCTTAGATAAACCAATTGGAAATGCACTTGATTGGATAATTCGAATGAGAACAAGAAATCACTTAAAATACTTCCAATTATGATGGGTAACTATGAAATTCCTCTCCATTCTTGATACTAAGCAATAATTTATTCAAAGACTGGCCAAATCTCTGATGAAGTATGCTTAGTTGTATCCAAATAGGAATTAAATCTATGTCTAAAGTTACTTTTTAGGACTAACAACTTCTTTAAAGTAATAAGGATTACCCTCCTGGCTTTCACAGATCCCAAAGACTAGGAGTGAGGGCCTACAAATAATTAATTGTTAAGTTGGCTACTGACTTTGAAATTTCTTGAGCATAAGGGTTGGCTGACCTTTAGAGAATTTCAAGGTTTAGCTGGAAATAAAAACCAACAAGTTACTTTTTCAGTGACTCCATTTAGCCCCCACTTTAGTGAGAGGATGAACTTTCTTCAAACTCACACTAAATTATACGAAAGTGCATCAAGAGGGGTCCAAGTGTACCAATGTTAATAAGATGATATGACAATGATCAAGAGGGGTGATCAAGTCCTTGAGATGAAGATCCCATGGAAAACCAACATAGGCACAAAAGAAAACACATTAGAATGATATAAAGAGCAACAAAAAGGCACAAGCATGCACTTTCAAAGATGAAAGAGAGAAAAGGAAAAAGATAAAAGAGAGCCAAATCAAGCTTCAACCATTTTTCCATCCTGATGTGGATCATATCTAGGCTGTTTGTCTGAAAAATTCATACTCACTTTGTGGGAACAAAAATCCTTGCTGTCCGTTGGTTGAGATGTCCAAAAAGGTGAGAAACATAGATTCATGGTTGGTATATATTCACACACACACATGAGTGGCTATGGGGAAAGTCATGCCTTGTTGGGGCTTCCCACTCAAACCATACCAAAGTTATACCTCCTCATAATTTTAATAAGGTGCCACACAGAGGAAATTATTTTTGAGCTTGATGAGACAAGAAAAACTTTGTATGCTTAGAGCTCATGAACAACAAGATGGCTCTACAGGCATGCAAGTTGTATTATGCGAGGTGACCATATAACAACAAATGAAAAATGAAAAATAGAAAATGTTCAAAGGAGTCTTGCTTAGTTCATGCGAGGTATTTTAACATAGGGACATTGTGCCTAATTTATCCAAGAGAGGACCAATCAAAGAATATAAAATTCACAACTTAGGGGATGCAGTGTGTCACATCAAGCCACTAAGAGGAATGTAATATTCTAAGAGAGATAAAACTCTTGAGGGACATCACACCCCATGTCACCCGAAAAGTGAGAAATGCATCGTATGCAATAATAAAACTACACCATGAACCATGAAAAGGGGAAAAATGCAAAAGAATAATGCCAATGTATGCCCCCACTTTAAAGGCGTTCCACAAAAAATGTATACTTGACATTTTGATGCTCATTTGAGTCTTTCTTGTGGATTTTGACCTATTTTTTCCAAGATTTAATGTTGTAATGTGGTCAACACATTCACATTAGGTCTTGAACCCTTATGAATCAATAAGAATTCTATGATGTCTTATTAAAGTGTTGTGAAGTGTTGTAAAACACTTTCACACTTTTCTAGGACCTTTCTAATGTATCTCACTACAATGACCTCTTTTTACCACCTACCAAGCCTTATTTCAAAGTGTTGTAAGGAGTTGTAACAAACTCTCTCACTTTTCTAGGCTTGTCATCAATAATTACACCTTTCTTATGCTTTAATTATCCCCTTTATGCACTTGCAAACCTTATTTAAGTCTTTTTGAAAATAAACCTGATAAACATCATTTAATATTATTTAATCCCTAACACCAACTTAAAATGCCTAAGTGGGACCAAGTCGCGACTTAGTCGCATTTGGCTCAAAAATCATAATTATTTCAAAATTTGGTGGGTTTTTATTTTCTAAGAACTGAGGTCAGCCTATGATGTGGTATTTTTGGGAATTAAGGCATAATTGTGTATAAATATATGGTTTTCCACTCATTTTGGGGTCTTATACCTTCTTCTCTTCTCTCTTGACTCATTCATCATTCTTCTCAGGCAAGCTAGGGTTTTAGCATTGTAAAGTCATCAAGAAGCATTCAAAGGCAGATTCTTGAACCATTGTTGTAAAAATTCAAGATCTATCATCATGGAAAGTTTATAATTCATTAATTTCATGTTAATTCTTCATATTATTTATTCATTTTGGTTTAATTACCTAAAAAGGGGTTTGACCAAGGCAAACCCCCATGTCCTAACATTCAACATTTTTCTCTTTTTTCTTGTGTGTTTGTAGATTTAGGTACCTTGAAGGCTTGGAAATCATTGAAGAATAGGTTGCAAAGTTTTTGAAGACATCTCCTTGTTTTCAAAGTCAAAATATCCACAAAAAGGCACTTACATTACCGAAAATCATAGTTTCAGATCTAGATACTTGGAGGAGTAGAAAGTACCAACCAAGAGCTTTCCTTTCCACTTTTAGATTTTTAGATATGTCAAGATGGACTAAGTCATCATTAGTGGCACATTAGTCCCACTGTACATGTTTTTGAAAGATGTTTGTAGATCTGGATACCCATTTGGCTGAAATGGGCCCTGATGTAGTTTTCTAGATCTGGGACTAGGTCACCCAGAATGGCGTAAGTATCCCAATAGATCAAATTTTCAGGATCAACAACATTTACAGCCTTCAATACAATCTTAAAAACATTTCTAGGTGCACACATTTAGTTTTATGGCTTTTAGTTTAGTTTAGTTTAGTTTGCATTTCTAGGTCATTTAATTATGTTTGCATATCACAATGCGTTTTCAAAAACTTTACATTTCTTTAGTTTTAGATCCATAGTTTTCTTCTTTATCAACCTCCAACCTTAGAAACAGTCTCCTTTGACAAATTTCAATTTCTCTATTGCATTGGAATCTCTAGGGTTTGTTCTTGAATGAAGCATAGGTCTTTGTCCCTTACCCTTTAGGTGCAAAACCCTAGAGGTACAAGACGTAACAAAAATATTCACTACAAAAGGAATTGCTAAACACATACTATGAGAAATTAATTTAAAATAGAAAATGATAAATGTAAAGAAGACATGTGATCCAACTTGGAAAGCCCTATGCCAAGTCATATGTTTTCAAGGAAAGATACATCATGTAAGAGAAAAGAAAAGAGAGGGGTTGCCCCCAAAATGAAAACACCAAACACATAAGGGATCTATGGATATGGGGTCAGTATGTTCTTGCTGCAATATTTTTATAGAGTTTAGAAATGTCATCATTCCCCAAATACACAGAGAACTGGAAGAATGACACAAAAAGAGAGAAACCAAAGAAAAACCTTTCGGGTCAACATGAAAGAGACATGAATGTGTCAATGGCTTGTGTCATCCCCAAAAGAAAAACACAAGACACAAAAAAAGATAAAGAAAAGTAAAAGAAAATATTTTGGGCCAACATGGAAGAGACATGAATGTCTCGACACATTGCATCATCCCTAAAAGGAAAACACAAGACAAGAAAAGAAATAAAGAAAATCAAAAGAAAAGCTTTTGGGTCAACATGGAAGAGACATGAATGTCTCAACACCTTGCATCATCCTGAAATGGAAAACACAAGAAAGAGAAACGAAATAAAGAAAAGAAAAAGAAAAGATTTTGGGTCAACATGGAAGAGACATGAATGTCTCAACGCCTTGCGTCATCCCCAAAAGGAAAACACAATACAAAGAAAAGATAAAAGGAAAAAAGATAGAGAAGAATGAAAGTACAAATAGAGGAATATCACAAAGAGAGAGAGAGAGATCAAATAGAACATCATGGGGGATCACATTACACACATGCAATCATACAAAAGCTAATGAAAAATAAATAATGCAAAAGACTAGTAAGGCACATGCAAGTCAACCTATGAGAAGGTCGTCTGCATCCCAATCTTAGTCTATATAAGCAAAAGGTAGATAACGAACCTAAGGGACAATGACAAATGCATTACTAGGACAAGGCTATCTACCTCTTTCCCTCACTGAGTGCAAGAAAAGGATGAGATGAGGTAGGTGGTGGAACAAGTCATGTTATAGTGAGAATATAATGTTCTACAACTACTGCATGACGAGGAGGGAAAAAGGAATATGCTATGAAATCACTCGATAGAATTTATTGTTGTCGAAGTGAAAGTTGTTCAACACCAATTTGAATGCACAACACTCATCGGTACTGTGTCTGAGAGTTTTGAGGTATCGACAATGTGTAACTTTTGCATCTTTAGGATATAGCAGTAGTCTATCTTTCATTGGTGGTAATTTTATTAGTTCTTTGTTTAGAAGCAATTATAGCTTCCTCTCACTTTCAAGCGGCAAAAAAGGAAATTTTAGTTTTCTAATTTGTAGGACCTCTTTTTCTTGCTAGATTCACCGATTTCTCGAGTTGAAGGTTGAGGAAGAGGACCTAAGGTGATCCTATCATACTTTTCATTGTTATGAATCATTGGTTGTTCTTTAGGAAGCAAGACATTCATATTGGGAGGAGAATCTAAGGTCACCATACCATCATGATGAAGCCTTAGGTATTCTTTAGGAGCACTTATGTTTTGAGGGGGGTCTTGATATCCTAACCATTTTGTGTTTACATAAGTTGGTATTAGTGAAAACTTAAGAAACCCCCCTCAAAAAAAGATATAAAATTTTGGCGAATCTTTCATTTTTTTAGGAAAAAATATTAATTTCTATTGGTGAATCTTTTCTTTTTTACAAAAAAAATATTAATTTTATTGGTGATTTTTTTTACATCACTAAATTTTGTAGAAAATATTGGTGATTCTTGAAAATAATAGGAAAATGCATTAATTTTTATGGTGAATCCATCCAATCTAAAAATAATTCTCATGGAAAAGTAAGGGTCGAAGGGTGGAAATTATCGATGGGTTTAAGGGGTAGACTATAATATTTACTTGCCACCATTGTTTTAAAATTCAATATACTGGCCCTCATTATATTTTTCAAGGTGACATGTACTCATGATCTATGTAATTCTCATGGGACTCAAAATTTATTTAAGATCATTTATTTTGATAACCCTTATTTTACTCTACGAGGTAAAATTTACCCACAATCTATAATGTTCATGAGACCTAAAATTATGGGCCCCATGAGCATTACCGATTGTGGGTACATTTTACCTCATGGAATATAACAAGGGCTATTATATTATATTATATGTCAATTAAAAAACTAAAGAGTAGAAATATGGTCCTAACATAACTAATAATTATGATATACTATTGGCGAATTAGTATAGATTTCTACTATAATTTATAAAATTTAGGCAAATCTGATCTAATCATGTATCAAGTATTATGGCGATTTTTTGAGTTAATTTTTTTAATAATTTAAGTTCTTTGGTGATTTAAAGAAGATCATAATATATATTTTTTTAAATGTGGTGATTCAAGTCACATTGTAGCTCGAACTATTAGCCAATTTAGATTCCCAAATTTCAACTTTCAGCCAATTGGCAAATGTTAGCCACTAAAAAAATTACTAGTTGGTAGTCGCTCTAGAAGTTGATGGATTTCATGTTTACTTGTTGTATCATATCCTTGTTTACTCAATATTGTGAATCCTTTTCAATATGTTTCTTCTAGATTGATTGGAGTGTTTGTTACTTTGTTATTATAAAATGGTTGAGTGTTTGCATGTTTAGAGGAACTAGGTTCACCTATTCTAGGGAACATAGGTTCAACTTTTGTTTCAGGATGTAGGTAACCAAACATCTCAAGAGGTGGTATTGTAGGACATGTTAGTTGTTTCATTTATGGGTAAAAAGATGCATTAGCTTCAAGGTTGTTAAGACACTCATTTAGGAACTTACTCATGCTATCATCATCTTCTTCAATGATGTCAACATCATAAGAATGGCATTCATTAGGAGTTGAGTGAGCACAAGTAAGCTCAATTTCATTAGGATTATGTCCAAAAGCACAACTTTAAACATCCACTAAGGATTTTAAGGACATCTAAAGCTTACTAAAGCATATATCCATGATGAAAATTTCAGATTCTACACTATGCAACAATGTGAAATAGAATTTTCTAGATGCAATCTTGAATTTAAGTGATGCACAAGGTGAACTAATTTAAACAAGATGCGATGAATTGAGTGAAACAAAAGATTTATAAACTGAAACATAAAGGATATAATATCAAACAAAAACTTAGAATTTAAAAACTGAATGCCAGAAAATGTAATGCAGAATATGCAAAGGGATTGATTCACCCTAGGTGGCAAATGAGTCCTAGTGAGGAATTTTTTCAATTTTATGTTTTTTATGTTTTATGATCTATATTTGAGATGAAAATGTAGATTTTGAATGATTTTGAATGAAATTAGATAAAAAATGAAAGCTAAATGAGCTTTCACCAATGCAAGATTTGAAACCCTAGAATACAAATTAACCAATGTAAATCCTAATGCAATGTTAATGCAAGCCAAATCTAGGATAAAAATGCACTCCAAATCAGAATTATGATCTAAATGCAAGTTCACCAAAATGGAACCAATAAAAATAGGCATGGATAAAAATGATGTTTGATTAAGTTCTATCACACTTGCTTTTAAGGCTTCCACTCAAGGATACCCTAGAGATCTCAATGCAAAAGAGAAAGAGATCTTGCAATAGGGTTGTCCTAGGAGTTGAATATGGTCTAATGAGAGGTTCACCACCAAATTTAGACCTAGAAAAGACAATGAGATGTTAGATGAAATTAAAAACACTAGTTGAATACAAACTAAGACTAAATGACCTAAAAAAAGTGAATGAAGCAACACAAAAAACTATAAAATAGAATGTGTGCACCTGGAAATCTAGAGAAGGATGGATGGAGATCTGGAACACTAGAAAATATAATTTTACTATTGACTAGGACTCATTCACCAAGCTGGGTGAATCAGTCTAGTTGCAGGAATATGTTTAAGAAAAAAGGGTATCTAAAGGGTATGTGAAGGATCATCATGGAAAAAATAGGCCCTTAAGTGGCAAAAAATTCAAAAAAATCAGAGTTAGGCAACTTGACGTAAAAATTTGAATAAGTTATCTATATTATTTTAAAAATATGTAAGAATAGAATCTGTATAAAATTGAATGTAGTTTCTAAACTACTAGGTTTATTTTAAAAAAAAAATCTATTTGGTGAAAATTTGAAATTTCAAGGCAGTAGCACTTAAATTTCAGGGAAAAAATAAGAAGTAGGTGTCTGTCTGACTATCCTAACCACAATAAAAAGATAATAATTTTTTATAAGATTTTAGATATAAGTAGAGGACTCATGTCCCAATGTGATGCATAGTTTTTTGTAATTTTTTTCCAAGTAAATAATTAATTATGATTTTTTTATTACAACTTTTTTAAAAAATAAAAATTCGTATGTTTGACCACCTTAACTTGGTAAAAAATTAATGAAATTCATTTGTTTTTAGTCCCATAGTATGCAAAGCATAAAATGTGACACATATTTTGGATTTAAAAAAAGTGATACGGTTTGAAATCTATAGATATTTTTCAATCAGCCTGTCAATCAAGACTTTAGTCATAATTGAAATAGAAAATGAATAATAATTAATTATTAAATTCAATGTAAAACATAATTTATATTGGTGGAAAGCCAAGAATCTCCTTTAAAAGCCCCTTTTGTTTCATCAATTTTGGGTAAAAAAAAACTCGTTAGCCACATACCCATCACATCACCACTTTTTGGCCCATCATGATCTTGCACATATCCTGAATCTGAAAAATCTCAAAAACTGACTGGAACTGGGACTCATTCGCCAAAAGTGGTGAACCAGTCCAATTGGGATTTTTTGAAACTTCAAAAGCTGATCTTGTTCTTCTCTATCTTCTCTACCCTTCCTGATTGGTTTCCAAATCCGAAACTGCAATTTGTGACCTATAGGTGATCTCCAAGTCTCTCCAAGGCTTGTTAACAACTTTGACAACTTTGAGCTCTTGAAAAAAATTCTCAAATATTGCTCCTTAGGGAATGGGCATCCTAACCCAAACCCTAGCAATAAGGCACTACAAGTATGCTTAAAATGGCTACAATGGATGTGGTTCTTGAATATTTCTTGAATGATGTTGACCTTGAATGAAACACTTGCTTGAATCATAAACCTTACATCACAATTGTTAGCACAATAACAAACATGACATATTTAATACTTGTCATGATGATTGACGCTTGAATGCTACTCTAAGATGTTTGATAATCTTCCCTTGAATGCTCTTGAATGCTCTTGTGAATGCTTATTAGATTGCTAGATGATCTCTTGAATGCTAGGTGAGAATATGAGAGAAATAACCTTGTATTTATACTCAATTATGCAAGAATTCCCAAAATTACAACACTACAAGCCGACATCAGATCTAGTAGAATAAAATCCAGCCAAAAATTTCAATTAAATTTTTATTTTGGGCCACACAAGACTCATTCGCCCAAGGTGGCGAATAAGTTCCTTCAAACATAATGTATGGGACAAAAATCTAGAAGTGCTTAGAAACGTGTGAAAATCGATTCAGGGCCAAAAACTCCAGGTGGGACCCATTCACCCAAGGTGGCGAATGAGTCCTAGATGCCTAAATCTAGACTACACAAGCTAGAAACACCTGAATTATGATTAATTAATGATTGATGTCTAGATTATCCTTGAAAAGATGCAATAAATAAGGCTCATGGATGCAAAATAGGGAAAATTAAAGCATAAGAAAGCCCAATTATTAATGAAAAGCCTAGATAAGTGTGAAAGTGTGTTACAACACTTTACAACACTCCAAATATAGCAAGATTAAGATTAATTTTTATTAAAAAATGAGGTTTATTAGGTTTATTTAATTAATAAGACATTAGAAAAGTGTGAAAGTGTGTTACAACACTTTATAAAACTTTAGAAAGGTACTGTGAAGAATATTTTGTTTTTTTATATGTTTTTATCTTTTGGCTTTATTTTTCCTTCAGAGGGATCCTAGCGCAAGGAGTTTGTATTTCCAAACAGATGCACAACATGCCATGTGGTGGCTACACGTCTCTCAGCGAGTATTGTCTGTTTTATCGGAAAGTGAACCACGTGTCGATCTGGTGGGAATTTTCTTACTTTCACTTTTTACGAAGAAGAATTTGTCCGCCTGTTCGACACGCCACCCCTTCGCGTTGTAGCCCAACAAAGGAATGTTCAACTTAATGTCTGACGGGATGTGTTGTACTCCTGGTCAGTAAGAAGATATGAGGCAGTGCTACCAAGTCCACTTGGGTGATCGATCGTACTGACTTTCAGAGTATTCTTTGGGATCAGGGCAATTACAAGGGTTGATCTTTTTGAAATATCTAGGTGGCATAAATACGGTAGCTAGAAAAGATCTAAAGGAAAAATTCTCAAGCTATTAGTTTTGGATGTTTGGTAGTCATTATTTCTGGGGGAGATCGACATTTTCTCTTCTAAGGTGGCTATATATTGGAAGCGACAGGCATGAAGGAAGGGTTCCCAAAAAATTTCCTGTTGGAAAAGTGTTTTTGGTTTTTTAGTTAGTAAAATAATTTCTTTCTAAAGGTCTATAGTAGACTACTTAACTCTAGCATGTTATGTCTATTTTATGATCAAACTATTGTCAGATTGCAATTTGATCTTTGTTCTAAAGTTCATTTGAAGTTGAAGTACAGGTTACTCTGAGAAATACTTGAAACTATGCATGATATGGTCTTTTTAAATATTTCTTTCATTATACCTATGTTTAGAATCAAACACTATGTCTTGCTAATCTAAATAGTTTTTATTATCAGACTTCTATGTTGTTTGTGTATATGAATGAACCATAAACTTTAGAAACTGGATATGTCATTGGAATTTTATGTTTTCTATGCAAGCTTGTTGTTTCTTTCATAATATGATATATTAGGAGGGAGAGTTTGTATTACTTTTAGAATGTTTTTCTGTTAGGTCTAGGACGTCTATGCTTGATTCAGATCTTAATATGCATTTCCTAAGGGTTGATTGAATGACTGCATCTGTGCTTGTATCGAGCCTCTACTGTTTGTTCTCTTCCTGCTAATGAAGGGAAGTGATGTTCTGTGTCTAACATATCATTCATAGAGGGAAGTTTGTGATTTTGAAATGTTGTAAAAGCATTGGTGCATCGCCATCTTTCATGTTTTTCTGTTTACATTTCTTTTTCCTTTTTCCTCAAAACTTAGAGAAGAGTCAGCTTTCTATAAAAATCCCAAAGGTATTTAGTGAGATGCACATTGTCCCCAACTTGTTGAATTTCCCATAAGACTATTGGAGAGGCACAAGATTTTATGATCAACAATTATTTTTTTGGCACACCTGGTGGGACCATTTCCAAAGGCCTGATTAGAAATAAAAAATATCTCTAAAGCAGACTAGAGGAAAGAAACTAAAAGTTTCATGCCCAGGGTTCAAACAAGGGCATCATCAAGGGGTAAATTTAAGTACTCCTAGTTACCAATTTCTGTACCTAGGAGAAGAAGAACCGTATTTTATGTATCACTTGTGAGAATTGGAAGAGTGAGAAGTAGGAGTCCGAAATTCAGAGCTTTGTCTACTCCCCCTGAAGGCAAAAGTTTTCAGATAAGAATACCGGTCTATCCAATTCATAGGAATCTTTTTTCCATGGCCCATATACCCACTCTTAAGTATCCTAGAAAATTTCTAACTTGGGACAGTGGCAGCTCACTGTAGTCACCAGCTCCACCCGATGTCTGGTCAGTCATACCTGCTAATGCCCTCAAGGCTATTCCAAATTTTTTGGGAGAAGATTGTAAAACTCCTTCTGAACACCTTCAAGATGTAGCAAAGGTGTGTAGGGTGCACAGTATCATGAAGGAGAATATAACCATGAGATTTCTAGTTGCTTCTTTCAAAGGGAAGGCTCAGGACTAGTACAAATCTTTAACTTCAGGATCTATCACTTCGTGGGACCAGCTCAGGCAGAAATTTTTTGAGCATTTTTTCAGAGAGGGGAGATCATTCTTCATTATTGCACCAACTGATTACCATCAAGAGATCCCTACAGGAATCCTTGATCGAATTTAATACCAGGTTTAACAAAACCTGGCAGAGGATGCCGGTAACTGCAAGACCCCCAGCTGCAATGGCCTTTATGTTTTTTCTAAAAGCCATCAATTGAGACATTATGATCTAGATAAATTCTATGGGAGGAGGCACTCTAACCGATGCCTATGACTTGGTCGTCCGAGCCAAGAATAGTTTGATAGATATGGGGAAATTTCCACCGTGACCTCCAATGCCTGTTTTTCCTGAGATCTTCGACGTCCTGTTCCGACAAGAAGCTCCTCTAAGTACTCTAGCGACCCATACATCAAGTTCAACTCCACCCCAGTGTATGTATGTATATCCTAATGCGTAGTCAAGTGTGCTAGTTTCTTCTTCTGCCATGGCCGACCTAAATGATATGAAGAACTTGATGCAATCTTTCGCTAATGAGCTAGTCCTCATTAAGCGGTAGCAAGCAACACCTCCAAAACAAGAAAATCAGACATACCAAGGGGCAGACCTTTCTACCAACAAAATTAACAAAGCACATATTAGGGGTCTTCGGGTCATGGAGGCCAACAATCTACAACTGCTAGCCAAATAGTCCCAGTCACTATGTCACTCCAAGCAGTCAGAGATAGCCAGGGAAAGGAGTTGATTCCAAGTTAAGAAAAATTGGCAGATGATGAGAATGCATGGTGTTTTCCTTGCAACGATAATCATATTCTGCGGGATTGCCCCAGAGGAAACTTACAGTAGAAAATAGCGGAGAAAAGAACTAAAGGTGTACAACACAACATAGAAGAGTATGAGTCTCTAGAGATGGAGAATTCTTGATTTAGAGTGCAAATGCAAGGCATGTCCGTGGAGAAGGAGTTGGATATAGAACCCGATCAGGCGATCTTCTCTTGGATGGAAGAAAAAGACTCAGTTTTTGCAAATGAAGGCCCAAAAATCAGTGCTCTGAAAGTGATGTCAAATTACAATACCAGATCTAAGAGAAGAATCACTGGGGAATATGTTTCACAACCTCTACCTTACTCCTAGCCCCGCCTGTTGCCACCATCTGAAAGATAGTGGTCTCAGCCTACTGATCAGTTAACTCTTCAACCAACTTCTCAGTGACAGATTTTGCCAGCACCTGATAGGCTACCTAATAAAACATACAATCCATTCACAATGGAGTGCCTTCCACAAAAGCTCAAAGAGATTCTGCCGTTCAGGCCTAAGTTTCAGCCAGTCGGGACACTTAGCATAGTGGAGTAGATGAAGAAAGCGCACACCAATGTTTCTTTATGGGATGTGATATCAATCCCTGAGCAAAGGTCATTGCTTGAAGGAGCACTCAGAAGTGAAGAGCCAAAGTCGCACACTGAGGAAATTCCACAGTGTAATTTGAATGAAGCAGAAAGCCTCGTGTCAGATCCTCAGAATATGAAGATAGTAGCCTATATGAATGACTTGAAAAAAGAAAAACTTTGGGAGGTAAGTAAGCCAAAGCCCACTCCTTTCTTTTTAATGTTAATCATGGGAGATAAGCTTCTGCATAATAATATGATTGATTCGGGAGCTAGTACGACGGTCATGCCAAAGCAAGTGGCTGATGCTTTAATGCTCAAGTATGAACCTTTGGAAAAGGGGATCATTCTATTAGATAGAAAGAAGGTTTCAATGGTTAGTTGGATAAAAGATTTATCCTTAACTCTTTTTTCATATCCAAGCCAGATAGTCTCGCAAGAAGTGGTGATAGATGACATCCCTCCGGTTTTCAGAATGTGTCTCTCTCGAGATTTCATCGCGAAGCTAGGTGGGTATCTAGCACTAGATTGGTCTCACCTGATATTAAGAACTAAGCATGGAGCACAAATGGTTTTTTTTTTTAGAATCTCTATAGGTCGAACACATAGCAGACAATGTTGTTCTCTATTTTGAAGTTGTGCATACTTCCTTTTCTAGATAGGAAAGGTATTGCTATGAAATAATAGAAGATGAGGAGGATACAAGTGAATGAACTCCTAAAGAGGAGGTCCTCCTTAAACAGTTCATCGATTCTGATCCATTTGGAAATTTCCATGCCATGGGACTAGGTACTTATGTCATTTTTTATGACGACATAGTCCATCCGAAGTTGATGGAAGATCGGGCAAGATATGATGATCTGATAGATAATCACCTTTGGACCATGTACTTTAATGGTGCAAAATGCGAGGCTGGATTCTAGAGTAGGAATCGGATTGCTATCTCCCATAGGATCTAAGATCCTTAAAGCCTATCATTTCTAGTTTTCATGCTCAAATAATGATGTGGAGTATTAGGCCTTAATCCACAACCTTCTCCTTACCAAGCAGATGGGTGTTAAAAGATTGCAAGTATTCAGAGATTCTAAGCTGATAGTAAGCCAAGTTTGTGGTCAAGCAGTGACAAAAAACACCAGAATGAAGGCCTATAGACACCGAATATGGGATCTGATTGAAGGTTTCAAGGATTTCAATGTACAAGATATTCCTCGATCCTTGAATATTGCAGTGGATGAGATGGCTTCTATCAGGTCACAGTTTGAGCCTCTTCCTGACTCCAAAAAAGTGCTATCCACATTGTTGTCTAACCATCAATCACTGAAAATGAAATAAACTAGCAAGTATTTGAGGATGATGCCCAAATAGCTGAATTTGTTCTAAGGTCCGAACGACCTTTGGAACATTTAGAATCATCCTCCCAGCTACGCGAAGGGCAGTTCATTCAGCTAAAAGAAAATAAACTGCCTCGAGGTTTGATTTCCCTTGAGAATCTTTTTGATTGTGAAGATGTGAGGAATGGAAAGCAACAGTTCACGAAAGATGAAAAGGATTACGAAGAGCTAGAAGTTAGAGATGAGAGAAAGCTAAAAGTCAGGAGGAATGTACAGTGGGAAGACAGAGAACGACTGAATAATCTATGTTCGAAGTATGAAGGGGTTATAACATGGACTTACAATGACTTAAGAGGATATGAACCTGGTATAATTTAGCATACCATCGACTTGGAGGAGGGGTCGAAGCCCATCCGATAGAAACAAAGGCCTATTAATCCGAAGGTCGAAGCATTGATGGCTCAAGATCTCACCAAATTGATTGTCTAATCTGGTACTGGTTCACAAGAAGAATGGTGACATCAGGCTTTGTGTTTATTTTTGTGACTTAAATAGAGCCTCATTAAAGGATCATTACCCTTTACCATCCATGGAGCAGATCTTACAAATAGTGGTCGGGTCTGAGATGTTCTCATTACTCGACAATTTTTTGAGGTACAATCAGGTACTTTTCAAGGAGAGCAATCAACATCAGACGACATTCACCACTAAGTGGGGCATGTTTTCCTACACAAATATTCCTTTCAGACTCTTAAACACTGGTGCAACCTTTCAGTGAGCCATGGACATCACTTTTGCAGGATTAATTAATTCAATTATTTTAATCTACCTGGATGGCCTGACCATCTTTTCAAAGGTGAAAGCTGATCATTTTGAGCACTTAGAGAAGATTTTTCAGAGATGCTAGAGGTTTGGGATTTATTTAAATCCTTGGTTTTGTGGTGTCCAAGGAGGGGATTACAATATACTCTGAAAGAGTTAAATCCATATTGGATTTTCCTTTGCCAGTAAATCGAAAGGGGTTACAATCTTTCTTAGGGAAGATTAATTTTGTCAGTCATTTCATCTCTGACTTTGCAAGCGTCGTGAGGTCCATTAATTTGATGCTTAAAAATAACCTAATTTTCAAATGGACCCCCGAAGGCAATGAAGCATTCGAGTAGATAAATAAGTCTATTTTCGCTACTCTAGTATTGGCCAATCTAGACTTCTCTAACGATTTTTTGCTATATGTATACAACAGAGAGCATAGTATAGCATCTATGCTCACTCAAAAGGATGAAAAGGAGAACGAGGAGCATTTGATTGCTTTTAATTCAAGAAATCTTAAAGGTTATGAGATCAAGTATAATTTTTTGGAGAAACGGGCGTTTTCCATTGTCAAGAGTCTCAAAAAGTTCTAACACCTAGGGTCGGCTAACAAGATCACTATTTTGGTTGCTCACCCAAGTGTGATGGAATATATCACAGAGGGAGAGATAACTAAAAAAGAGCTAATTGGATCAACATAATCCTAGAGTATGATGTGGACATTAGGCTAACCAAGCTTGTGTGAGGAAGAGGCCTATGTGAATATATTGCACAAGAGTCTGTTTCTGAATCCAATAAAGAGATTTATCAGGTTTTTTCCAACCAGTTTGAATCCGAAGAGTCATGGGTAATGGATCTGACCTTGTACATGTAGAAAGGATATTACACAGCGACCCTTCCCCTTGACAAATTAAGATACTATCGACTGTAAGGTATCAGGTGCGTATTGATTGAGGGGATTTTTAAGAAAAGGAACTATGACGAAGTACTGCTCTGATGTCTAGATAAGGATTAGTCAGATAAAATTCTGACAAAATTTCACAATAGTCCTTTGGGGGGATATTTTTATGCTAAGACCACTACTCTCAAAATCATGCGAGCAGGGTATTATTGGCCCTCAATGTTTTCAGAAGCACATCGCCTGGTATAGAAATGCATCCAGTGTCAATTCTTTGTCGGAAAGAGAAATAATTCTACTTTACCTTTGAGTCCTATTATAACAAAGGAACCCTTCACTTAGTGGGGTTTGGATTTTTTCGGGATGATAAATCTTATCTCTAGCTCTGGTCACAAATGGATTCTCACGGTGACTGATTATTTTACAAGATGGACAAAAGTTGTCACCTTGAAAGGTGCTACAGAGGGTGAGATTGTTAACTTTCTAGAAGGGCTAGTGACCAAGTTTGGTTCACCAAAGACCATAATATTTGACAATGTTAAAGCCTTTGTAGGTTCGAAGGTATCAGATTTTGCCATTAGAAATGAGATTTTTCTGAAAACCTTTTCAAATTATTACCCATAGGGAAATGGTTTAGTAGAATTGACAAATAAAAACCTAATTAGGTTAATCAAACGTATTGGGTCCGAACGACAAAGGGAATGGCATGAACATTTGTGGTCCGCCTTGTAGGCAGATCGAATTACACCAAAACAAATCTTGAAAACATCTCCTTATGAGCTAGTCTATGGTAAGGAGGTAGTTCTGCTTGTTTCTATGGAGGTACCCATGTTACAATTACTCAAAGCCTTGTAAGTAGAGGAAAATGGTGCAATGGAGGTATGGATAGCCAAAATTCTAGACTTGGAAGAAAACAAAGAGAAATATTTTGAAGCCATGATTAGCCATCAGTAAGCAGTCAAATGCTGGTTCGACAAAAAGGCTTCCAACCTAGATTTTTAGGAGGGAAGCTTAGTGCTAAAATATGATGAATGCTCCATGAAACCAGGGCAACATACCAAATTTGAAGCACTGTGGAAGGGTCCCTTCTAAATCAATTCATGCAAAGAAAAGAATTCCTACGAGTTAGAATACATGGAAGGTAACGCATTAGGGATACCAGTGAATGGTATTCATCTAAAACCATTCCATTAAAGTCTGAGATTTTGTTTTAAGAGTTCTTCATAGACATGTACTATATGTAAATTTTGTAAAAAAATTAGGTTTTTCTTAGTTTTAGAAATAAGTGGAAAAAAAAAAGAAATATGAAAAAGCTATTATATTATATCTTCATCGAATTTATAGTGTTTGGTAGCCTGAGGCTCGGATTTTAACAAAAAAGCTCTATTCGAGCAAAACCCAGAAGTGGGTATTCGAGCAAAATGCAAAAAGATAAAAAATTGAGGCATTTTTTACAAAAATAACAAAAGGAAGGTCTCTATTTATCGTTATAAGGGATAGTTTCCCATATCATTTTTTTAATCTTTTTCTTCTTCTTCTTCATACGTAGTAGGGATGCAATTCACGAACCACAACCTCATTTCATGCAGCTAAAGACAACAAGCTCAAACTTCTTTTTGAAGTCATACTAGGTAGGAGCTTCCTCAACACCATACTCCTAGAGGAGGTAGGTATTAGTGGGCAAAGCCAAAGTGTGGTGGCTTTTCAGGTCCATGGTGCAAAAATCACTGAGGAAGGGAAGCCAATGCATGTCCATGCCACGGTCAATGAACTTGCGAAGGTCCATTTCGGTAGGAATGCCGACACCAGGGATAGCGACTTGCACTATCTCACCAAGCTCCTCCAGTAGAGAAACGTCGAACATACAGTGAGAGAGCTCAATGATTTTGGTCTTGGCGATGTTCAAGTCCAACAAAGGGGCCACAAACCAAGACATGACATTGCATTTGGTGCACATCTGGTTCTCATTCTCGATGAAGTCCATACCCATGACCCACCTGAAGGTAATTACCCCCAAACGGTCGTATTTCTTCACCAAATGCTTAATTCTCTCACCTGTAACCTCTTGGATGAAGGAATACTATGGCATGCATGGGAGAAGGCAGATAGGAGTACCTAGGCCAACAGTCATGGTTGGAACAAAAAAGAAAAGGCAATATTGCGAATAAAGGAAGATAGCTAAACTCCAAAGTTTTTCTTTTCGAATGAATATGACCTTGAGGTGGTATAGCTATTTATAGAAAAGAGGTGCAAGAATGACTAAACAATGAAAGTTCTATTTTTGGCCGGATGGTAATGGGAAATGTTGAGGCAATTGACGAATGGGGAAATAGATCTTATGGAAAATCTATCACAAAGTTGAAAATTAATGTTTAGACATTGGGATAAAATTCCCCTATGAGGCGATTTTCAACACTTGTCCTTAGCCATCATCAGCATCAACCAACTTGCATAAGTGAGAAGATAGGGATTAATGTGCTGATGTCTGACAAATTAATGAGCAAGTATTTTCAAGCGTACTTCGTATCACTAAACAAATATCGACATAAGTAATGACATTCTCTTCGAGGTGACGAGTTAATTCTAGGAAAGAGGTAGCGAAAAGGAATGTACTAAATCTATTCCTATAGAATTTTGGCATTCTCGAGGGATACAAATTCTCTACCCACATGTATCGCCTCAGTGGCAGCATTTATTAGACCAACGGTAATGATATTTCCTTAACTGCATGTACTTCCTAAAGAATTAACTTCCCAAAAAGTAATTTTTCTCAAAAGAAACAAAGAGCAAGTGGCCATTTTAGCAAAATATCTGCAATTTTTTTAAGTAGCCATGATGGAACCCATAACAACTAGAAGAAGGGATGAATCTACACTAAGGAGGCCGGCCTTCACCAATATTTTTGGGAAAAAATAGTTTTCAAATGCCCCAGTACCTGAGGAGCATCCTTTCGAGTTTTGTAAAAGGGTCTTGATATATAATGGTGTTAAAACAAAAGCAGTGTGAGATGTCACCGATAATATCTTTGACCCCAGGCTAGCCAAGAACCCTAAAATATTGGGTAAGGATCTTTTCGAAGGATGAGAGACTATGGAAACACTGATAATTTCACCTCTCAGCTCTGGAACTACGGGTTGCCATAGTTTATGATACCTATCGTACATCCATGCCCAGAGCTTGTAGATGCATGTGCCAACTGGTTTGACAAGGGGAATGGAACCCTAACATGCAACAAGATAAAGGTAGTGGTCTCTACTCAAGCTATATGAGAGATGTTGTGCATCCCCTACAACTGGTACATCGAGATGTTCATCGAAGAAGATATGGAGACCTATTGGGAAGAATCAAAATGAAAGGGAAAATTTCTATAACCGCGAGATAGGGGATAAGCCAACCAGAGGCTGTATTATTTTTCCTTTGGCACTAAAGATGTTCCCAGACAACACGCATGATCTGTTTTCAATGATAGCTTTGGTTTCCAGTTTAGACATTGATTAGGAGGTTCATTCCTTTCAAATGACACTTGCTCTAATACTCAAGCATGAGCGGGAATAGAGATACTTTGACTTTTCTAATGTTATAGCTGCCAATATGTTGCTGCAACTAAAAAATTACCAGGTTAAATATAAATTCAGGTACTCCTCTTTCTTGGTTCATTTAATCATACATCAAAATTTCAAGTTCTTGGAAAGGAATTTGCCTATGTCTAGGATAGATGAAGAGGGTTTAATTCAGCCAATTTCTATATGGACTGGTGTCCTGTCAAGGACAAGTAGTTATTATGGGTTTTTACACCTTTTTGTAAGACCAGTGTTATAAGAATTATTACCTGGATTAAGTGGCCATTTTTCTTCTGAGGTTTTGTTGTGGATTAGAAATTCATCGTATCGAGTGGATTATTTATTCAGGGAGGATTTTACATTTATTAGGTATCATGGTTTTGTTGGGGAGCCTTTCCAACTCCCAAGATTTGTAACAGACTGGGTTTTCATGTTGGAGGCATGCCGATAGGAAAATCTTTCCGACAATGCATTTGGCAGAGGAAGAAACAAAACAAAGTTATTTTCACTTCCCCTTTGTATTGCAGAAGCATAAGGCACAAGGTGAACTAACCAATCTATTAGTGGCTCTGGGCTTAGTCCTTATATGCGACGAGTGGGACTATAATCTGTCGAGACAACTTCCCCTGAAGCATGAGGTGCAGGAATATGTAGAGTCTATGAGAACCTGACAATTGAAAGACCAGATTTGTATGTCGACCTGGCCCTCATACCCATGAAGAGGCCGAAGTGGCTGAGTTTCTATACTCCACATGCAAGATATCAGAGGGAGATTTTGATAAGAAAGACCTTAAGGAACCAGATGAAGCAACGAGGATGGTCAAAATGTAAAATGGTAGATTTCTGGAGATTCCGACTGGAAATGGGTAACACAGACGCATCTAGAGGATTTTCAGCCATATGATGAATAGTTTGAAGAAATCTATGAAAATGAGGCTGATTCTGACAACAACAATCCAGAATCTAGTCATGAGGTAACCGAGGAACAACTTCCATGCCATCCTCCCCGCCCACAAGGGTCTGAAAAAGGGAAAAGTTCTAAGAAAAGAGACTCGTAGGTTGTGTCTTCCACTAGTATCTAAAGGAAAGGAAAGAGGACCTGATAATCTTTGAGGGGATTGATTGCGGAACACAAAGGCCAGGCTTTGGTTGGGTTGTCAACAAGAGAGTCAAATCGATCCAGCTCAGAATGAACAAAATTATGACAAGTTTGATATCTTGACACATCTAATGCAGCCATCAGAAATGAAGAAGAAGTAGAGTCCATTCTCCACAACATTCAAACTGTCACGATTCAAGTAAGTCTTGCTCCCCCTCTTCTCCCTACTAATGCATCTTTGGTCAAACCTTTACCTCCTCCTATTAATAAGAATCCTCTGCCTTCAGACCCAGAGTTATTAGTGTTAAACGAGCCCCATGCTATTTTTAATGTGTCAAGTAATGCGACACCACACATCGAGAAAAAAATATTTGTTGTAGAAACCATTAACTCTCTAATTTCCCTGTCTAAGGCCCCCATAGAGAAATTTGAGTCACCCATGCTACCTATTACCCTAGGTTTGTCTGTGATTAGATAGAAGTTTCCCACCCTGTCTGTTACACTTTTTACTCCAACTGGTACCCCAAGCTCTCAATCCCAATTCAGGATCCCACCATTCTCAATGATTACTCACCCATTTTCCTCTCTATATGCCCATACATCTGAAATATCCCCATCTATTACTTTTTTCAGTCTTCCCCCTGGTGCTTCTATGGTAGCACAGAGTATTGATACCCTGCAGACACTTCAGAAGATTTTCGATGCAACTAGGCAAGCTTGACAAAATAGAAAGTAGAAAAGAAGGGAAAAGAATGTCGAGATGCGAACCTCTAAGAAGATTCAAATGTGTTTTAATGAAGAGATAAATTCTCTATGGATCACTACCATGAAGCCACTTGTAGATCGACCAGAGGGGAAAATGCAGCTAGAGGATTATGATATCCAAGTAGTACGTCTAGATTTTAATTAAATCCACCCTTGCAATAAGGTGAATCTAGCAAAGACCACTCAGAAGGTGGTATATACAGACTACAAGAGGATGGATCAAAAGCTGAGAAAGTAGGAGGGAAAATTGGTGAATGTAAAAGAGATGGTGAGTCATCTGCAATCGGAGCTTAGGGCCCAAAATGAGGAGATGACCCGCATATGGCAGGTACAAGACCAGTAAAATGAAGAAGCAGGATCTCTTGAAGTGCTCCAAGATGAGCGGATCCATCTCTATGCTTAGATTGATAGATTCAAGAGTGAACTCACAATCGAGCGTTAGTCTTTCAAGGAGCACTAGCATGTTCAAGAAGATGTAAGGAAGGATTTAGATTGCATACAAGCTCAGGCTTTTGACGAGATCCAAAAGGCTCGACAGGAGATTGAAAAATTAAGAAGTGATAAGCAAGAAGTCGAGGCTGCTTTACATGCTTAGCTTCAAGAAACCTAAAATCTGGTGGCAGAACTGGGAGAACCCCTTGATAAGAGAGATTAGCTGGAACAAAGATTGAAAGAGAAGGAGACTCAAATACAAGAGGGGTTAGCCGTTGTACAAAAATCCACAACCCTTCCTATACAAAAAAGATTAGTATTTGCTTATTGGGAGTGAATCATTGTTTCACTCACTGTCCTCAAACCAAACTTGTAATTCCTAACAGATGCCTAAGAAATAAATGAAAGAGTGGGCCTGATGGCCGATCAGACCCTTCAAAAGTATGCTCCCCGACTGGTCGAATCCCATAATTTAATCTCAAATCTTTGTATGGAAACAAATGAAGCCCTAAGAGGTGCCGACATAACAGATCATAGGGTAGCCTCTAGTAAAGTAAACAAATTCATCTACTGTCATAAAGTGGAATCCAAAACCAAGAATAACCAAGCCATTTTAAATAAGAGGATTGATGAAACGAAGAAGGATATCAATATCTTATATAGTTATGGGTTGCCTCCTTTCATCTTAGCAAGTGGAGATGTACTGTTGGTCAAAAAAAATATAGGAGAGGTCTGAAGCAGGATTCAGGCTCCTCTAGATCTTCTAGGAACAAGCTCAGCCCCAATAGTAGATGACCTTAATAACGAGACCCTCCAACTTTCATGTCACTATTATCATTTGAGCGTTGTTTCAACAAGATGGGGATTTGTTTCTTTCAAGGAGGAATTTGAACTAGATTAGGCATATAAGGTATTAAGTAGCCTTAATCGACCAAGTGATGCAAACTTGGAGACATTGCATTCTTCCTTCCTCAAGCTCCAAAAATTAACCAAAGGTCTCGGTTCGAGCCTTTGTAAATAAAGGCCCCCTGTGAGTTGCCAGAACTATGAAGTAAATTTTTCTTTTTTACATGCTTTTATCTTTTGGCTTTATTTTTCCTTTAGAAGGATCCTAGAACAAGGAGTTTGTATTTCCAAATAGACGCACAACGTGCCACGTAGTGGTTGTGCGTCTCTCAGTGAGTATTGTCTCTTTTGTCATAAAGCAAACCACATGTCGATCCAGTGAGCATTTTCTTGCTTTCACTTTTTACAAAAAATAAGTTGTCTGCTCGTTCGACATGTCACCCCTTGTGTTGTATCCCAACAAAGGAATTTTCAACTTAACATCTGATGAGATGTGTTGTACTTTTGATCAATAAGAAGATATGAGGTGGTGCTGTTGGAGTGAAAATACACTGAGAGGGGGGGGGTGAATCAATGTTTATAACTTCTTAAAAAAATTTAACTGAAACTAAAAAAGAACCATACATATGTTCTCATTTATCAATGATAGTGTCATTCATGTATTCAAATGCAAACATATAAACTAAAATGAGTAGTGTAACATTGCATTTTAAAGCAGTAAAGTACTGAAGCAAATGAATCACAGAGACAAAAATAGACACAAGATATGCCGAGTGGAAAACCCTCCTAGGTAGAAAAACCACTCCTTAACCTTCTGCCTTTTTCAGGCTTTCATTTCAATAATTTATTTTGACAAAGCCTCAATGGCTGATTTCTGAGCACTGAATCAAGGAGCACCAACCCCTCTCTTTAGAGACACCAATTTCAAGGAGCACCAACCTCTTTCTTGATATTCAATAGAATGTACAATAGTATAGAGGATATCTCTGTTTCACTTATTTATGTCAAGTGCCTCTTGACAGACAAAGCATAGAATTTTTCAAGAGTCAAAATTGACTCTTCAGGATTCCATACATTATCTAATCTCGATACAACTTAAGGAAAATAAATTAGTTACAGTGACAATACAATTTTTCATCAGAAACTGTATTACATTGATATATCTTTTCTTTCTTTTCTCACTGTTTGATTTTCAACCTTTTCCCATACAAAAACTACAAAAACTGACTACACACTGTGTTTTCCAATTTTCAGCATCTTAAAACAGAATATACTTTCGCATGTCTAAAACAAATGCCCTTGTTTCAAATTTTTGTTTTTCTGTCATGATAGAACCCTAATCTCTATGTTTTTGTCTCTTTATTGAAAACCTCATTACTTTTTTGAAATTATTACAACTATTGCTCGTATTTCACTTTGCAGAAGTTATACAAGGTTGTTTTCAGGTTACAATACAATTTTTAAGCAATAGTTATAGATGTTACAAAGATCATAAGTTAAGGATTCTTCCTTTCTGTAAAGGATAGAACAACAATTCCAAAAATAGAGGTGTAACTGAAACTTTTCTCCACAAGCGGCCTGCACATCCAGTGCTTACTCCCAAGCAATATTAACAAAATACATATTTCATAGGAAAATTGGACAATGAAGCTGCTGCT
Source organism: Sequoiadendron giganteum (assembly GCA_007115665.2). Classification (NCBI taxonomy): domain Eukaryota; kingdom Viridiplantae; phylum Streptophyta; class Pinopsida; order Cupressales; family Cupressaceae; genus Sequoiadendron; species Sequoiadendron giganteum. Next base: position 778,041,768 of record CM021102.1, read on the forward strand.
AAAAATAGATATAACTAAAACCCCAAACAACAATGTAACTGAAAATAGGTAATCATCTACTTGATAGCAGTTACCAACAATTCCAGATAAGTAACTGAAGAAACTTTTAGCTTTCAAGATGACCCAAAAACTTAAAAATACATTTCATCAAATTGATATGACAACCTTCAAAAAATTCAGTCAAGATTTGGAGGAAACATTTTAGATTTTCATGAAAAGGAATAGACATTTTCCATTTTTCTTTTTGAATAAAAAAACTTAACTCGAAATCACCTTGTTTTGGAAGTAACGGATCTGAACAACAAACTGAAAAAATAATACCTGAGAAAACCAAAAATGCATTTCCCATGAGTGATTTACCAGGTCTGCAAAGTGATAGAGCAGCTTGAGCTCTTTTCCCATTTGAGCTTCCAACTGATGACAAGAAACTGACAGGTGAGATGACCATTGTCATGGTCTTTCTATCTTTTATATATGCTGTCAAAGTTCAGTAACCCTATAGATTTTTCAATGAAACAGCTGAAAGAAAACTATCATGATGGCAGCCAGAGTAGGGTTTCAAACCCTTGAGTGAAAGAAACAAAGAATAATGACCAAAACTTCCAAAGCAAGCGAAAAGAAATCCTTTGCTAGGATTAATAAACTTTTGGAGTCCGAGAGGACAGTTAATGATAAGTCAAAAACTCATGATAACCTTTGAAATCCGCTTCCATACCACACAACCGTGGTCTCCCTTCAGACTACCCACGGTACACCGGTAGCCCCTTGTAAACCACTACCCGTTTCCACCACGTTACTATGGTTTCACTGATGACAGCTCGTGGTGCAGCGATAGCTGTTATGCTTGCCGCTGGCGGTTTCCACCGCACTACTGCGGTCACTAGCTTAATTGCTAGTGGTACCATGGTAAGGCACATTAACATTCGTGGCCTTACCAAATATTTTACCTGTTGTCGGCCTTTGAAGCCAAGTTAATTAACCATGATGAGACCCAATAGAAATATAAAACTTGCACTATAATATAGAGTGCCAAATAATATCCAAAAAAATATCAAAGACGATTGCCACCTTAGAATGTAATTGTAATATAGGTTGATATACATGTTGATTTTAGTAAGCCTTACACCCATGCCACTGGTTGAAAATGGAGGAATATATCTTTGATGAATATCAAGATGCTTGTTACTGATCAAGCCATAATTAATCAATTTGTAGAGGACTGATCATGCCAATCACTTGTAATCAAGTGAAATACTAAAACATACTTGTTAGACCAAAAAAATATCACCTGATCAATGGAACAAAGAACCTGTAACCAAAATGCCTCAACTGAGCTCTACACATGGAGCCAAGATATCAGAGCCACTAAGATAATATAAACAATGAAGTAAATGTGCCAAACAAAGAAGCAGATCAACTGAGTGAGTAAACATCAAAAAGCCAGAGTATCACAAATTGTCATCAAGGACAAAATAGCACAAGAGGGATTCAAAAAACTCACCCTTTGTCCTTGATGGAAAAACTAAGCCACCAAGCCAAGATAATGAACTATAACTGAATTCTCATAATTCTCCCCCTTTTTGACACAAGGATAAAGGGAGGCTAACAAAGATAAACCAAAAACCACTGTGAATATTCAACAGACTGCAGATGTAACCTTTAAGAAACAAGATTAAGCTACAGGAAGAGCTAACCAGCTCCCCCTATCACCAAGATAGACTGATTAAGATAACAGTGATCGAGAGACAACCCCCAATCGAGACGTAAGTCTTTCAAAAACATCTTTAGCCAACGGTTGTGTAAAAATGTCAGCAACCTATGCTTGTGTAGGAACATATTACACAGATACCTCGTTAGCCAACACCTTTTCATGAAGAAAATGAAACTTTATAGCTATATGTTTAGTGCGAGAGTGCATAACTGGATTTTTTGAGATATTGATTGCACTAGTATTATCACATAGAATAGTAATAGTTTTTGGAATTTCAATACCCATATTTGATAATGTCTATGACATCCAAATTACCTAATTGCAGCAAGAAGTGGTAGCTATATATTCTGCTTTAGCAGTAGAGAGTGAAATAGATTCTTGCTTTTTGCTATGTCAAGCCACTAAACGATCACCAAGAAAGAAAGCAACATCACTGGTGCTTTTCCTGTCATCTAGACAACCTGCCCAGTCAAAATTAGTATATCCTACTAAAGAGAAATCACTACTTCTAGGATACTAGAGCCCATAATCAATTGTGCCTTGAACATATTTAAGAATCCTTCTCACAATATTGATGTGAGATTCCTTAGGAGATGATTGAAAATGAGCAACCATGCAAACAACTTGCATTATGTTAGGTCTTGAGGCTGTTAGATATAATAGGATGCCTATCATTGACCTATAGTCAGTTGAGTTGACAGCAAGAGAGTCATCAACTTTGCTAAGTTTATAGCCAGTAGCCATTCGAGTGCTTACAGAATGACTTTCATCCATTTTAAACCTTTTTAACATTTCTTTTGCATATCTTGGTTGAGATAAAAAGATGCCAGATTCAAGTTGTGAAATCTGAAGACCGAAGAAGAATGACAGTTCTCCCAACATAGACATTTCAAATTCAGATTCCATGATTTGTGAAATTTTTTTACTCAAGGCAATATTGTTGCAACCAAAAATGGTGTCATCAACATAAATTTCAACAACAAGAATATCAGATCCTTCAATTTTAACATATAGATTGCTGTCTACTCCTCCTCTAATGAAACCTTTTGACAGTAAGTGACTATCCAATCTAGAGTACCAAGCTCTAGGAGCTTGTTTTAGGCCATATAGAGCCTTTTTTAGCCTGTAGACATGATTGGGTTTGTTTTTATAGATAAACCCATCAGGCTGTTCTATGTAAACTTCTTCTAAGTATCCATTTAGAAAGGCAGTTTTTACATCCATTTGATATATAGTGAAATTTTTGAAAATAGAATATGCTAAGAAAATTCTAATTGATTCAAGCCTAGCAACTGGAGCAAAGGTTTCACCAAAATCAATACCGTCTTGTTGAGCATATCCTTTGTAGACATATCTAGCCTTGTTGCAAACAAAATGACCATTTTCATCATGTTTATTTCTAAAGATCCACTTGCCTCCTATGACATTTTTGTCATCTGGTCTTGGGACTAGATCCCAAGTCTGATTTTTTTCAATTTGATCAATTTCTTCCTGCATTGCATTAAGCCAACATTCATCAGTTAGAGCTTCTTCAAATTTTTTTGGCTCAAACTAAGTGATTAAACAAAAAGAAGTAAGCTTAGATATGTGAGTGTTTTCATCATAGTTAACTGTTCTTTTCCTTGTTTGAACTCCTACTAATTTATCTCCTATAATTAGATCTTTAGGATGGTTTTTAGCAAGGGATTTTGAAGGAATTTTAGTTTCACATTTTTCTAAGCTGATTTCAACAACTTTAGATTTTCCTTCAGCAAGTTTAGGACTCTCTGGTTTTGTTTCAGGCTTTGTAGTTTCAAAGCCTTCTAAAATTATATCAAGTTCAAATTCATCCTCTTCATCATCCTGCATAGCTTCAACATCTAAAAGCAGATTTTCATCAAATTTGACATTTACTGATTCAACAATTTTATTCAGCCTATTGTTAAAGAATTTAAATGCCTTGCTATCAGTAGAGTATCCTAAGAAAATACCTTCATCTGATTTAGATTGAAAACTGCCTAAGTTTTCACCAACTCTCTTGATAAAACACTTGCAGCCAAATATTCTGAATTATTTAATTTAGGAAAATTTACCATACCACAATTCATATGGAGTGAAATTTGATTTCACTTTGATCTGGACTCTATTCGAAATGTAGACAGCTGTATGAACAACTTCTTTCCAGTACATATTTGGTAGATTTTCTTCTTTCAGCATGGTTCTTGCCATCTCTTTTACAGTCCTATTCTTTCGCTCAACTACCTCATTTTGTTGGGGTGTTTTGGCAGCAACATACTCTCTTTTTATGCCATGTTTGTCACAACAATCTATGAATTCTTGTGAGGTGAATTCACCACCTTTGTTAGATCTTAAACATTTCAAGTTTATGTTTGACTCTCTTTCTACCAGTTTTCTAAAAACTTTAAAATGTTCAAAAGCTTCTAATTTATTCTTGAGAAAGGTAACCCATACCATACGAGAGTAGTCATCAACAAACAACATGAAATATTTCTCACCATTTATGGATGTAGTCCTTGTAGGACCACATAAGTCAGTATGAACAATTTGCAGAGGCTTAGTAGAGAAATGTTCCTTGGATTTAAAGCTTACCTTGGTTTTCTTTCCTTTGAGACACTCTTTACAAACTGCTTTGTTAGGTTTTCTAAGAAGGGGTAGACCTCTTACATTTTGATTTTTGCTAATTCTGACCATATTGTCAAAATTAATGTGGCCTAGTCTCTTGTGCCATAGCCAACTTTCTTCAACATGACTCATTAAGCATATATCGTGATTGTTTTCATGTCCAGAGGTGTCAAGTAAGTTGTAGACATTTCCCTTGGTCCTTCTTCCAGCAACAACAACTTTACCTGACTGGTTTTCGATTTCACATCCTTGTGAAGTGAACAAGACTTGATAGCCACTATCACAGATCTGACTGACACTTAGAAGGTTATGTTTTAATCCTTCTACATAGTATACATTGTAGATTGGAGTGTCTTCATTCAGAAACATATAACCTCTACCTTTGATTTGAATTCCAGAGTTGTCTCTGAACTTTACATATCCACCAACATAGTCTTCTAGATTTGTAAATTTTTTTTTGTCACCAGTCATGTGGTTTGAAAAACCACTATCCAGGACCCATAGGTCCCTTTTCTTTGAGTGAAAAGTAGTTTGAACAAGCATAGTCTGTTCAATGTTGTTAACTTCTTTGGGTTTCCAGACATTGATAGTTTTCAGCTATTTATTCTGCTGATCAACATTGCATTGCTTAGTAGAATAACCCAAATATTTGTATGTGAAACATCTAATTTGTCTTGCAAAACCATGATTCTGCCTAAAGCCAAATCTAGGAGTTCTAGAATTCATAAATCTGCAAGAGTTTACTTTGTGACCAAATTTATTGCAGAAGTAACAATACCCATAATAGAGAGGGTAGGAGTTGCAAACCGTTCTGTTGCTCCTAAAAGGATGAATATGATCCTTGACAAACTCAGGATGTTTGAGTTCAAGATTTTTGTTTCCAGCAACAACATTGTTCTTTTCACTATCATTTGAACATTCACCTTTAACAAAGCCAATACTAGTTTTGTCTTTGTTTAGTTTATGTTTACTAAGCATGTCATTGAGTTTAAGAGTGCTTTCATATTTCTGAATAGTCTTCCTGAGATCTACAATCTCATGTTCAAGTTTTTGAGTTTCTTGGTCTTTAAAACTTGTGTCAATGCGAAGACAATCTTCAACTGTCTTGGATTCTTCAAGTTGAGTTTTTAATGAAATTATCTCAAGATTTATGAGTTTCTCTTGTGAACTATGTTGAACAACATTCTGTTCTTGAGAACACAACTATTTCTTAAGTTTTCTCAGCTCTTTTAGAGCACATTTCAGTTCTCCTTCATAATCCACTTCACCTTCTTCAACATCTTTGCTGTTGGTTTCATCTTGCTGAATGATTTCATCCATGAAGAGATTTTCATCCTCTTCATCTAGAGAATCATCAGATTAAGAGTCTGTTTCATTTTTGCTGAACAAACTTTTCTTCTTTTTGAAATTGAATTTTTGTTTGGGTCGATAAGTCTTTTTCTTGGCAAATTTCTTAGATTTTTCATTATCACTGTTTGTGTCACCATAGGGGCACTTTGTAGAAAAGTGGCCTATTTTGCCACAGTTAAAGCTTTTGAAGGGAAGTTTTCCCTTATACTTTCTAGAACCCTTTTTGAGCTTCCTCATAAAGTGGGATTCTTTAGAATCAAAAATTTTTGATTCAGAGAGCTCATCCCTTTCTTTCCTTTCAACATTAAATGCTGCTTCTTTTGTAGTGGTGTTGTTTTTACTAATCCTCATTTCACAAGTAGTCAGAGTGCCTTGTAGACTATCAAGGGTAAGCTGGGTAAAATGTTTCTTCTCTTCTAAAGTAGCTACCTTAGCTTCAAATTTTGTTGGTAAGGTTCTGATGACCTTGGTTACAACATCAAACTCCTTGACTTCTTCTCCTAGACCCTTCATGGAATTTACTATTTCATCAACTCTCAAAAAATAGTCAGCTACTTTTTCATCGTCCCTCATTTTTAATTCTTCAAATTGATGTTTTAAAGTTAGGACTTTAGACTGTTTTACCTTTTCATTTCCTTGATAGATAGTTTCAAGTTTAGTCCAAATTTCCCTAGCAAAACTATAGTGCATAACTTTGATGAAGACATCTTTAGTCAGAGCACATAGAAGAGCATGCTTTGCTCTTGCATTGGTTTCAAATATTTTATTTTCATCAGAAGTAGTTGGCAAAGTAGCTGGTACAGTGTACCCAGACAATACTATGCTCTAGACATCAAGGTCAATAGAAGTTAAATAAGTCTCCATTCTGATTTTCCAGAATACATAATCAGTTCCATCAAATAATGGAGCTCTAGTCATGGAAGTAACTTCATGAGCTTGAGACATTTTGAATAGACTCCAAGTCCAGAATCAATCCTAGGTTGGAAAGACCTATCAAAGGACCCTAGGATCTGATACCAATTGTTGGAGTGAAATTACACTAAGGGGGGGCGAGTGAATTAGTGTTTATAAATTCTATAACAATTTTAATTGAAACTGAAAAAGAACCATACATATGTTCTCATTTATCAATGATAGTGTCATTCATGTATTCAAATGCAATCATATAAACTGAAATGAGTAGTGTAACATTGAATTTTAAAGCAGTAAAGTACTAAAGAAAATGAATCACAGAGACACAAATAGACACAAGATATGCTGAGTGGAAAACCCTCCTAGGGTAGAAAAACCACTCCTTAACATGCTTCCTTTTTCAGGCTTTCATTTCAATAATTTATTTTGACAAAGCCTCAATGGCTGATTTCTGAGCACCGAATCAAGGAGCACCAACCCCTTTGTTTAGAGACACCAATCTCAAGAAGCACCAAACCCTTTCCTGATATTCAATAGAATGTACAATAATATAGAGGATCTCTCTGTTTCACTTATTTCTGTCAAGTGCCTCTTGATAGAACAAGCATAGAATTTTTCAAGAGTCAAAATTGACTCTTTAGAATTCCATACATTATCTAATCTCGATACAACTTGAGGAAAATAAATTAGTTACAGTGACAATACAATTTTTCATCACAAACTGTATTACATTGATATATCTTTTCTTTCTTTTCTCACTGTTTGATTTTTAACCTTTTCCCATACAAAAACTGACTACACACTGTGTTTTCCAATTTTTAGCATCTTAAAATAGAATAGACTTTTGCATGTCTAAAAAAAGATGCCCTTGTTTCAAATTTTTGTTTTTCAGTCATGATAGAACCCTAATCTCTCTATTTTTGTCCCTTTACTGAAAACCTCATTACCTTTTTTAAAGTATTACAACTATTGCTCGAATTTCACTTTCCAGAAGTTATACAAGGTTGTTTTCAGGTTATAGTATAACTATCAAGCAATAGTTCCAGATGTTACAGAGATCATAAGTTAAGGATTCTTCCTTTTTGGCAAGGATATAACAACCATTCAAAAAATAGAGGTGTAACTGAAACTTTTCTCCACAAGCGGCCTGCACATGCAGTGCTTACTCGCAAGTATTATTAATGAAATACATATTTCATAGGAAAATTGGACAATGAAGCTACTGCTAAAAATAGATATAACTGAAACCCCAAACAAGAATGTAACTGAAAATAGGTAATCATGTACTTGATAGCAGTTACCAACGATTCCAGATAAGTAATTGAAGAAAATTTTAGTTTTCAAGATGACCCACAAACTTAAAAATACATTTCATAAAACTGATATGATAAACTTCAGAAAATGCAATCAAGATTTGGAGCAAACGTTTCAGATTTTCATGAAAAGGAATAGACATTTTCCATTTTTCTTTTTGAATACAAAAAATTAACTTGAAATCACCTTGTTTGTGAAGTAATGGATCTGAACAACAAACTGACAAAATAATACCTTAGAAAACCAAAAATGCATTTCCCATGAGTGATTTACTAGGTCTACGAAGTGACAGCACAACTTGAGCTCTTTTCCCATTTGAGCTTCCAACTGATGACAAGAAATCGACAGGTGAGATGACCATTGTCATGGTCTTTTTATCTTCCATATAGGCTATCAAAGTTCAGTAACCGTATAGATTTATCAATGAAACGCTTGAAAGCAAGCTATCATGATGGTGACCAGAGTAGGGTTTGAAACCCTTGAGCAAAAGAAACAAAGAATAATGACCAAAACTTCCAAAGAAAGCGAAAAGAAATCCTTTGCTAGGATTAATAAACTTTTGGAGTCCGAGAGGACAGTTAATGATAAGTCAAAAACTCATGATAACCTTTGAAATCCGCTTCCATACCGCACAACCGTAGTCTCCCTTCAGACTACCTGCGGTACATTGGTAGCCCCTTGTAAACCGTTAGCCGTTTCCACCACGTTACCGCAGTTTCACTGATGATAGCCCATGGTGTAGCGGTAACTATTATGCTTGCCACTGGCGGTTTCCACCGCACTACCACGGTCACTGGCTTAATAGCCAGTGGTACCATGGTAAGGCACATTAACGTCCGCGGCCTTACCAAAGATTTTACCTACTGTCGGCCTTTGAAGCCAAGTTAATTAACCATGATGAGACCCGATAGAAATATAAAGTGCACTGCAATATAGAGTGCCAAATAATATCCAAAAAAATATCAAAGATGATTGCCACCTTAGAATGTAATTGTAATATAGGTTGATATACATGTTGATTTTAGTAAGCCTTACACCCATGTCACTGGTTGAAAATGGAGGAATATATCTTTGATGAATATCAAGATGCTTGTTATTGATCAAGCCATAATTAATCAACCTATAGAGGACTAATTATGCCAATCACTTGTAATCAAGTGAAATACTGAAACATGCTTGTTAGACCAGAAACATATCACCTGATCAATGGAACAAAGAACCTGTAACCAAAATGCCTCAACCGAGCTCTGCACATGGAGCCAAGATATCAGAGCCACTAAGATAATATAAATAATGAAGTAAATGTGCCAAACAGAGAAGCAGATCAACTAAGTGAGTAAACATCAAAAAGCCAGAGTATCACAAATTGTCATCAAGGACAAAATAGCACAAGAGGGATTCAATAGGTGCTACCAAGTCCACTTGGGTGATCGATAGTACTGATTGTTAGACTATTCTTTTAGGATCAGAGCAATTACAAGGGCTGATCTTTTTGAAATATCTAGGCGACATAAATACGGTAGCTGGAACAGATCTAAAGGAAAAATTCTCAAGCTATCAGTTTTGGACGTCTTGCAGTCATTATTTCTAGGGGAGGTCAGTGTTTTCTCTTCTGAGGTGCCTATATATTGGAAGCGGCAGGAATGAAGCGAGGGTTCCCAAAAGTTTTCCTGTTGGAAAAGTGTTTTTAGTTTTTTAGTTAGTAAAAGAATTTGTTTTTAGAGGTCTATAGAAGACTTCTTCACTCTAACATGTTATGTCTATTTTATGATCAAACTATTGTTGGATTGGAATCCGATCTTTGTTATAAAGTTCATTTGAATTTCAAGTACATGTTATTATGAAAAATAATTGAAACTATGCATGATATGGTATTTTTCAATATTTCTTTCATTATACCTGTGTTTAGAATAGAACACTGTGTCTTGCTAATCTAAATAGTTTTGATTATCGGACTTCTATGTTGTTTGTGAATATGAATGAATCATAAACTTTAGAAACTAGACTATGTCATTAGACTTTTCTATTTTCTATGCAAGCTTGTTGTTTCTTTCATAATATGCTATATTAGGAGGAAAAGTTTGTATTGCTTTTAGAATGTTTTTCTGTTAGGTCTACAACTTCTATGCTTGATTTAGATCTTAATATGCATTTCCTAAGGGATGATTGAATGACTGCATCTGTGCTTGTATTGAGCCTCTGTTGTTCGTTCTCTTCTTGCTAATGAAGGGAAGTGATGTTCTATTTCTAACATATCATTCATAGAGGGAAGTTTTTCATTTTGAAATGTTGTAAAAGCATTGGCAGATTTCCATCTTTCATGTTTTTATGTTTACATTTCTTGTTCCTTTTTCCTAAAAACTTAGAGAAGAGCCAACTTTCTATAAAAATCCTCAAGGTATTCAGTGAGATGCACATTGTCCCCCACTCACTGAATTTCTCATAAGAATGTCAAAGAGGCACAAGCTTTTATGATCAATAGGTACCATTAGAATCCAAGAGTTCACAAGGGCCCAAGACCTGATGTGAATGTGTCAACTACATTACAACACTAAATTGAGGCAACATTAAGCCTAACTCACAAGGAGGGCCCAAATAAACCAAAAAAAGTACAAGGGTTACTTTTTCAATGACTCCACTAGGCATAATAGATCTAATTTGTATGAATCAATAAAATTCCAATTTACTCTCTACTAATATTGATTTAGGAAAAAATGTAGAATGAAAATGAATAGTGAATTAAGGGAAGACAAAACTATTGTTAAAGGGAAATCAACAAATAATAAATAGTTGCTAAGATCTAAGGGAGGAGTCCCCTCCCTTAGAGATCAATAAAAATATCTCCTTAGAATGTTAGGGGCTTGAACATCCTAACATATAGTGCATTACCAAGCATGAAATACAAGTTATGTTATTTTATCTTATAATGATACAAGAGAACAAATTAAATTTCCAAATGTGAATCTCTTCCTAATCCATTGTAAGGGATGGGAAAGGATTTGTGTGGATGTTATCATTGCAAGAAAATGAATAGGTCTTTTATGATTTACCAATCATGTATGTGTTGATTTTATTTTCTCCTACTCCTTGATTGGATGCTCCTTTGACTAATTAGTTTAATCTCTAATATATCTTTTTATTTGCTGAATGCTTATTTCTCTTCAAAGTGAAAAGGAAAATTATGGGCATGTAATGAGATTACATACTCCAACTATTGATAATAAGTTGTTATATTTATACTTGGTGGGAACTTAAATGAAATTCTCTCCACATCCAAAAAAGTAGGGGTCTCTCACACACTACATAATGTATACTCAAATTTCAAAACTTTGTGACGAAGGTAGGTCTTCTAGATGTAGTTCCAAAAAATGGTTCATATACCTAGATGAATAAGCATGTGGGCTTCAAAAACATTGTAGTGTTTGTATTAGTTTCTTTTCTCCACTAACTAGATACAATTATGATGGGTGGTGCTTTCAATTGAGATTTTCTCCATGAGTGGTTCTATGCTTTGTAGGTGGTGTGACTAACTGGTCATAGAGGTTGTTGGTTTGCACACTCCAAGTGTTCAAAGGGTTGACACATATTGGAGACTTGTCTTGTCTTTTCTACCACATCATGGGAAAATTTTCAATCCACCTCATAGGTGGATTACATAATCCTTTCCTCTATATGCAAGGATTCATACTCAATGTAATTTGGGTCAACTACATACAATCTTGTGCATTTTTCATTATTCTTATAATTTTATCTCCTAGATTTTTCTAATTCAAGTATATATATAACACTAGTATTGATTTCTTCTCCTTATAAATATCCTACCTCACAAGAGTTAGTATGATCAATAAGATCTTCTCCTCCACCAATTCCATGACCTTATGCTCCACCTAGTACTCCAAATCAAACTTCTTCACCAACTTCCTCATCTTAAAATAAAGTTGGAATGACTATTAAATATGGGACTATCCAACAAATAACTACAATAGATATAGGTATTATTATGTGGTTGGACTCTATAACTTGTATAAAAGGAGGAAATATAGTCCCACCACTAATGACTTTAAGTTAGTTATGAATTTCTTCAAACCACCACCAAAACTCAAAATAGTAGGAGTAATTTCAACCTTCATCATAGATGATCATGGAGCTAGAATAGTAGAGTTAACCACGCCATTATATGGTAATTAAGAAAGAAACATGCAAATAGTCCAGACGATCTAATAACCAAAGAAATATTAGGCATAACACAAAGGAGGTTTTCAAAGATCTAGTAAAACTTCCATTTGGCATAATTCCCACTTTGACTTAGTCTAACTCATCCTTGGCATCCCTAGCCTTCATCAATATCTCCCATACAAATTCATATATTTTTTTAACATTCACATTTTATGATATGTTTATTTAATTACCTCGTTCATTTTTAAAAGCTTGTACAAGGGAGGGGCATTTTTTTGTTTTTCTACAACTTGAAAATGGGAAGGGGGGTTCATTCTTTTAATAATGGGGGTTACCATTTTTAGTTTTTGTAATTTTTTTGAGGTTTGTAAGGCATATGTTTTCATTGTCACCTCATGAGAAAAATTTGTAAGATATCATAATCAACAAGCAAGTTTGTAAACACACTCAAATAAAGTGTCATAAAATTGAATGTGTGAAGGGAATTTGGGAAATTTTTGTACTTACATTGAATTATAAAGTGTAATGGGGGATTGTGACATAACAACAATGGATCCTCAAGATTCTCAACTCATGTGAGTGTGCCTTAGAGTACACCATTGCTCAATTTCCTATACATCTCTACATTCCTTACACACTCTCAATTTTAGTTGGTTCTAATTATATTTTGTTAGCATTAAGGGGGGACTATGATATGTTATGCTAATGCTTTCTTCAATGAATTAGTGGAGGAATCTCCTTTTTGGGAGGCCTCATGAAACTTCTATCTTGATCTCTCGAATGGGGGATTAATTCAGCGGACCACTTTTTGAGATTTTAGTAGTCCTAATCATACTATTATCTGTATTATCAACTTCATAGAGTTTTCTTAACTTTGTCTATATTGGTTGTGTAGTGTTCATATGTTTACTCAATATATAAGGTTATCTCAATTTTTGCCTAATCATATTTAGTTGTAAAGAGATATAGTTAAGGGGTGATTCATGTGTTCTCTTTCTCTTTGCTAATATTAAATGTGATTTGACCTACAAACTAATCGTAATATGTTCAAAATCCCATTGGTACATGCATGGGTATTAAGGACAATTCAATCCATGTAAAAAATCATTAAAAATTAGTTTAAGATTATATATAACCTCTCTTCCACTGATAGTCATAAATTTTGATGGTAGTGTGAAGAGAGTTGGATATATTTTATATGGATATTAAAATTTAATCATCCCATGATTTTATGAATGACACTCCTACAAAACCAACAAGATATTTATTACCAATGTTGATTTTAGTTCTCTATCTCTTTATTGTGCAACATTTTTTAGCATCATAAATTGTCACCCTTGATAATTTCACTATGATTGGCTTCCCCCTAAGTTCTTGAAACCAATTATGCTTATTAATCATTTGTTTTATTGTTGTCTTCAATAAATCAAATTAATATAGGAAATTAAATTAATTATTTATTTCGTGAGAATATTAAATTCAAAATAGGTCCAAACTAGGGTGCCCTCACCCTTGTCTTCCCTATTTTGGCCCAAAATTTAATATTTTGTTGTCAACATCAATATGTTTATAAATTTGTATTAATTTTTCAGCTTATAAAAATAGTTAATGTGGGAAATTTTGAAACTCATGAATATAAGTGTTTTCTTCCATTTGAAGCTAGAATCGAAATTTGAATATCCTTATAGAATCCTAAAAATAAATCAAGGAAATTGAAGAGTAGAATAAGAAATACTTTTGCAAGAATTTTATCAATCAAAATCATGTTTGGAATGTATCATCAATTAGGATTTTATGCATAGTAAGATACTTCATGTTTATGTTTATCATTGTTATGAGGACTAACCTTTTGTAGGATCTTCAAGAAACTATCAAATTCTCCTTGCGTGAGATGAACTAATTGACATTAGTCCAACAAGGAATGTAGATTGAGCTATTAAATAGGTCATCTAAAATAGGTGATCTTATTTTATTTAGCTATTGAATGGATTAGATTGGTGGAAGTAGAGAAGAATATTTTTTTTCAAGCACTAGAATTTGGGCTCATGTAGATACAAATTATTCAAAAAAGACAATAGAGGACAAAGTTTGGAGATGGGTGCTAAAGGAAATGCTAAAGAATTGTTTAAATGGGTGTTTGGGGGAGAATAAAAATAATAGTTTGAGTACCACCTTAGATAAATGGATGGTTGCCTCTTTGGGAAACCCTTCTAAAGGGGAAATAATTCCTTCCAATAAGATACATTAGATGAAGAATATTTGAGGATTGTTGGGGCTAATTTAGATGACTGGATAAGATTTGGAAATAAATTTGATGAGGGACTATAAGTAATAGATCTAATCTATATCAACCAATCAAATTCTAAATTACTCACTACTAATAGCAATTTAGGGAAAAATATAGAATGGAAATGAATAGTGAAATAACAAAATACAACACTATGTCTAAAGTGAAATCAACAATCAAGAGACTTGGTAAGATCTAAGGGAGGAGTCCCCTCACTTAGAGATAAAAAAAATATCTACTTAGAATGTTAGCAGCTTGAACATCCTAACATATAGTGCATTACCAAGCATGAAATAAAATCCAAATGTGAATCTCTTCGTACTCCATTATAAGGGATGAAAAGGGATTTGTGTGGATGATATCAATGCAAGAAAATGAAAAGGTCTTTTATGATTTCCCAAGCAAGTATGTGTTGACTTTATTTTCTCCTTCTCTTTGATTGGATGCTCCTTTGACTAATTAGTTTACTCTCTAATCTATCTTTTTATTTACTAAATACTTATTTCTCTTCAAAGTGAATAGAAAAATTATGGGCATGTAATGAGATTACATCCTCCAACAATTTCTAATTGATTGTTAGATTTATACTTGGTGGGAACTTTAATGCAATTCTCTCCACATCTAAAAAGTAGGGGTTTCACACACACTTTATAATGTATACTCAATTTTCTTAACTTTGTGAAGAAGGTAGGTCTTCTAGATGTAGATCCAAAAAATGGTGCATATACCTAGATGAATAAGCATGTGGGACTCACAAATATTGTAGAGTGTTTGGATTAGTTTCTTTTCTCCACTAACTAGATAAAAAATCTATTAATTTTAAATATTTTATTTCCAATTATTGTTGGGAAATCTACCTCAACTTTCTGGCTTGAAATCTCTTGAAGACTTGGCGTTTTCTCTTCAGTCCTATCCTTTATCACTTTACCATGGGGAAGAATTAATAGAGGAACGGTTGCATGTTTTACCACTTTAACGTGAGCCTCTGTTGTTCGGTCCGTGGTTGGGTGGTGTTATTTTCATACCGCGTCAGTCTCCTCACTGTTCAAGGATTGCGTGGTGAAGGCTTAACGGTTTGGCAAAGTGGTTACCTCCTTATCATGGGGGTCGCTCAGAGAAGGCGCAGTGAAACCATGGTGGTTGGCACAGTCAGTTACCTCCCTACCATAAGAGTCCTTTAGTCTTGGAGCGGTGCTTTGGTGTTACCTCCTTACTACGGTGAGCTTCACGTCGACTAGTGATTACGTGGTGGCTTACTGCTACACTGTGGAGGTCTTTCAACTTGAGCATGGTAGCATGGTGGACATGGCAGAGAATGATACATGCTTACCGCTGTACTGTGGAGGCTTGTTCTTTAAGCCATGGTGGCATGGTTGACAATGATGGTTTGGCAAGCGGGTTGTCACCATTGTACTATGGGTATCTTCTTTCTAGGGCACGAAAGTGCAATTTATACCGAATTATCATGAGCGTATGATGGATGGTGAGTGGTGGCGGAAGGGGCTTGGGTTCTATTGATTGTTTGGGTGATGGTCAAAGCGGTGGATGAATAATACAATGACACATGGCATGACGATATTCGTTGATTTTACATCATTGTTGTAAATCAATGCTGATTGGCCGAAAGATTTATACTTTGGAAGTGATATATTTGCATTAAATGAATGATCTGATTCAGGATGTTGACAAAGTGTAGATATGTCTCTGTATCTTGATTTAATGCTAGGCAGCTTGATGTGTGCTGCATTTTAGTGCACGTTATTAGCGAATGATGGAAGGCTTATCGGTAGGGTAATTAAATATGCATTGATGGTTATTGATTGATATGACTAAGAGGTTGATCGGTGAAGTGTCAAGATGATTAGA
Organism: Sequoiadendron giganteum; assembly: GCA_007115665.2. Lineage (NCBI taxonomy): Eukaryota > Viridiplantae > Streptophyta > Pinopsida > Cupressales > Cupressaceae > Sequoiadendron > Sequoiadendron giganteum. The sequence continues at coordinate 778,058,006 of CM021102.1, forward strand.
TCATGCAGTGAGAGTGTTCAATTGGTATGATAAGGCATTGTAACCATGAAAACTGAGTGACATAGAACCGAGAAGATGTGAACCTAAGTGGCCGTGAGGCTATGCTGGTCGAAAGGCTAGTTGAATGAGTGAGCTGGTGAAATGAAATGAATTTGCATTATATGTCATGTGAGGACATTGTAACAAGATGTAAACTTCTGAAGAGCATAGCTCTGATATTGTTTAATGGTGTTGCTTGTATTCTCCAGATGGACAAGATGCAAACTTCTGAAGAGCATAGCTCTGAGATTGTATTGTAACTGTTTTGTTGCTGATTAATACAATTGAGCTGAGTGTTTTGGAGGGTGGGGTTTTTTACCTAAAAGGGTTTTCCCCATGTAAATCTGTGTGTCCATGAGTTTTTCTTTCATGTTGTTCGATTCTGTAATTTGAATCTATGCATGTGTTGAATCTATTATTTGTATGCATGTACTTTTCTGAGAAGGATTAATGGGGGAAACAACTATGCCTGTTTCCACTTTATGGCATAGTAGTATGTGTCTTTGATGTGATTTTAAAAATTAAAGTCACTAAGGCATTTTGTTCTTAGATGGTTCATTCTGAGTTGACACGTCTCATCCCCAACAAGTGGTATCAAAGCTAGTTAAGGGAGGTTAAGGTTTTTTCATGATACCAACAAGTTGTATCAGAGCCTTCTTCTGGATGTTGGTTCTGGGTATTTCTCTTGTGAATATTTATTAGCCTAGCAAGCTTGAGGAAATCTGGAGGAGTTGGCTAATGTTTGATCCTTTGATGAGTGAAAGTCCTTGCTCTTTTGAGACAACATGCAACATGAAAGATGCTAGAGAATATTGGAGTTGATCATATTGTGACGATGTGGTCTGAGGCTCCTGGTTGGCAGCAAATGATCCTAATGCAAGGGGTGCGAGTTTATGCTCATGGTTGTGTTGTAGTAGAGCATGGTTCATACTGGGTGTCTGTGTGAGAGGCTCCCTGGTGGTATGGATTTCTTGGGCTATTTCTCAGCCATGGAGTATTGTGCTTGTGCTGGGTGTTCTGACTTAGCACTGAAGGTGGTTTCTCTGTTGCCCTGATTGCATGAAGGCTATGAAGTTGATCTAGGTGGTTTGAAACTTCTGAATAGCCTAGCTCTCTTGTATGCTTGTGCATGGTTGTGGTTTTGGATTTGGTCCAGAATGGGCCTGCTAATCCTGTTTACCTGTACCTCGTACTTGCATGTTTCAAATTCATGTCTTTGGCTCTAAAGGGTTTTCTATAGATTTTCCTAAAAATTCTATGATTCATATTCATGACAATTCACTGTTCTGGTTTATCATGATGGTTGTGTGCAGAATCCTGAGTCATCCAAATGTGTAGTGAATATGGAGGTGCATGGTTGTTTTGGAAACATAGTGGTTTTGCATGGTCAAGTAAAACTTGTGGTTTGTGGAGCTGCTTTTAAGCTATTTTGTAGACTCGGGTCATTTGGGGTGTGACTGGATGAGATGGTTGCAGTTCGACATTGGTTTTGAGGAGGTGTGATGTCTTCTCTAGATGGGAGTGTTGGTATGTGATTTGTCACCCAACATTCTTGTGGTGTTTGCTTTCTTATTTTCTAGACTATGGTGCTTGAGTTGCGAACATGATTGGAAAATCAGATCCGATCTTGATTTGGTGTTTGAGTCATGTTTGTCTACATGGTTGTTCTCTTTGAGATCTCAATTTTGCAGTTTCCAGTGTGATAATAGATTTGTAGGCTTCATTGAGTGGATCTACGAGTTGTGCAATGTTGTGGGTTGTCTTTACCTACATGTTTCCTGTGGGACAACTCGAAAGTGGACTGTAAATATCCACGAGGTTGCTTTTGTGGTGGTGCAGATCTATTAGCTGACCTTGTCTGTGGTCACTTGTGCATTGGCATGGCTTCTTTGAGATGAGAGGATGAATGGCATTGAGTACCTGAATAGTCAGTTATGGGGACCTGTAGCATGTGTACCATGATGTCATGAAAGGCTTGGGTACACTGTTTAGTGTAAGATTTTGACAGTGATGGAGTGGTCTGCGTGGTTTGGAGATCTTGGTGCTGGTTGGCATTATTGTCAGATGGACATGTTGTCGATTGTACCCAGAGGCTTTTCAGATCAGCAGATGTTTGGTCATGATGCTTGGAAAGCTCGGTGTCATGGTTTAGTGGAAGCTTTAGCAATGACTGTTGATTCATCACTTGGTGGTGAATGATCTTATTTGGTGTTGCAGATGTTTCTAGGAGGGACTCTTAGAACTTGTTGCTGCAGAAGAGTTCTTTCACATTTGTAGGGACACTATTTGAAGATGTACAACATCTTGAAACACTAGAGGATTATTTGTAGTCTTTGGCTGAGGTGTTGGTGGTGCTTGATAGGTGATGTTGGTTTAGAGCTTGTTTGTTTTATGTCATGGTATACTCTTGTTTGAGCATTAGAGTTTTGGCATGATGCATTGCTCTTGAGACCATAGTTTGTTCACTTGAAGCATGGTATCTCTTGAGGGGATGAGTAGATCATGATGTCATGATAATTTCTCCTATTTGGAGCTTTGACAATGGTCTGGTGTTTCTCTGTGTTATGAGTGCATTGGTCATATGCTTGAGAACTTCATGTTAAGTGCAGTAATGCAGATTGGAGTTAGTATGAGATGATCGATTAATGGTGCTCAGGGATACATGGAGAATAAGGTGAGGTTGTTGTGTTGTTTACAGTTGAAAGTCCGAGTAGCCTACACCTTGGTTGAATGTGAGTTCAATAGAGACCAATAAGGAGATTGCTTTTGGATGAGTCATTGTGGCTTGTATATCTTGGAGGAGCATTTTATTTTTCCTCCCTTTGGTCTGCTTGGCGGTGAAATTTATTTGAGAGATATTTGCCCATTATATCTTTCAGATATGTGATATGCTTTATCTTTCATAGATATGAATCTTGAGTTGCTTCTTTAAGATTCTAGAGGATTCATAGTGAAAGGTGGGAAAGATAGTTTATCTCCTTGAGCTTTTGTGTTATATCATCCTTTTGATGAAAACAAGTAGGAGATAGTTATATGGGTTAGTTTGATCTTCTTTGAGAGGCTTACATTCATGATTTTTTATGATGAACGGTTGGGTGTTGTTATGGATTTTCATTTGGGATGTGAAGAAGATCATTCTTGACACAACTGGCACTTAGAAGTATGTGTAGGAGGATGCTACATGTTTTGCTTTGTTGTTTCTCTATAGTCTACTTTTTTCTTCCTGTATGTTTGATCTCATATGAATTTAGATGTGATATTTCTATGTGGAGCCATGATGGTCACTAGTTTGTGGTCATGTGTTGTCACTTGGGTGATGACATGGAGGTTCTTGTGCCTCTTTATTCTATTAGAGATGGAGAACTTGGAAGAACTATGGAAGTCTGTTGAGAGAAATGATTCTTGTAGTAGGTGGTTGCAGGTTGTGCATATCAGTGTGGATGTTCCTCAGTACTACATGGTTAGTTTTTCTATGTGCTATGATTGGTAGACTTGTTATGCCATTGATCTTTCAAATTTGGCATTACCCATGTAGTGGGAGTACCTGTATGTGTTTGGTCTTCTGTGACTAGTTGGCACATGATGCTTGTATCTACGGTTGATGGGTCAGCTATACTTTTGGCATGAGTTTACTAATGTGGATATCTTGAAGGTATGGGTGATTTGATGGAATAGCACGAGCTATGGATGTTGTTTTCAGTCACATGGGTTTGATCAGTTGGATGGTTGCAGTCAGTTTTTTGGCTGATGTTCTAGCTGATGTTTTGTGTTGTCTTTGGAGAAAGTCTTCATGACTGTGTTTGCATTTGAGAGATTTGAAGCTGTTGCTGTGGTGCCTTTTCCATTTGTACAATCTGATGCATGTGTTCTTGAGACTAGTGCATATACACCTTGGCTCGTTCCTTTTTCCTATAGTGGATGGTTGGAGTTGTTGCCTGAGTTGGTGGACATATTGGATGCCATTGTAGTTTTCTTGGTTGGAGCATGAAAGCATTGTGTTAGGTTCTTGTGTTCGAGTTTGGAGGAAGCTAGTAAGTCTTCATCAAGTGGGAGATTGTTGGGAAATCTGCCTCAACTTTTTGGCTTGAAATCTCTTGAAGACTTGGTGTTTTCTCTTCAATCTTGGCCTTTACCGCTTTACCGTGGGGAACAGTTAATAGAGGTGTGGTTGTGTGGTTTACCACTTTACCACAAGCCTTTGTTGTTCGGTTTGTGATTGGGCGGTGTTACCGCCATATCGTGGCAGTCTCCTCACTGTTCGGTAGTTGCACAGTGAAGGCTTGACGACTTGGCGAAGCAGTTACCTCCTTACCGCGGGGATTAGTCAAAGAAGGCACAGTGGCATGATGAAACCATGGCAGTCGGCAGAGTCAGTTACCTCCCTAACGTGGGAGTCCTTCGGTTTTGGAGCGGTGTCACAGTATTAGCTCCTTACCGTGACAGGCTTCACATTGACTGGAGGTTATGCGGTGGCTTACCACTACACTACGGAGGTCTTTTAGCTTGAGTACGGTAGCATGGTGGACATGGCGGACAACGATAGATGCTTATCGCTATAATAAAGAGGCTTCTTCTTTAAGCCATAGTGGCATAGTTGACGGTGACGGTTTGGCAAGCGGGTTGTCACTGTTGTACTATGGGTATATTCTTGCTAGGGCATGGTAGTGTGGTGTATACCACCTTAACACGAGCATATGATGGATGGCAAGCAGTGGCGCAGTAGAAGGGACTCGGGTTTTGTTGACTGTTTGGGTGACGGTCAAAGTCGTGGATGAATAATGCGACAGTACGTGGCATGATGATATTCATTGATTTTACATTGCTATTGTAAATCAACGGTGATTGGCTGAAAGCTTTATTCTTTGGAAGCGATATATTTGCATTAAATGAATGATCTGATTCAGGAGGTTGACGGAGTGTAGATATGTCTTTGTATCTCGATTTAATGTTGGGTGGCTCGATGTGTGCTGCATTGTAGTGCATGTTATTAGAGAATGATGGAAGGCTTGTCGGTAGGGTAATTAAATACGCCCTGATGGTTGTTGATTGATATGACTGAGAGGTCGATCGGTGAAGTATCAAGATGATCAGATCATCCAGTGAGATTATTCGAGTGGTATGTTAAGGCGTTGTAACCATGAATACTGAGTGAAACAGAACTGAGAATATGTGAACCTGAGTGGCCATGAGGCTATGCTGGTCGAAAGGCTTGTTGAATGAGTGGGTTGGTGAAATGAAATGAATCTACACTATATGTCGTGCGAGGACATTGTAATAGTGCGAGGATTTTGTATAATGGTGTTTCCTGTATTCTCAAAATGGACAAGATGTAAAATTATGAAGAGCACAGCTCTGAGATTGTATTGCAACTATTTTGTTGCTGATTAATACAATTGAGTTGAGTGTTTTAGAGGGTGGGGTTTTTTACTTGAAAGGGTTTTCCCCACATAAATTTGTGTGTCCATGAGTTTTTCTTTCATGTTGTTCAATTCTCTAATCTAAATCTATGCATGTGTTGAATCTATTATTTGTATGCATGTAATTTTCTCAGAAGGATTAATGGGGGAAACAACTGTGCCTGTTTCCACTTTATGGCATAGTAGTTTGTGTCTTTGATGTGATTTTAAAAATTAAAGTCACTAAGGCACTGCTGTTCTTAGATGTTTCGTCTAAGTTGACACGTCTCATCCCCAACAATTTTTAGGCTTAAACCATTTCTTAGTGATTTTAATTTTATGGGAAGAACCTCCCCTTAGATACAAATAGAAATTTGATAAAATATGGTTTTGAAGGGAATATTTGTTGGAGTCAATTTAGTGTTAGTGGTCTTAGGCTATAATTTAGAGGGGTGTAAAGATGTTTAATTTTTCAAAAAAATTATATTATCTCAAAACAAAGAATAAGGAGTGGAACAAATTCTCTTTCAAGAATACTTTTAAGGAGAAGCATATAATTGAGGAAGAATTGGATGACCTAAAACATAATAAGTGCAATTTTTTAAGAGGATTTCTATAAATAGAAGGAACTAATGTCAGAAGATGCAAAAAAATTGGGTAGGGAGGAGGTTTATAGGAAATTAAAATGAATAGATACTTGGTTGGTCAAAAGAGACCCGTCAATACTAAAGTTTTCCAAAATGCATGTAAAGTCAAGAGGTCCTAAAATATATTTTCTAGTATCAACTCCTTGGATGAAAATTACATTAAAGAAGTGGAAGATATCCAAAATTAAACTATTTTGTTTATCAAGATTTATTGGTGGGTGTGGGTGCATTATAATCCTTGAATATGAACCACATGTTGGATAGTATTCCTTGAATTTTTAAGGATGAAGATAATGAAATTGTCATGCATCCAATAAAAATAATAAGGTGAAGATTGTATACTTTCAACTTCATCCAAGCAAGGATTTGAGCTTAGATTGGTTTCTTGTGTCCTTTAATAATAAATTTCTAGATATCATGGGTGGATATTTGTAGGAGGTGGTTGAGGACTCGCAAATATACAAAACATTTTGAAGGACCTAAACAATATAGACATTTCTCTCATGCCCAAAAAGTTGGAACACATATTTTTTGTAGAATATCTCCCTATCTCATTATGCAACACAGTTTATATTTAAATAATTTCTAAGATAGTGGCCAATATATTTTAGAGGGTTCTGAGCTACTATAATTTATACTAAGTAGAGTGGTTTCACACCATGTAGAAACATCACAAGTGGGATCATTGTTGCACATTAGATAATTTATTTTATTTCCAATTCTAACTAGAAGATTAGTGTGATCAAAATTGAAATCAATAAGGCCTATGATGGGGTGAGTATTCTATTCATCGATGTCATTTAGAAAAATGCATAGTAAGTTGGAAATGAACATGTATGTTCATAGGTCATGGAACACCGATGTTTTTTCATTCATTTGCATACTATGATTGAAGGGTGATGATGGGAGATAATGGCAGGTTATTTAATAGAACAATTTTGAAGAATAGTATACAACTTAAAGAATGTCTACTTTTTTTTAGAAACATGGCTCATGAAATGTAATTTGGAAGAGATCAACAATTTTGTAAATGGTTAGCCTAATTTGTTCTCCTTGCAATAAAAGGATAGGTTCAAAGAACTAAAGGAGGGATTGATGTATCTATTGTGTAACACTAATTTGATGAAGAAATTGAAACTTGAGCACTCCATTATGAGGAATCTAATTTCTTTTAAAAGTTTAATGAAAGGGAGTTATCTCATTGGTAGCAACTTGATTATTAAAAAAAATTCATAGGAGAAGCATTCTAAGAGATAAAAAGAGAGCGTATGAAATATTTAAATGAGCCATATGAATATATAATTTATTTAATAGATAATATCAAAATAAATCATTCTTATGAAAATATTAAGATGAGACTTTAATATTTTACATCTAGAAATGCCAAGAATTATTTATTTTCTTTGGAGATAGAATGAGCTCACATTTAATTCAAGAAACAAGAAAATAAATTTCAAACTTATAACTTAAGTGAATGTTCGAATTCGAAGCAATAATTAAATCATATCAACATCTTAATTCCCCTTTCTCTCAATCCCTTTTATATTTATATTCTTCACTCCCTATTTCTATATATATATATTTCACCTTTTATTAGCTTTACTATTTATTTAAAGTATACAATACTGTAGCAAATTTTGACTACTCTAGTCTTATGAGGCGCATCGAACCAAAGTGGGGGATATTGATGGCCAATCTTGGATAGTTTGATTGGAATAGTTAGAAAAGGATAGGAACTATTTTGTAAGTTGGAAATAGCAGTAGGAGTAGAACGATACGGAAAGATAAATGCAAGCTTGTCCGATTAAGCTAAAACATCCGTGGGCGCCGAGCAAAGTATAGAACCAAAGTGAATGTGAGGGGGATGCCCCTGAAAGAAAGAACCCACGTTACCATTTGATAATGACGCCCAGGAAACGGATCTTACCAAGGCAACAACACTAGTGGTGGGAGCAACTATAAATATGAAGCCATAACATTCAAACAGCGCACAGCTGTATCCATCCAAGAGAAGAGAAGAGAAAATTGCAGAGTATACGTTTTGCAAATTTAGAAGTGAGGTGAGGTGAAGTTTGAATTATATAGTCACGGAGACTTTATATATAGTGGTCAGCTGATATGTTTCTCCTGGGTTTTGCAGGGAAGATGAGGATGATGATAATGGCGTTTGGATTGCTACTGAGCATGATGTCCATAGCGGAATGCGGTAGGCCTGATGCTGCAGGAATCCTGGCATCGTGCAATCCCAGCGGATATTTGATTGGCAACTCCCACAAGTGTAATCAGGAACACGAATCGGACTGCTGCAAATCAGGGGAGCGATACCCACAGTACAAATGCTCGCCCCCCGTGACAGGCAGTACTCCGGCCAAACTCACTGTGAATGGGTTTCAGAAGGGCGAAGACGGAGGAGGGCCTTCCGAGTGCGACAATGACTACCACAATGACAACGACCCGGTGGTTGCTCTTTCCACAGGCTGGTACGCCGGTGGCAGCCGCTGCCACAACTACATACTAATAACCAATCCAGACAATGGACGAAGCGTGCAGGCCATGGTGGTGGACGAGTGCGACTCATTCTCTGGGTGTGATTCGGATCACGACTACCAACCCCCTTGCAATAACAATATCGTGGATGCCTCTCCAGGCGTATGGAAAGCCTTGGGAGTCGACAATTATGATGATATTGGTGAGATGAGTATCACATGGTCTGAAACTTAGCCCTAGCCCCCCGTTTTCTTCTTTATCTTCGTCAAATACACTCTCTCAACCATTCCTCATGCAGTCTTCTCACTTGCTCGACTATAATATGCCCTCTAAAACTAGCGTCTATCTATGACAACGTAATAAATGTTCAGCCATGATTTTTACTATGTTTATGGTTAAAACCACGTTTTTTATTTTGAAGTTTATATTCTTCCCACTTTTAAAATTACAAATGATACCTATAGAATGACGTTTACTTTTTAGGCAATTTGATATATCAATTTTATACAAAGAGTATGTTTTAGTATTAAAATGAGGTTTATTAAATAAATGGAATAATAATTCTTATCTAACGAATTGATTCTTTAAGAATTTAAAAAAGAGATAAGAAAGAGTAGATTATTAAAGATTTATGAACTTAAAGTATAACATTACTCAATTTCTTTGTGACTACTTTTGAAATAATCTCTCTCATTATCTTGCATAGAGAAATGGGGTAGAGATCTAAAAAGGACTTTGGATTTGGAGACTTTGGGATTAGAGCAATGAAATGTCAATTCATTTATTTTTAGATTTTTTAAGTTTTTCAAGACTCCTTCATTACCAAGCACACTTTGCAAATAATAGAATCCCAACACTTCTAAAAAGTGAAACTAAAAACCCATATGGGCTAGGGGTTTTATCACTTTGTAAAGAAAATATGTCACTTATAGTTTCATCTAGTGTAAATTACACAAGCAACATTTAATTAGAATAAATTTTACTTATGATATAAAATTTGTCTATCTTCTTGTCTTAGTGGAGGTATGAAAATAATTTTTGTCCTTACCGCCCTCCTCTAACCATAATTCCCTTGATGTATGCCTCCAAATATTTCTTCTTATGAAAGTATCTATTGAGGCTCTTTTCTTAAACTATTTTCTAACTGAAAAGTAGATCCTATTTAATACAATTTTTTGGTAGTGATTACATTCAAATCATGAAGTTTCCCTACAGTGTTATATTTCAGCTCAAATATGTTTTTAAAGTGAAATTTATTCCAATTTATCAATGTATCTTTAATAAAATTAAGCTTGGAACTTTATTGCAACATGTCCAAATCTTTGATCTTAGGAGCACCTATCCACCAAGTTTGAAGGATCAATAGAAAGTATTGATTCCTAAATTGCATAGTTTCAAATTCTAAAGGGAATTCATTTGGGTCCCTATCTTCAAAGATGGTGAGAATAATTAAGTAATGATCCATTGTAGGAGATGGAATTATAGATCTTGAAGAACTCAAGGTCTTTGAAAACTAGTCAAAAGTCAATAAAAACTATCTACCAAAAAATCTTCCTATTTCAAATTTATTTAGATTAGATGATTATGGATGATCGATTCAAAAGTGAAATCAGTGAACAATGTTGTGAATTGGAATACAAGTTTTTCTATTTATAAAGGGTTGGCACTCTTGGGATAAAGGTTATCATTATTGTATATAAGTCATGGTTTGCCGTTAGGAATTTTTTAATTAAAAAATGGGTGGATATTTGTTGTAGTCTCCACATCACACCTATATATTTTTAATATTGGGAACCCTTGTATTTATTTATCATTTCTAGTCTTAATCAGGGATAACTTTAAGAGACCCCCCCCTCAGCGAAGGTGTAAAATCGTGGCGAATCTTTCCTTTTATTTGAAAAAAATAGTAATTTTCCCTGGAGAATCTAATGCACATTATCGAAAACTATGTAAAATCCTGGCGAATCTTAATGAATAATTTATATAAAAAATAAATCACAGTGGCAAATCCTAGGGAATAATCACTAAAACGATTAATTATAATGGCGAATCGCTCCTTTAAAAAACTTCATAGTTGGTCGGCGTAGTTCCCCCATTTTTTTTTTATATTTCCTATGTGGGGGTCAAGGGGGCAACTTGAAAAGTAAGACTAAATAAAACTTGAAATTTTTACCATGATAAAAAAAATGCATTGGAGCACACATGGATGAAGTGTTTTTAAAAAATATCACTTGAAAAGTAAGACTGAATAAAACTTGAAAATTTTACCATCGATTAGCTTTTAAATCGGATGGCTACAAGTTCATTCCGTGAGTGAATATCGGTGGGAGTGAACATCATTAGTGGGACACTTAGGGATATACCCCTGATACAACGATGATAACGTATGTCATGAACTATTGAAAATGCATTGGAGCACATACGAATGAAGTGTTTTTAAAAAATATCACTTGAAAAGTAAGACTAAATAAAACTTGAATTTTTTTACCATCGATTAGCTTTTAAATCAGACAGCTACAAGTTCATTCCGTGAGTGAATATCGGCATGAGTGAACATCATCGGTGGGACACTTAGGGATGTCCTGTCGATACAATGATGATGACGTATGTCATGAACTATTGAAAATGCATTGGAGCACACACAGATGAAGTATTTTTAAAAAATCTCACTTGAAAAGTAAGACTAAATAAAACTTGAAAATTTTACCATCGATTAGCTTTTAAATCAAACGATTGCAAGTTCATTTTGTGAGAAAATATCGGCGTGAGTGAACATCATCGGTGGGACACTTAGGGATGTCTCACCGATACAACAATGATGAAATATGTCATGAACTATTGAAAATGCATTGGAGCACACACAAATGAAGTGTTTTTAAAAAATATCACTTGAAAAGTAAGACTAAATAAAACTTAAATTTTTTACCATCAATTAGCTTTTAAATCGGACGGTTACAAGTTCATTCCATGAGCGAATATCGACATGAGTAAACATCATCAGTGTGACACTTAGGGATGTCCCACTAATACAACGATGATGACGTATGTCATGAACTATTGGCAACAGTGAACAATGGAGATCAAACAGAGCTTTGATTAGACGTCTTTCCAGGAGCTTGGTGCGAATATTGTAGATTCCCTTCATGATTCTCCAAAATTACACAAGTGGTGTACCTATACCTTGGTGGAACCTAGGTGGAGTATGAAAGCCTTATCAGCGTGAGCAAACATCATTAGTGGGACACTTAGGGATGTCCCATCGATACAACAATGATGATGTATGTCATGAACTATTGGCAACAGTGAATGGTGGAGATCAAATTTTGGGCCTCAACAACCTTTTTAAAAGGCACATGCATATAAAGTCATAAAATTGACTTTTAGCCATTCGATTAAAAAACTAATCGATGGAAATAAATAAAAACTTATTCAAGGCTAAAATATCCTTAAAATGAAAAGGTAAATTATTATTAGTGGCGATATTTCCCAAATATTAATTGTAGGAATATAAAATTAATGGCGAATATAATTAATATCTGTAATTATAGTATAAACTACTGGCGAATCAGTTCTAATGATGCATCATTTAAAAAATAATGCATTGGAAAATTAATCGAGACAAAATTATTTTTTTGTAAAAACCTGGGGATTCAACATCCTTTCTAACTTGTATTATTCACCATTTTTGGAGGTCCCGATTTCAAATATTCACCAATTGGTGAAGATTCACCACTAAATTTTTCCCTGGTCTTAATTCATCTTTCTTATTCTGATCTAGGAAAGAAAAATCTGTCCTGTCACCGTTGAACTATTCAAGCCATAATTGTGCTCTCTTTTAGTTGTATAATTGGGTACTATGTCACCAAACATTGTATACCTTTGAAGAAAAGGATAATTTTGTGCCTGTTTTGGTCCTATTTTAGGTCCTCTTTCACCAATTATCACCCTAAAACAACATTTATAGGCCCCTAACGTTCCTTAGTTTTGAATTTGAGGCTTGTTATCCTAAGGAATCATTCAACTCCTGATAAAGAACATCAAAACTACTTGAAAAATACTAATCCCACTTCAAAATCCCTTAGTGGGACTAGGTCGCCCAAGTTGGCAACCTAGTCCTTTTTGAGGATTTTTGTAATCTTAAGCGAGAAAATGAATATTTTATTAAAAATTCCCAATGGGTGTTGGCCTCTCAAGTCAAAATTACCGACAATTAGGTCTTGTTGCTTATAAATACTTGTTTTTAGGTCATTTTTCCACTCTCTCTTAGTCATTTTTTGACATCCAACTCCAAAAATCAAGTGCAAAACATCTTCCTCAAGAATATTCATCTCTCTCTTACAACAAAGTTGAAGCTTTTGGACAACAAACTAGAGCTTTTCCAAGTCTTCAGGCTCACTCCACATTCAAGATCAGACATTGCCAAAGGTTGAACATATATTTGTATGGAGATTCATGGATAACTCTAGGTTGAGGAGGTGCAACTAGCCACGAAATCACACCTAAAGAATATTTTCATAGTGGCTCCATCTATTTTTATCCCATCTTGAGATTTGAGGTTTGCATCCCATTTGTATTCCAATTTACACTCATCTGTAATGTTGTAGGGTTTCTAGGATTTAAGCCCTACATCATTGCAAATCTTTTGCATGCATCTTATTCTAGCACAATATAATAGGGTTTTATCTTATTTTGAATTTTCCTAGTTCTAGACACACATAGGGCTAGGGTTTATGTAGATTTTCTATCTCTTTACAAGTTTAAATATAAACTAGGGGTTTGACCAAGGAAAACCCCACATTAGAAACCCAAATCTACTCTATTTTATAGGTCTGAGTTTGGATTCTCATGAATGAACAAAGTATAGATCATAGGCCTCCGTGTCTACTTTCTCTTTTCTAGAAAAGATGAAAGGGACTAGGTTGCCCATAATGGTGACCTAGTCCCACTAGAGGTTCTTGGCAAATATTTTTGCAGATTTGGAGACCTATTTGGCTGAAATGGAATCTGGAGTAGTTTGCATGGAAAGGGACTAGGTCACCCCACTTGGCATAAGTGTCCCACTTGACTCAAAACTTAGATTTTTCAAATTTCCTGAGGCTTTCACAACTTCTTCATCGATATGCAACAGCTTTCGAGTGAACCCATTTGGCCTATTAGGTTATATTGATTAGCTTAGTCTTTACTTTATCATTGTTATATTACATCATGTATTTTCCAACAATATAGATTCTCTTAGTTTAGATTAAATAGTTAGGTTTTCTTATCACATTTTAGCATTTAGCACATTCAACACATATTCAATCTCTAGCATTGATTGATTCACAAGGTTTAATGCTCCTTAGGAAAGGAAAATCCTATTCCTTCTAGGTGAAAACCCTAGAAAGTTGTAGGGGACTCACTCCTTTACCACACCTAAAAGCATTAAATTTTGCGGTCCATTTTGGTGAACCTGCATTTAGGCACATTGTACTTCCGATCTAGTCTGCATTTGCATCCTAGGAAATCTTTCTTTAGCATTGCATTGAATATTGTATTGTTTAAAAAGACATCCTAGGGTTTAATACTTTGCATTAGTGAAAAAGACTCATATTTTGCATTCATTTCATTTTATAATACAAAAATTTGGCATATATCATATACCCCTGCACATTACATTCTAGAACACTGCCTTTTTTTTCATCAGAAAACATAAAAAAATCTTAAAAATAGCCATACTAGGACTAAGTTGCCACCTTGGGTGACCTAGTCCCAGTACACATTTTTAACAGTAGTTTCCAAATTTCATTTCCAGATTCTGAAGTTTCTATTTCTTTCTATTTATGCCCTGTTTCAATTATGTTATTCTCTATTATATGGTTATTATTAGCTTAAAATGGCATTTATGAGTAGCATTAGAACTTTACATGTTTCATTTTTCACTTTAGTTCCTAGTTCTTTCAAAGCAAATTCAATAGAACATACACCTAAAAATATAGAAACCTCACATGATACAATGCACACATTTCTTCGCTATAGGAACACTATATCATCTAAACCTTTTAGTAGTGATGATTTGGATAAGTTAGATGAAGCCCTTCAAGGCTTCTTCTCACTCACTTCACCTACTTTTGATGATATGAGCATGTTAGATGGCGTTCTCCAATATTTCATGTCACCTACTTCATCCACTATGGTTTGTTGTGATAAACAACCTCAAACAAAAGATGTCAATGTCATCCAGCCTCAACTTGTTCTTTACCTACCTTCCCATAAACCTCCGACCCCATCCCAACATGAGTTTACCCTTTACCTTCCTAAGGATGATACGGTTGCTCACACTCATTATACCCATAATAACCCACATCCCCAACAACCACCTACCTCCACTTCTCTATCATTGCCCAATCCTATCTTACCTGTGACTCCTTTTTTAAACTCACAACTTAGGGAGTATGATTTGGTTGAACAACTTAAGAAAAATCCTGCCAAGATATCCCTTTGGGATCTCCTTCAGAATTCCCCTAACTACCATTTTATGCTTCAAACAACATTGCAAATTATAGTGGTCCCTCATGGTACAAATGCTAATAATGTGGCAGCTCTCCTACACGAAATGAACACAACTAATGTGGAAATTACTTTCTATCAAAATGAGATCCCTACATTAGAGTTAAGAAAACAAAATGAATGCTTTATGATTATAGCCGAGTATGATTAGATAGATATCAAACAAACCCTTGTTGGTAATGGATCTGCCCTAAATCTGTGTAGTGTGAAGCTTCTTGATCTAGGTTACATGTGGATAGATCGTAAATCCAATTTGATTCCTTATCCATTAGAGGATTTGACAATGTTACCAATCAACCTCTTGGTGTTATCACCTTACCCATTACTTTCAGAATAGTTATGCTGGAAACCCCTATCCATGTCATGCCCTATGACCTTTCTTATAATCTCCTCTTGGGATGAGCATGGATACATGAGATGCATGCGGTACCCTCAACCCTTTTTCAAAATGAAATTATATGTCTATAATAACAAAGTCTATCAAATTGACATAGATATCGAACCTGAGAGTTTCTTACAACTTGAAAAGGGAACATCAAGTCCTATCAATACCTTAATTCATACCTCCAATATTTCCTCTTCTGTGAAGGATCACCCCAAGATAAAACCAAGTTTAATTTACTTGGTAATGATTGGGGATATTTAGAATTTACCCCTTCCTTTATGGGTGAGTGTACTATCACATGAAAAGAGGATACCATACAAGGAACAAGCAATTTTCCTCTCTACCCAACAAGAAGAATACCCTTCCCATACATCTACCTCATCTCTTTTTGAATAAAATGTAACATATACAAAAAAAATTGATGAGATAGATTATCAACAACCCCCTAACTCACTAGAAATGGAAGGACTTTACGGACGTGGTTATGATCTTGTGAAACAATTAGGCTACAATGGAAAAGGATGTGGTAGACATGAACAAGGCATTTGTGTACCCATTGAACCTAACACGCAAGGAACTAAGATTGGTCTAGGATTTTCCTTTTTGTAAAGCTACAAAAGCCACCCAACGTCCCTCCCTCAACATCAACACTATAACATGCACATCAAGAACCAACCTCACACTTAAGCATCCTAAGTTCCTTGATGTGGATTCTCCTCTATTCACTTATGTTCATGATGATGATGATTTGAAATACTTATTAGGAGCTTCGGAAAGGACTTCTCAGTCCAAGAGACATGCCTCTTGTGCTATGATAGGTTATGAGCCCACCATTAGAAATGTGAATGAACCTCATACAAGAATGGACCCATATGATCCTGAAGTTGATAAGTCTAATATACTCCCTTTAGGAGATACTCTTGACATATCAATGGATATCGATGATAAAGATAAAGTCATTAAGATTGGGAAGTGCCTTGATGATGAAGAACAAGAGGATCTTATGACCTTGCTTCATACCTTTCTTGAACTATTTTCTTAGAAATATTTGGATATGCCTAGAATAAATTGCCAAATAGTTACCCATAACATTGTCCTTGCTAAAAATGCTAAGCTCGTTTGCCAAAAGATTCAAAAAGAGAATCCTAAGATAGCCTTGCATGTTAAAGGAGAACTTGAAAAACTCCTTTACACGGGTTTCATTCACCCCATTGATTATTCTCCTTGAATATAAAACATTATCTCGGTGGCCAAACCCAATAATCGTGTTAGGATATGTACAAATTTTAGAGACTTGAATATGGCATCTTTAAAACATGACTTTCCTCTTCCTAACATCAACATGATCGTGGATTCCACTGTTGGACATTCTTTTTTTTCCTTCATGGATGGATTTCTGGGTATAATGAAATCTTCATCAACCCACAAGATCAATACAAGACGATGTTTACATCCACTTGGGGAACATTTTGTTGGGTTATGATGCCTTTTGGTTTAAAGAACGCTGGTGCTACCTACCAACATGCGATGACCTTAATCTTTCATGACTACATCCACAAAATCTTAAAAGATTCTGTTGAAAAAATTCTTGCTAAATCCTTAACCCCTCAAGATAACATGAATGTCCTTCACCAAATCTTCGAGCGCATGCGTAAATATAACATGCACCTAAATCTTGAAAAGTGTGTCTTTGGAGTAGCTAGTGGTAAAATTTTAGGGTTTATCATATCTCACAGAGGCATTGAGGTGGACACGAAGAAAATTGATGCTATAATTAATATACCACATCCTCATAACATCTCCCAATTGCATGCATTGCGAGGATGAATACAAGTCATTCATCATTTTTTCACATGCTTAGCCGATCGTACGTTACCCTTCACACATATCCTCAAGAAGGATGTCAATTTTGAGTGGAATGATGATTGTAAACAAGCCTTTGATATTTTAAAGGAATACCTCACAACTCCACCTGTTTTACAACCTGCTATACCTAACCAACCTTTCATCCTTTATATAGCTTCTTCTGCTCATGCTCTTGCTGCATTGTTAGCTCAACAAGATCCCAATCGTAAAGAGCATCTTGATTATTATATTGGTAGAACACTCCTTGATTATGAGACTAGTTACTCAACAATTGAAAAAAAATGTCTGGCTCTTGTATTCGATAGTAGTAAGTTGTGACATTACTTACTTAACACTGAAGTACAATTCATGACAAAATTTGACCCTCCTAGATATCTTTTCAACAAAACAAATCTTTCAGGACGTCTTGCTAAATGAGTCATTTTTTTATCTGTGTTTGACCTTAAGTTTATTTCTCAAAACAAAATCAAAGGCCAATCCCTAACTAACCATTTAGTTGATGCTCCTTCACCCTTGGCGTTACCTGCCAATGACTCTTTCCCTGATGACAGTGTGTTTACTATAGACCTTCCTACATGGGAATTTTACTTTGATGGATCCACGTGTCAAATAGGCTTTAGTGCTAGATTTATTTTAATTTCACCCGTGGGTAAGCCTATTCCCTTATCCTATCACCTCAATTTCCTATGTACGAATAACACAACTAAGTATGAAGCATTAATTGTTGGATTACGTGCTACTTTAGTGATGGGGGTTAAAGATATAAAGATCTATGGTGATTCACAATTAGTGATCAAACAAATTGATGATCTCTATTAAACTAAACATGATAAACTATCACAATATAAGGATCTCATTCTCAATCTGTTAGAGCAGTTTGACTCCTTCACCATTGATAACATCCCTCGAAAATATAATCGTCATGTGGATGCAATGGCCAGTGCGGCCTCTCTTATCTATCCTATCGATCCTTTTGAAAAAGTAGTCTTTACCATCCATCCTAGTATGAAACCCTCCATCAACGATAAACCTGATGATGTCTTTCCCACTTTTCTAGATAATCAATGTGAATGGTATGATGCCATCTATAATTATCTAATAGATGGTACCATTCCCAAACCTACAACTACAAATACCTGCATTTTCCTCAAAAAGTTAGGCACTAAGTATATAATCCTTGCCGATACATTGTACAAAAGATCCTTTGATGGAATTCTTCTGTGATGCCTCAAAGATGGTGAAACTCATGTTGCCCTCAAACAAACCCATTCTGGTACTTGTGGAGGACATTTTGGAGGAAAAACCTTGGTGCAAAAACTCCTCCGCATGGGTTATTACTGGAAAACATGGAAAAATATTGCTATGTGTATGTTAAGCGATGTCCTCAGTGCTAAGAACATAGCCATTTGATCCACGCTCCTTCTTCTGATCTTCGTGCCCAAATACCTATGCTGGATTGGATCTAATTGGAAAAATCTCCCCACCTTCTTCTACTAGACATATGTTTATTATCACTGCTACTGATTATTTCACCAAATGGGTCGAAGCTATTCCCCTCCGATCCACCATTGTTGAGGTGATATGTCATTTCTTATTTTAATACATCATCCCTCACTTTGGTCTTCCTTTCGTGTTAGTCTTGGATAATGGTACACCATTTGAGAACAATGATGTGAAGAAATTTCTTGAGACCTTCCATATTCAACATTGGTTTTCAACACCTTACTATCCACTGTCTAATGGCCAAGCTAAAAGTACTAATAAAATCTTAGAGAAAATCCTTAAGAAGACTATTAATCAAAACCAAAAAGATTGGCATACACAATTGCAATATATGTTTTGGGCATATCACACAAGTGTGCGTTCTTCTATTGGAAATACACCTTTCAACCTTGTTTATGGTACTAAGGCTATCCTGCCTCTAGAGTTAGAAATCCCCACATTGAGGATTGCTCTCCAAGGTGTTGTCAATAATGACACTTATGCGGAACAACATTTACACCAACTTGAAATGCTCAATGAACAATGTATCAACGCTCTCGAGAATCTTCAAGATTACACTAAATAGTTGCAATCCAAACACAATGTTGGTGTCATTCCTAGGACATTTAACAAAGGCGATTTGCTACTATATGAAAACCAACATAACACTACTGCCAATTGCGCCGACGAAGGTAAAGTCAGTCCTAATTGGTTAGGCCCCTATGTGGTCGATACAAATTATGGATCCAGTGCTTATACCTTAACCGAGTGCAATGGTACTCCTGTTAAAGATCCCATTAATGTCGCACACTTGTGTAGGTATTATGTCTAATCCCCTTTTTGACTGGTATGAATTATAGAGCAGTGTTGTCAAAGCTATTGGATTCTATCCTATTGGTTTTCTCATTGCTTCATTCTTGACAACTCATTATGCATGTTTCCTAAACACTAAAGTGATTATTTCATTCAATTTTTATAATTGCTTTAGATTCCATACCATTCAATTTTCCCCTTTTGTGTGTTATATTACTTTAAAATCACAAATGCATAACCTATTTAATCTAACATCCATTCTAAACACGTTTTAATTTCTATTAAATCATGTTCTCATTAATTAAATACTCTAACAAAAGCTATTTAATTAATCACATTGTCATTTGGGTATGTGCAGGATCATGATGGGCCAAAAAGTGGCAATATGATGGGTATGTGGCTGACAACATTTAATAAATTATGCTTTACTTTAAATTTAATAAATTATTATCATTAATTTTCTATTGAATTATGACTAAATTCCTTATTTTTAGGCTGATTGAAAAACATCTATAGCTTTCAAACGGTATCATATTTTTTGAATCCAAAACATGCGTTACATTCTATCCTTCGCATACTATAAGATTAAAAAAGAAAAAGAAAAAAATTCATGAAGTTTTGACCAAGTTGGTCAGACATACGAGTCTTTATATTTTTTAAAATTTGTCATAAAAAAATTATAATTAATTATTTACTTGGAAAAAAATTACAAACAAATATGCATCACATTGACACATAATTCCTCTACTTATCTATAAAATATTATCAAAAAATATTATCATTTTAATGTGGTTAGGGTGGTGAGACAAACATCTACTTCTTATTTTTTCCCTGAAATTTAAGTACTACTATATTGAAATTTCAAATTTTCACCAAATACATTTTATATTTTTGTAAAAAAATCTAGTAATTTAGAAACTACATTCAATTTTCTACAAATTATTTCCTTACATATTTTTTTAATAATATAGATAAATTATTCAAATTTTTATGTCAAGTTGCTTAACTCTGATTTTTCTGATTTTTTTGCCACTTAAGGGCTTATTTTTTCCACGATGATCCTGCACATACCCATTTAACATCCACAAAAATAAATTACACCATCTAAAATAAAAATGAATATATATACATATATAAAGTCTTTTGTACATGTCATCATAAATATAAAATGTCACTGAGGAATGTGATTACCAGACCCCTCAAGATCTGGTACTCGAGCTACATCAATCGTAGGATGACGGGAGATGGTAGTGCATGATTTTGATCATGATCCACCGAATCTGAGCGTGAAATCCATCTACACGAGTGTAACCCGCTGCTCTCCTACTATTTGATCCCTCACTGCCTATAACCGTGCCACCTCACTCTCTAGTCTCTCCACCTTTGTTGGGGGTTGTGATGACTGTGCCTATGGCACAACTCTCACTCAGTGGACCTACCTCCTCAGGCCCTCATAATCTTCTCATAGTCTCTCAAAGGGTCTCAATGTATTTGGCTCTCACTCCATGATCGGTGGTGGCACATAGTTAGAATCCATCTCCTCTTCATCGAACGATGCTAGCACTATCTCTACAGCCACCTGATGTAAGAAATCTCACCAACCCTCTACAGGCCCTACAAAATTAAACCAAAATTTCATCAGTACACATTATGATATATATACATATGCATCAAATAATACATCAAAATATAACACAAATACACATATCAAAATTAGAAACATTATCACCTATATCTCTTGTGGAATGTGGAATGTCAAGCTCATCTTATATAGTGGGCATGGATGATGTGCTCACCTCCCCTCGGCTATGAGTGTTGGCATTTGCTACACCTACTTTCTAGGATCTAGTCATATATACAGGTGAGACCTCTCCCTGCTCATGTTGATCCCTGGTTGCTACCTCATCATCATGACTCGGGTGTGGCTCCTCTACTCTATCCTCCTCCTCGTCATCCTGCTCCCCATCCTCCTCCTCTCCCTCTTGTTCATCGTAATTTGGATCTGCATCCTCATCATACTCCTCATCAATAATATCAGTAAATATGTCAGTATCCCTATAAGGGTGTGCAGAATCATGATGGGCCAAAAAGTGGCGATATCTAAGTGATATGATGGCCCATGTGGCTGATGACTTTTTTTTAACCCAAAATTGATGAAATGAAAAGGGTTTTTAAAGGAGATTCTTAGATTTCAACCAGTATAAATTATGCTTTACTTTGAATTACGACTGAAGTCCTGATTGATAGGCTGATTGAAAAAAATCTATAGCTTTCAAATGGTATCACATTTTTTAAATCCAAAACATGCATCACATTCTATGCTTCACATACTATAGGATTAAAAATAAAATAATTGAATTTCATAAAGTTTTGACCAAGTTAAGGTGGTCAAACATATGAGTTTTTATATTCTTTAAAAGCTGTAATAAAAAAATCATAATTAATTATTACTTGGAAAACAATTACAAAAAAATATGCATCACATCGGGACATGAGTCCCCTACTTATATCTAAAATCTTATAAAAAAATAGTATCATTTTATTGTGGTTAGGGTGGTCAGACAAATACCTACTTTTTATTGTTTCCCTGAAATTTAAGTACTACTCCATTGAAATTTCAAATTTTCACCAAATAGATTTATAATAAAATAAAATAAACCTAGTAGTTTAAAAAATACATTCAATTTTCTACAGATTCTAGTCTTACATATTTTTTAAATAATATAGATAACTTATTCAAATTTTTATGTCAAGTTTCCTAACTTTGATTTTCTGAATTTTATTGCCACTTAAGGGCCTATTTTTTCCATGATGATCCTGCACATACCCATAGCGTGTCTCCTCAGCTCTATCCTCCATCTCTCTCTCCTCCCTCTCATCTAGTATAGGTTCTACATCTCCCACTGGCTCATCCATCAGAAAAATTGGATCTGGTCATGATGCCATCCACCACTCCTCATGGTCCCATGTGGCCCCAACATCATTTGCATCATCCACAGGTGGATCATCATGAGTAGAATAGTTAAAGTCACTCTAGATGACGTCGTCTAGTGTGAACTACTCTATTTCACCTAGCCTTCGGGCACTCCGAATAGATCTCTTGAAACATGATTTTGGTTGAGGTGGTGTCTATACCTATCCAAATAGCCTCATAACCTGATCATAGTAAAAGGGTCACACTTTGTGATCGTGTCACCCCAGTAGGAACCTGTCCATCTGCAACCTCCTTCGCTATTTGGTGTGATCTGGCCACTGAAGTACAAGATGGTATGACCTCCACAAGATATCATCCTCATCTAGTCAGTCAAGTCTCACCCTCCAAAATTGTAGATCCCCGTACCACCATAGTCATCATAATGGTAGCCAAATGCCCATGGATAGCCTACCATTATCAGATATGGGAAGCCAACTGGCTAGGTACATGTGATATACTCTCAACACCAAACCTTTAGGAGTGTATAACTTACCATACTATCGAGCTCTCATAATACAAACCGACCAATATCATAGTACAAATGAGCTAGAATGCATCATCCCGAGGCATAAACCATTCGATGCTTTACCATCCCTCGTACTAGGTGCACTAAAATTTCCTCCAGCTGTGATGCTCATCCATTCACTAAGAGAACCAATGCTACTGTATGCATCATGATCTGCCTAACTACTGACACTCGTGAGTAGAGTAACATAGCCAGATCAATCCATCCCGCAAACCTGTCATCATGCACTAGACCATTGAGGCAGTACTCCATGTTTTCTCACTGCTCCTGGAAGGAACAACCCCTCTGAAGATTCACCCACTCCCCCCAAATAGGGACTCAGAGTATATGGTGGAAATCCTCTAAGGTGATAGTCATCTAACCCATAGGCAGGTGGAAGGTGCATGTGTTAGCATTCCACTGCTTGCACAATGCCATCAACATGGCATCATGGTACCTCATGGGAGGCATGAGATATGCCCAGTATATCCCCACCTTATGTAGATCCTCTATCTTTTCTGTTGATAAAGACAGAGCCAAGTCTCTCAGGAAACTCAAGTGTCTACCGCCAAGATGCTAATGGGAATGGGTGGGTATACAAATCATCAAAATGTGCTATCTAAATCTTCTAATCTCTTCAATTCTAATCTAATTCATCATGCAAGTGTGAAAAAGTTGTTATAGTGTGCTTTTCCTAAGGCCCTAGACACTTTAGAACTCTTTAGGGACACTTTGCGAACAAAAGGGACACTTTGCAAACTTTTTTCTAGGAACCTAATCTAATCTAAACATGCATTAAATTCAGTGTATAATTAAGAACTCACAAAGAAAAGGCTCTAGAATCCACTTATCTCATGATGTTGATTGTCGCTCATGACCTGATCCCACATCACATCCAATGTCGCATAGGTGAATCTACGTGTTCTCGACATCCTCTTGTCCTCTCCTCATCACTCTTCAACCCTACAAAAGGTAAGTGAGCAATTAAGTGAATAATTACTCTATTTTCATTCCTTTTAACTATCTCATTTTACACACATGGGCACATTTGTACCTTTTTATCATAATAGACCATTTAGTGTTCTTTTTCAATCAAATCAACATACTAGGTGCTAGCGAGCTCCATTTTTTATGTCGTTTGTCACATCAAAATCATGTTTCCACACCTTACATCATCACTCACTGATCATTATGAGGTATGGTACTTGGAAATGTCCTCCGATATGCTTGTCCTCATTTGACGTGGTTAGATTGCTACGTTGATTCCACCTCCATAAAGCAAGTGGAATCAAGGGGGGCATACATCTACCCTCGAATTTGATCTTTAGGGATTAGATAAGAGGATGCTTAGGACTTCTCATGAATTTTTGTTGCGGGATACGGTTCCTAACGTTGTTGTTTGTAGATAACTACACTTGGGGCTTCATTCTCCCACCTTTTAAATAAATATCTTTTTATGAAAATAAGGTGCATTGTTTGTCTAGAGTTTTTTAGCTTAAATATGCACATAGAGTCATATGGGCGCTAAATTGGGGGCTAAATGTGTCACCAAAAATTGTATACCTTTCAATAAAAGGATAATTTTATGCCTGTTTTGGTCCTACTTTAGTTCCTATTTCATCAATTATTAGCATAAAACAACATTTACAAGCCCCTAAGGTTCGTTAGTTTTGACTTTGAGGCCTGTTATACCTAAGGAATCATTCAACCCCTGACAAACAAAATCAAAATTACTTGAAAACCACTAATCCCACTTCAAAATCCCTTAGTGGGACTAGGTCGCCCAAGTTGGTGACCTAGTCCTTTTTGAGGATTTTTGTAATTTTAAGTGGGAAAATGAATAATTTATCAAAAATTATCGATGGGTGTGAGCCTCTTAGGTCAAAATTACTGACAATTAGGTCTTGTTGCTTATAAATACTTGTTTCTAGGTCATTTTTCCACTCTCTCTTAGTCATTTTTTCACATCCAACTCCAAAAATCAAGTGCAAAACATCTTCCTCAAGAAGATTCATCTCTCTCTTACAACAAATTTGAAGATTTTGGACAAAAATCTAGGGCTTTCGTTGGTCTTCAAGCTCACTCCACATTGAAGATCACACATTTCCAAAGGTTGAACGTAGATGCCTATGGAGATTCATGGAGAAAGCTAGGTTGAGGAGGTGAAACTAGCCAACAAATCACACCTAAAGAATATTTTCAAAGTGACTCCATCTTCATATTTGAGGTTTGCATCCCATTTGTATTCCCCTTTACACTCATTTTTAATGTCCTATGGTGTCTAAATCTTTTGCATGCATTTTATTCTAGCACAATAAAATAGGGTTTTGTCTTATTTCAAGTTTTCCTAGTTCTAGACACACTTAGGGCTAAGGTTTATGCCAATTTTGTATCTATTTACAAGTTTAAATAATAAACTAGGGGTTTGACCAAGACAAAACACCAAATTAGAAACCCAAATCTACTCTGTTTTGCAGGTCTGAGTCCAAATTCCCATGAAGGAAAAAAGTATAGATCATAGGCCTCTGTGTCCACTTTGAGTTTTCTAGAAAAGATGAAAGGGACTAGGTTGCCCATAATGGCGACCTAGTCCCATTAGAGGTTTGCGACAAATATTTTTAAAGATTTGGAGACCTAGTTGGCTGAAATGGAATCTGGAGTAGTTTGCATGGAAAGGGACTAGGTCACCCCACTTGGCGTAAGTGTCCCAGTTGACTGAAAAGTTAGATTTTTCATATTTCTTGAGGCTTCCACAATTTCTTCATCAGTTTGCAACTATTTCTAGGTGAACCCATTTGGCCTATTAGGTTATATTTCTTAGTTTAGTCTTTACTTTATCATTGTTATATTACATCATGTGTTTTGCAGCAATATAGATTCTGTTAGTTTAGATTAAATAGTTAGGTTTTCTTATCAAATTTCAATATTTAGCACATTCAACACATATTCAATCTCTTGCATTAAATGAACAACAAGGTTTAATGCTCCTTAGTAAAGTACAATCCTCTTCTTTCTACGTGAAAACCCTACAAAGTTGTAGGGGACTCACTCCTTTGCCACACCCAAAAGCATTAAATTTTGTGGTTTAGGTATGAAAGTTTATTTTTTACTTCCTAGGTGAATTAAATTCCTTGGTTGCTATGCACTTATCATTTCAAACATGAAATTTTCAACATTTAGTTATTTTGTTCTTATATTTTCATCTGCTTTACCATGTTTGAGGTTGTATCAAAGGAATTTACATAGTTTTATTTAATGGAGTAATGAGTCTCTTGTTAGAGACTCGTAGTTGTATTTGAAAGTAGAAATTAGTTTTGTGATCTTGGTTCATCAAAAGGTTTCACATTAAAAATAATTATTGTTAAGTCAAATCATCTTTTTATTCTATTCTTGTTCAATCTCAAGTCTCCTACCATCAAATAATTTTTCATAAATATTCAAGCATGTGGGGTGTGGGTGGGATCTCCAAACTTTGAGTCAGTCACAATTAAAATTAAGAACATCAATTTTTTCATAACACGAGTGAAAGGAAGAAAATTTTCGCTCTATAGTTTAGGACATAGAACAACAAGTTTTCTACACTTCTCATTCAAGGAAACCTTGGAGATCTCAATACAAGGATGTGATGGGGGAAAGAGATTTTCAATAGGGTGTCCTAGGGTGTGATTAAAGGTACAAAGGGGGTTCACCACCAAGGTATGGCTTGGAAAGACAAGAAATAAATGTAACATGCAAAGTACTATGAAAAACCTAACTAAATGACCTAGGAAATGAAACTAAAATGTAAACTAACAAACTGAGAATGAACAAAGGTGCACTTGGAAGACGTATGAAGTTAGAACAAGCTCCAAAACCTTGAAATCTTGTTTTTTAATGCCCACTAGGACCCATACATGAGTTTGGGTGATTTAGTCCTAGACTAGGGTCTTTGGGTGGAAACAAGAATATGATAGCGGCGAGTCTGAATCTCCTGAAATCTAGAAAATATGCTATACTAGGAATCATATGCCAAAAGTGGTGTATTAGTCCCACTCTTCTTTCTTGGAGGGTCAAGATCTGAATTAGGTTTACAATCTCTTCTCTTCCTTCCAGACTGTATTTTCGGGTTTGAAACTCTCATTTGTGACCTGTAGGTGATTTTTTCATGATCTCGCAAACAAGGTGACAACTTGAAAATTTTCCTCAATCTTGCAACCTAATATTCAAAGGATCTTGAAAACTCAAGACACCTAGATCGACAATTACACATGTAGAGAGAGAGAAACGTGTTGATTTGTTAGGAAATAGGGGTTTTCCTTGGTCAAATCCCATTTAGGTAATTAAACCTTGTGATGAAACAATGAAATATGAAATATGAAACATGAACAAGGATACCTTGAATAATGTCTTGAGATATAATTCAACAATCTAACATGAAGTGACCATTAGAATGTAGATCTCGATCTTGACTAGAGGTAGAACAATACTTAATCTTGGATCTTGGATGCTACATCACAATAATAGCTCAACAACATGATTGATTCTTGAGTATCTTTGACATGGTAATGGATCTTGAATTGCTACAAAAAATGATGAAGAATTCTTCCCTTGAATGCCTTAGAAATACTCTTGTAAATTCTCTTGACACTCTTGTGAAGTCTTGCAATGCTTAACTCTTGAATGCTAGGTTTTATATCATAAAGGCTTAGTGGAAATAATGTTTTCAAAGCTTGTTTATATAGGAACTTCATCTAATTTACCCTTTTATCAGATCCTAAATGCCAATATACATGAAATTTGAACTTAAAACTCTCATTTCCCACTGAAAATCCTAAAAGGGGCAAAGTGGGATTGATACACCACTTGTTGCATATATGTACCATTTGGATGGGACTCATATGCCCAAGGTGGCATATGGGGTCCACCAACCTTTTTCAAGTGGAGGAAATATCGGGGAGTTGAAAAATTAAGTATATTTGATCTCTAATATGTTAGGATTTTAGTTGAAATAACCCTTAGGATGCATAATATAGGGTCTTAGGGGCCTATTAATTATGATATGAAGGTCATAAATGAAAGAGGGCCCAAAACCCAATTTTTAGTGTAAATGAATATACTTTATAACATTAAATTATGGAAAAATTAGGTCAATTTAGCTTAAGAGGGCCCTAAATCCAATGTGAATGTGGAAGACACATTAAAAAAATAGATCAAGGAAACATTAGGTTAATTTTAGAGTATGTGCAAAATCATGATGGGCCAAAAAGTGGCGATATGTAAGTGATATGATGGCCCATGTGGCTGACAACTTTTTTGTACCAAGATTCTAAGCTTTCCACCAATATAAATTATGCTTTACTTTGAATATAATAAATAATTATTATTCATTTTCTATTTGAATTATGACTAAAGTCCCGATTGATAGGCTGATTGAAAAACATATGTAGCTTTCAAACGGTATCATATTTTTTGAATTCGAAACATGTGTCACATTATATGCTTCACATTATATAGGATTAAAAATTGAATTTCATGAAGTTTTGACCAAGTTAAGGTGGTCAAGCATACAAGTTTTTATATTTTTTAAAAGTTGTAATAATAAAATTATAATTAATTATTTACTTGTAAATTTTATATAAAAAAAGATGCATGACATCGGGACATGAGTCCTCTATGTATATCTAAAATATTATAAAAAATATTATCATTTAATTGTGGTTAGGGTGGTCAGACAGACAACTACTTCTTAACTTTTCCCTTAAATTTAAGTACTACTACATTGAAATTTCAATTTTTTACCAAATAGATTTTAAAAAAAAGAATACCTAGTAGTTTAGAATCTACATTCAATTTTCTATAGATTATATTCTTACATATTTTTGAAATAATATAGATAACTTATTCAAATTTTTACATCAAGTTTCCTAACTCTGATTTTCTAAATTTTCATCACCACTTAAGGGCCTATTTTTTCCATGATGATCCTGCACATAGCCTTTTGTAGACATGCAAAACTAACACCGTGCATCGAATTCTCCTATTAATCAATTAAGACAATTTATTGATTAATTTCCTAAGGTTCATTAAATAAATCAAATTATTTAATCCTTATGTTCTTCTCATTTGATTTAATAAATGAAATTGATTTAAATCAAATATCAAATCCTTAAAATCCCCTAAGTTGATTAATCTAAATTAATTAACTTCTAATCATGATTACTATTCTCTAGCTTTTGACTCAACTAGAGTCAAATCCAAATTCCTAACTAACCCACCCACTTGCACCAATAAATCATTTATTTGATTTATAATTCCTCTAATTACATTCAAAATGACATCAAAATGGAATATTCTTCCATTTTGAATCTTCCCCCCAAAAGGGACTTGTCCCTTCCAACAAGGTTTTAAATGCTATTTGCACAAGTCAACATAGCATTTATTGCACCTTTCATCCCCCCAAAACATGTCAAGGTCATTCAAATTCAAATTTCAAATTGGCACATGGGCCAAGACTTGCACATTCCTCACCCTCTCACAACTTGACAAGTGGCACCTTGTCATTGGCCTATGAATGATCCCACATTCATCAATTTGGCCTCTCCTCTCTTCAAGCTCAACTATAAGTTGAAGGCTTCTCTCTATATCGACTTCTCACTGTTTAATGAGAAATTCATGCCCATGTTTAGGCTTCTCATCATACACCATACCAAAGCTATACCTCCTAATAAATTTGACAAGGTGCCACATAATACTAACGTCAAGCTTCATGAGGCAAGCAAAGCTTTGTATGCTTGAAAATCATGAGAAAACGAAATGGCTCTATAGGCAAGAAAAGTGTGTTATGCAAGGTGGCCATATAATAGTTATTGTAAATGAAAAATAGTGTAAGTAAAGTTTAAAGGGATTTTTCTTAGTTCATGAAAGGTATCTCCTTAGGGAAAATTGTGCCTAATGTCTCCAAGAGATGACAAGTCAAATAAATATCATTCTATTGGCAGAAATAAAACCCAATGATACCACTAAGAAAAGGATGCATCACAAGAATAAATAAAAATAACACAATGAAACATGAGTGTCGATGTATGCTCCCACTTAAAGTAGTTGCTAACACCATTGTTGTGAGATTTTTTTTTAAAGTAGAAGACATGAGAGCTTATTCAAAAATCCCTATACCAAGTCATATGATTCGAATAAGCTATGTCATGAAATGGGAAGGGGTTTCCCCCAAAATGTATTAGTACATCACATGCGAGCCAACTTAAAGCATGCCATCCACATCCCAATCTTTCTCTTATATGTACATGAAAGGTGATCAACCAGCCAAAAGAGACAATGACCATCAACACCCTTGAGTCGATAGATATTTCCATTTGTCCTCTTTCTAGAAACAATCACAGTTTCAAAAACCTTTTCTAATCTCCCATGTATCATCCTAAGACATAAGATTGTACCCTTTTCTAGGCATTTTTCTAACACTCAAGAGGTTATTCTTTAAAAATTTAACGTAATAAACATCTTTAGTATTATACTTTCCATAAAAAATGATTGAACCTATTCCACAATTCTTAGCACTTGAATCACATCCAAATTTAACAAGTCCTGCATCATATTTTTAGTTCAACAAACTTACTCTTGTCTCCAACCATATAATTTGAGAAACTAGTATCAATAACCCAGTAGTTCTTATCCTGTCTATCATGAAAGTCAGATACCGAAGTACCTCCAATCTTGTCCTTTCTCTTTGCAACACTCTCCTTCACATAAAATTTAGAGTTAGCAGAAATAGATTCATCTTTTAAATCTAATGAAAAACATTCATTATCATCAACATCTCCATTATTAAATTCATCATTAGAAATACTGACATCTTCTCTAATATTGTATCTTTTCTTGATCATATTTCCTTTTTTTCCTTGTGCTTATTGTTCACAGTTCTATTTGAACATCTCAAAGCATAGTGATCTATATTTCCACCACTGAAAAATTTGAAAGGTAATTTACCTTTGTACTTACCGGTGCCCTTTTGCATCCTTCTTAAAAATTTAGCTTCTACATCATCAAGATCATCTCTATTTCAATCTTCAAATTTTTCTTATTTTCCAGCCTTGAGAGAAGTCTCCACTTTCGCACCTTTATTCATATCATTTTTTCTCATTTCAAATGTAATTAGTGAGCCATACAACCGATCTCTAGTGTAAGTAGTAAAATTTTCAACTTCCTTAGTAGTAGAAACCTTTTCACCATAAGAATCAGGAAGAGTTCTGATAATTTTATTTACCTCTTTAGGTTCTTTAACTTTTTCACCAAGACCTCTCATTGCATTGACAAGTTCATCAACTCTTTGCATGTAACTTATAATTGTTTCATCTTTAGCAATTCTAAAGTTATCAAATTGTGTCTTCATATTTTGTGTCTTAGCTTGTTTAACCTTATCATCTCATTCATAAACACTTTATAGCCAAAACTTATTTAGTAGTTTTTAGATCCATAACTTTCACTAATTTAGAATTTGCAAAAAGAGAACAAACCTTTCCTTACCATTTGTTTCATAGGCATTGATATCATCACTTATGCTCGGTCTATTTGGAGGTATGTTATATATAGTCTTAACTACCTTCACGATATAAAATCCAAGGTAAAACAAATAGCCTTCCACCTTAGCCTTCCAGAATGCATAGTCCATGCTATCAAAAATAGGGATCCCCTTCTTACTCGTCATCCCACATCTACCTCAAGGGGTCAAGATTTTCTCCAAGGAACCTTGCTATAATACCAATTGTTGAATGAACAAGACAAATAAGAGGGGGGTGAATCAATTGTATCAAATTAAAGCATCAAAACCATAAAAAGTAATTAGATCCACATGCATTCATTAAACCCTTAATCTGTTATAAGGTTTAAAAATGAAACAACAACACCATACATAGGAGATCACCATATTTACATGGAAAAACCTAGGAGGGAAAAACCATAGTGAGGATTATCTCACAATATAAGTAATTGCAAAACCAATACAAAGAGGTTCAATGCTAGAATAGGAAACACTATCCAAAAATGATCTCAACCTAGGCTCATTGCAAGAATAAAAAAGAAGAAAGAAAGAATATTACATAGAGAACATGATCTCAATGCAACATAAAATCCACCACAATGGCTTCAATAAAAATTGTATCCTTCAAGAGATCAAGATACCTTAGTTCACTACATTCAAAAATCATGTGTTATATAGCTAACATTGCATGTCACAACTCTACACTTAATTTCACATCACAACACTCAACTCTATTCCACACTTCATCTCGCATCAACTCTCCATGCATTTATACCCGCCACAACTTGAAAAAAATCTTCAAGTTGGCTACACTCATCTTACACTTTACAAATTCAAAATGGGTCGACAATAAGCATTCCGATGATTGATAGGAATGGAAGTGAACTAATACAAAACTTAATTGGGACCCAAATCAACACTCACTTACCACACTATGTGTTCATTAATACTTAAACACCTTTGAATGTAGTGTAAGAACTAGGTTGTCCATTGCCCATGCAAACATCATTAATCTTTGAATTAAACGCTTCCTCAAATCCAAGGATGACTTGCAAAGCACACACCATGCTTCATCATGATCTATAATATTTGTGCAACAGCCTAAAATCCAATAAAATCTTTGACAACAACTCCCAGCTTCAAAATGCACATGCCTAGTACACGCAAAATACACTTCCAAACACTGCCTGGCTCTAAAATCCATCTTTCGGAGCACCAAACCATGAATCCTCTTGAGAAAAGCAAGAGATCAACACTATCAAAATAACTTAAAAATTTCAAGACCTAAAGAACAACTACAGAGAAATGTGGAGCCCAAACATTTCTCCCAGACACCTTTGTAACATTACAAATCTAGTTCACACACTAGTGGAAATAAAGTTTCTTCTGCACATCAATCCATAAGTCCAAATTTTGGATATAGAAACTTTGAACACCTCCTACCAACATATCGAAACCAAACAGGAAGATCTTCAACCTAGAAGAAATTCAGAGCATAACTAGAACACCTCGTCAACACTCTGTTACCCCTTTTTATTAATTTTCTCAATATCCTCGACATCTTTATCACTACCACAACCATAAACAAAAGCTTATCAAAGAAACACCAAAGGTTAACACTAGAAAATTAACTAATGACAAGATAATGCAAGTAATCAAAGCAACAATATCTCTCAACCACTCCACAACTCATATCAATGACAACACAAGCTTGTTGACATCAATAAAAACACGTTCGTATTTGCAATAGTGGAGATGTGAAAATCTGTTGCGTTGAAGGAATCTTCTTTTCTTTGGTTTTCAAATATCTAGTAAAACTTCTAGTTGGTGTAATTCCCACGTTGACTTAGTCTAAGTCATACTTGGTGTCCCTAGCCTTCATCAATATCTCCCATAGGCATTCATATGTTTTTTAGCATTCACATTTTGTGTTAAACTAGAGGTCAATGTCTATATTTAGCATTTAATGCTATGGTTATTTAATTACCTAGTTCATTTTTAAAATCTTGTACAAGGAAAGGGTATTTTTTATTTTTCTTCAACTTGCAAATGGGAAGGGGGGTCATTTTTGAATAATGAGGGTAACGATTTTTAGTTTTTTTCACTTTTTTAAGGTTTGCAAGGCATATTTCTTCATTGTCACCTCATGAAATTTTTTTATAAGATATCATAATTAACATGTAAGTTTGTAAAACCACTCAAATAAAGTGTCATAAAACTGAATGTGTGAAGGGAATATAGGAAATTGTTGTACTTACACTGAATTATAAAGTGTAATGGGGGATTGTGACATCACAACAATGGATCCTCAATATTCTCACCTCATGTGAGTGTGCCTTAGAACACACCATTTATCAATTTCTTGTACATATCTACATGGGTATGTGCAAGATCATGATGGGCCAAAAAGTGGCGATATGTAAGTGATATGATGGCCCATGTGGCTGACAACTTTTTTTTACCCAAAATTAATGAAATGAAAATGGTTTTTAAAGGAGATTCTCAAATTTCCACCAAAGTAAGATATGCTTTACTTTGAATTTAATAAGTAATTATTATTCATTTTCTATTTGAATTATGACTAAAGTCCTGATTGATAAGAAACATCTATAGCTTTCAAACAATATCAATTTTTTTGAATAAGAAACAAGCGTCACATTCTATGCTTCACATACTATAAGATTAAAAAAAAAAAATTGAATTTCATGAAGTTTTGACCAAGTTAAGTTGGTCAGACATACGAGTTTTTATATTTTTTAATAGTTTTAATAAAAAAATCATAATTAATTATTTACTTGGAAAAAAATTACAAAATAATTTGAATCACATCGGGACATGAGTTCTCTACTTATATATAAAATATTATAAAAAAATATTATCATTTTATTGTGATTAGGGTGGTCAGACAGACACCTACTTCTTATTTTTTCCCTGAAATTTAAGTACTACTGCATTGAAATTTCAAATTTTCATCAAATAGATTTAAAAATAAATAAAATAAACCTAGTAGTTTAGAAACTACATTTAATTTTCTACAGATTCCATTCTTACATATTTTTGAAATAATATAGATAACTTATTCAAATTTTTACGTCAAGTTGCCTAACTCTGATTTTCTGAATTTTCATCGCCACTTAAGGGCCTATTTTTTCAATGATGATCCTGCACATACCCACATTCCTTACAATCTCAATTTTATTTGGTTCTAATTATATTTTGTTAGCATTTAGGGGGGACTGTGATGTGTAATGCGAATGCTTCCTTGAATGAAGCAGTGGAGAAATATCCATTTTCAGAGGCCTCATGAACCTTCTATCTTGATCTCTCGAATGGGAGATTAATTCTACAGATCACTTTTTGAGATTTTAGTACCTATAATCACAATACTATCTATATTATTGACTTCATAGAGTTTGATTAACTTTGCATATATTGGATGTGTAGTGTTCATATGTTCACTCAATATATAAGGTTATCTCAATTTTGGCTTAACCATATTTAGTTGTAGAGAGATATAGTTAAGGAGTGATTCATGCATTCTCTTTCTCTTTGCTAATATTAAATGTGATTAAGGACTGTTGATGCCAAAAAATGACAAGGTAGCAACCCTTTGTGGGAAACTCAGTTAAAGCAGGCACCTATTGCGCTAAACTGAGTAACCTCCGGATTTTAAAGAAGCCGACTTCTTCTATAATTAGGGTTTTGAATGGGAAAATGAAGCAAATATAAAATAAAAAGATCTAACTAGGGTAATGTGCCAATATTTAGATGTAAGGAATGATAGATCTATCTTGTAGATGCGATGTAAGGGCCCATTCGACAATCTGCTATGTCCTATAATGACAAAAAATAAAGATAGAAGTCTGAATGATTCACTTAATGACATAAAATAACATTTATGCACATTTACTGAAAAGAGGAGTCAAAGACATGATCTAAACTAAAAAACTTGCATTAAATTTATAGTTCTGCAAATGAAACATTTAGTACCATGATGGCATGGTAAAACTTTATCAAAAATCTTTAAGAAAATAGAAAGGTCGAACAATGGCATAGTCTTTAAGTCTTTACAATGATCTAAAAGAAGTAAAGGCTTGGTTCTTTTACTAGATTTTCTATCAAAATCTGAACCCTTTCTTCGGAAGAAGAAGAAATATTTATAATAACATCCCAACCCGATGAGCCAGTAACAAAAAAGATCCTCCAATCATGAGAAATCATGTATTAGCAATGATTTTCCCTTACCGTTGCAACCGAAAAGATTCTAGCCATGAAAGAGGATGCCCTAGAGCTAGATGCATTCCCTGCGAATGATGGAAATGGTCCCAGTAGACCAGAGTATCGACATATGTCATCCACTCATGAAAGTAGTTACAAAACGTGGAAGTTGTTGTGAGGTTATCGCTTGCTTCATCCTCCTTCGTGATGAAGATTTTAGAAGATCTATGTGGCAAGCATTCAGGAGCCGATGTTCATCCTTCTCTTTATGCAATGAAAACCTATGCTGTGAAGACATTAGGAGGTCTCATAGGCATACTGCATTGATGGTGGGGCCCACTAAAAAATGTGTGTGGATCGATGCTTCGTGGCATGTGGTCGGGAGCTAAAAGAGAAGCAACCAAAAGAAGCATTGAAGAGTGTGAGTTCTCACCATGCGGAAGCATGGCGACGAATTTTGAAAAGTGAGAGAAGGGAAACTTGCGAGGAGCGCTCGGCTGACAAGTGGTAGCATTCAGACTAAGCCTTGTGAAAGGAGCCTGATATTTATTTTAATTAGGAGGACATGGCTAGTACTTAAGAAAACTAAAATAACCCGAAGGGAGCTTGGGAAACTTATATTCATAGCTATTGTTGACTTATTAGGTGCGTTTCGCATGCGAAATGAGGAACCCAAAAAAATATAGTTTGTAGACCAGATCCTTATCCATTGGGAAATACAATCAAATATTAGAGAGGGTGGTCTGCAGAGGCAACCATTCAACCTCAGATAGAGTCAATATGTCACACAGAATTTCTTGCACTCCATGTAGATCGATCTTTTATTTGTAGGGTAGCGTCGTTGATGTATCAGCCCAGGACTTGAGTTGAAAAAGGAGTAATACAATCGAATGAGTGATGTTCCCAATATCTCCTGTAGCGAGGGGTTGACTGAAACTCTGGAAAGTAGACGCTTCCCATTGCTTCTCTTTAATCTTTTCCGCAATACGCTCTACCATGGCCACCGATTCATTTTCAAGAAATGATGATGGTAAGCCCATCTAGATTAGGTGAGAGAACCTAGCCCACATGCTATTCATGGTCTGATCTAGTTTGGTGGCACACTCATTGGTATGAAGGATAGTTTCATGGAAATGGATGAACCTGTTAGCTATTTTAGCAGTAGCCTTTCGGTCTTCAACCCCTACGCTTACCAAGACTTCATCCAAGACCATATACAACTTGTCCAATAATCTCCTAGCCTTCGGAAATCTCTCTATGATGGACTGAGGGAACCACTTGATTGCTTCATGAACCTCTCTGCACAAACTTGTTGCCTCTACCATAAATTGGAACATTAGTTGTAGAGCTAGGTAGAAGGCCTTCTCTCTTTCCTAGTATGAAACATATAACCACTGGGCTATCTAAAGAAGGTCTGATTTAACATCAGGAGGTTGGAAAAAGTTCTTTAATAGGGCTATCTCTACATCCCTTTGCTCTATATCATGCACAAATTTTGTGGCCTTTTGGTTCACCGTAGTGAGTTGTCCTTGTAAGATCTGTGATTTTGTGATCCAGCAAGCCTCAAATCATTCCTTGTTTGTTGCTTCCTTCTCCAAGGAAGACTTCATTTCTGAAGTGTCATTCTCCAATTAGGCCCGACAGATTTCAAAATCCGCATCTTTCTACTGCATCTGCTCCTCTAGTTGAGTGTGCTGGCAAAGAAACTCCTCATCCTTTTACTGCACTTCTAGCCCCAACCTTGCCAACTGGTCTTGATATTCTTTGTTCTATTGCTTTAGCTCAAAAACTATGTTAGGATCAAGGGATTGCAACATCGCAAGTTCCTCTCAGAGATTTTCTTGCTTTGCCTCCTTTTGTTGGGATAAGTGCTTAAATTCAACATCCCTAGATTTTTCCTTGGCGAGCAAGACCTCGACTCTATCCTTGACGCTTTTCAGCTCTTCCTCCCTCTTCCTCAGCTAGTGACCTAACTTAAGAAAGCTGGTGGTTACCACCCACTGTGTCTCCTTCATAAGCTCTACCTTGTCTTGAGACCAAGCTATGCTTAAATCGAGCCCCACAATATACATGTTGTAGTCATCCGGTTGCATCTCTCCTTGCGATTTGCTGACAATTGGGTACATAGTCACAAAATGTAGCGACTATTGAGCCTCATTAAAAATAGTTTGTAATTTTTGCTCTACCAGCTTCTTGGCATCCTTAGCTCTTTACTTATGGGCTCTGATTGCTTGTGCCTGCTTCATTTTATCACCTTCCAATAAGAATTCTGAGGGCGACCTGATGAGTCCACTTGCAAAAGATGCACCGGGAGGAAGGGTGAAATGAAATGAAAGGGTAGCAGTCCCAAGCGACTTCTTCCTTGGAACACTAACTATTTGAGGTGAGAAAGAAGGGATATTCCAATAGTCAAACTGTGAACTAGTAGGAGAACTTGAAGGGAGTGGAGTCGTGGTGGTTTCCATATCCTAGGAAGTCTAGACCTGTGCTGACATGGCAATGGTAGGAGATGTATTAATGAAGGTAGTAGGGGAAGAGTGTGAGATGCTTTGGGACATGGAGTGGTCCAAGAAAAATGGTTCAAGGGTCTGTAGAGGAGTAAGGGAAAATGAGGTTACATGAGAGAACTGTGCGAAACCCCCTACGATCATTGAAATAGAGGCCGAAATTCAAGGGTTAGCGCATGAAACGAGAGGCGTTGCAGTCACAATAGGGGCAACCAAGGTTTGTGAAACAAGAGAAGAGGGAGTGAAAGTTTCTTGTGGTGCAAATTATTATGATCCTTGGCCCATCGTTGGCTCTTCTCTCGCCTTGGGGTTCTGCTAACACTCTTCAAAATATGCCTCAGTTCGCTACCGCTTTGTTGGTGGTGAGTCTTCAAGCACTACGGTTTTAGATTGTTGCAGTTGCCAGGTTGTCCTGGTCCTCCTTGCAATCCAGGTGTGAGTTAGTGAAGACCTCACACACGATATGTTTACCCGCACATTAGAGGAAATCTTGCTAGGTTGTTTCACAACCTTTCCGCTTTGTTGTGCCAAGGTGTTTTATATTTTTGTTTATGGTTCTGCTCCTTCATTTGATTGTGCCTTGGCCTCCTCCGAGCTGGAGTCTTTATCATCACTCTCATCAAAATTTGGATGCTCATTGTTCCATAATTTTTCGAACTTGTCCATCTCCTCACCATCATAAGGGGCCTCAGTGCCCTAGGTCTCTTGATGATATATCCATAAATCATTAATCTTGTCTTCCTTCCAGTTGTAATTTTTAATCAAATTGTTGTGAAGAGAAATCCCCATCTACTTTGTGCTATCATAATTCCCAGTCAGATAGGAGAATCCAAGTAGGGAGGTCGACCACATTCTGTAGAGATATAAACTAGGTTGACTATAAATTTATCTGCATCCAACACTGGATTCTGACGCTTCTCCCAGTAAGGCTGAGGGTTGTGTGTTACTTTGACATACTCATTCGACAAGTCATCATCAGGGTTGTAATTCTACTTATCGAAAATACATACCAACCCCAGATAAGCTAGATTTGCTTCCAATGAGTTGCGAGCTTTCCTCTTGGTTATGATTATGGTCTTGAAGCTCAAAGGGCAGCTGAAAAATCCATTCTTCTTTTCTTTTCTGTTGTAAA
The DNA here is from genome assembly GCA_007115665.2 of Sequoiadendron giganteum. Lineage (NCBI taxonomy): Eukaryota > Viridiplantae > Streptophyta > Pinopsida > Cupressales > Cupressaceae > Sequoiadendron > Sequoiadendron giganteum. The sequence goes on from CM021102.1 coordinate 778,097,533, forward strand.
AGGTGATGTTGATAATTGATACTTGGCAGAATACTTCAAGTGCCAGTATCCAGTCTGTAAAACATGCCGGAAGCCAGAAGGGCTCTCTGGTGAAGCCGTGCAATTGGATGAATGTGAATTGCTTGCCCAAAAAATAGTCACACTTTGGAGTGAAGTTTTGTATGAACTCAATTTGGTCTAAGTTGAACCGTAAGATAGTGATGTCTCCTATTAAATCCTGAAAAATTGGATTTAAGAAATAATCTAAAAATGAGAAATAATCATATGTTATAGAGAGGAGGGGAGTCCATGTGGAAATTGGCTTATTCCTCTTATTTTAATCTAAAATGGACAACCCTAGACGCTTCTAGAAGAATTCAAGATTCTATTATAAAAACATATGAGGGAGGAAATATGGAAACTTGAACCTCCATTGAAGTTGGTACTCTACTATCTGGCTGAGCATCTCCTGCATGAGAAATTCAATGAAATCGTACCAAAAAAAAAGAATATTGTCTGCACAATTGAAAGCCCAAGCCTAGTTGAAACTCCTGGACCTCTCTATTAGTGTCTAGGCTGCAAACAAACACCATCATTGAGAAGACATCCTTCATATCATCTTTAAAGATCATATGCGTTTTGGGCATCTACATTGTCTTTCTTTGAGATTCTTTGGACCTTTGTGACTCCGCATTATAAAATTTCAGTGCAAGGTCTATGGTCCTTCAATAGGTCTCTCCTTTGGCTGGAGTAAATGACTCCATTTGAGGCACTTTGGAGCTTCATTCCAAGACACTAGCATATCACAGATAGCCTCCTTGCAGATAACCACACTCACCTCCCGACCCTCAATGGTGTTGGTATTCGGATTAAAGTTTTTGATGGCCTTGTCGACCAATTTAGGGTAGTAGTGTATGGACAAGACCATATATTGTGGAAGCCCACTGAACCAATATTTCTGCACCAAAGAATATGGGTCAATATTACTTTTCATTCTTTCACAGGCCACCTCCCTAAGTGATTTAGGGTTCCTTGCAAGGATGGGTTCATGAATATTATCCCATTCTTCTTTAATTCATTTTTGGTCTCGGGGAGGGCTCTTCTTTTCTGCAACCCACATATTCACCCATGTTGGCTTTTCTGGTATTCTAGGTGAACTACAAGAGACATCCTCAAAGATTTAGGTGGCAAGTATTGCGCACATGATATTAAATAATCTTTGGGCCCCTTCTTCTTGCATCTCTAGTTGAGAATTTTGAGAAGTCGCCATCCTTTGCAAGCCTTCCACCCAGAAAGCACACTGAAGCGGTATGAATGGAACCCAAAACATAACACAAGGCTCTGAACTCAAAACTAGTCAACCTTTCGTTTTAGGTTTAAACCACACCGGGGTAGTGAATTCTCCACAATTACCTCTGCGTTTAGGTACCTTGAAGGCTTCGGTGAAGCAGTGACCAATGCAGTGTATGGCCTGGGCCTTCCTGTTGCTAGTGACTTGCGAAGGCATATCAAAGAAGATGCGGTGGTACTAGGGGTGCCATTCTTGAGTGGATTTTGGCTCCATTTTCTTGTTGATCATCGTGAGAGAGCCACCCATGGGTTCCACTTTCTGCTACACTACTATAATGTAGTGCTATTCTATGATGTGGATTGGTACATCGACTTCAGGAACCTTGTGTTCCCTCTACTGCTTGTCGTGGGTGTTGATGTTGTTAGTCTAGGTCCCATTGCTGATGGTAGTAACCCTCCTTTTGCCTCTAACAATGTTCCTGCTAATGGAGAAAATGCTCACATTGATGAAGAAAGTGTTCATGTTCCTGCTACTTGAAGTCTAATACACCTTTTCCCTTTTTGTACATATATACTTGAAAGAGGGCTTGTGTATACATATGTATAATGAAGTTGTATATATAGTCATACTTTTGAGCGCATGACCGCAGAGCCATTCTGACAATGTTTTTATAAAAGTATATATTTATAATGAATATAATTGCTTATCTTCAACTATTTGTCTTCATTCTTGTGTTTTTTGTAACATGGAATGAGTTTCCCACATATGAACTTACTTTCTACAATATGAGCAATATCCTCTTTCTCTGTTCTTGTAATAATGAGTCGCATATATTTTCTTTCTTCCTCTATCTGTGAAAATTTTAAAAAGGCTAGCCAACAAAATATGAAAGGGAAATAATTACATTAATTACATATTTAGACTTGTATGAAGTAACTGAAGCTTAATTAAACAAATTTAAGTGAATCCCATTAACTAGAATTCCTAGTGCTTTTTGCTCCATGTTTTCTAATTCAAATGCATTATTTTTTTTGCACTAAATTATTTTGAAAGAACCTTCCCATAGTTTGTCGAATTTTCCATGTTGGCCAGGCTTTGCGGCCCTTTCGTTGAACTTTAGTACCAGGTCTCTGCATTTTAGACCTTAGCCTGAAGCCTTCTTGTCGAACCACCTCTTAATGACCTACTAGTGGTTAGTCATGACTATTAGGTATTTTTCCCTTTTTTATTGTACCTCCAGCAATTCGGCCAATCGAACCTCCATAGCTTCGTTTTCTTTAACTTCTAGAGACTTGAGTAGCTATAACATAGGTATTTCTATAGAGATTGGTAACAACACCTCCTTCCCATATACAAGCTCATATGATGAAGTCTTCAGGGCTTTCTTAGGAGTTATCTGGTCTACCCATAATGCTATTCAAATATTCTTGTGCCATTCCTTCTCATAATTGGACCTAGTCCTTTAAATGAGTCAAACTAGATTCTTCTTAGTTGACTCGACTAGGCCGTTTCCTTGCGGGTAATAGTTTGATGATGTTTTAAAAAATATGTCATTTTCAAATGTAAACTGACATACCTTGGAGCCTAAGAAAGCTTTGGCATTGTCTAAGATGATAGTCTTTGGCGTGCCGAACCTCGTTACCAACCCTTTGAGAAAGTCCACAATTTATGTCTCTGTCACATTTTTCAGGGGTAGGGCTTCAATCCACCTTGTGAAGTAGTCTATGGCTGTGAGGATCCACTTGTGATTGATGTTGGAGGCCCGGTTGATCATCTTGATGAAATCTATCCCCCATTGCACAAACAGTTCATCCGCTACTATTGGATTGAGAGGCATGGAGTAATTTTTTCTTCTTCCTATGTAGAATTGGAATTCTTTGTAGGCTTTTATCATTTTGTAGGAGTCATTGAAGAATGTAGGCCAAAAGTACCCAACGTGCAAAATTTTGATGGTAGTTGTCTTCGCAGAGAAGTGTTTTCCTTATGGGTTGTTGTGGAAGGTGTCGAGAATTTTCCTTGCGTGCTCTGTGGTGACGCATCACAGTAAGATGCTGTTGAAATTCCTCTTAAAAAGGATCCCTTCAATAAGTGAGTACCCACTATTTTTTAGTCGGTAGAATCCTCTTTTTTGAGAATGAAGCCCTAACAAATACTTTCTATTGTGCATAAATCTTACCCTATCTACCAGCCAACAAACTTCAGGTCTAGACTCAACTGTTAGGACTATCTCCACTTGCTCTTTCTCAATTTCCATTTCTTCATCGTGCACCAAATATTCGCACAACCCTGTTCCTTTGATAGTCTTTGTAGGCTTGACATCAATGTCATATTATAGGATCTTAGTGATCCAGTTGGCCCTTTTGTCGGTGATTTCTCCTTCCATGATGCACTTGTGCACACTAGAATGTGCAACATATACGATCACCTTAGTGCAAGCTATAAGATGTCAAAACTTCTAGAGACCCTTGACAATTGTGAACACTTTCCTTTCAAAAATGTTATGGTGCATCTCATACTAATTCAAGGTCCAGGAATGAAATGCTCTAGGATGTTATCCCTTTCCTTCATTATCCTTCTCAGTCAGAACAGTGGCGATGCTTGTCTTGCTACTAAAAACATACATTCTGAAGTCTTTTGAAAATTCTAGATTTATCAACACAGGAGCTAAAGAAATAGAATCCTTCACCCTTTCGAAGGATTCTCTCACTTCTTTTGTCCATTTGAACATTTGGTCTTTTTTCAACATTAGGGTGATTGGTCTAATTATTCCTACAAAATCATAAATAAACTTTCTTACAAAGTTAACCTTCCCCAAAAAACATTGGACCCCCTTTTTGTTTACTGGAAGGGAAAAGTTCTTTGATTGCTTTTACCCTTTTCGGATCAATAGCGATCCCTTCTTGAGACACTACAGGTCACAACAATTTTCCTTGCGATACTCCGAAAAACACATTTTTTTGGGTTCAAGGATACCCCAAACTCTTCGCACTTTCTGAAAACCATTTCTAGATGATCAAAATGGTCATCTTTGGATTTGGAAAATATAGTCTGATCATCTAAATAGATGAGGATGATTTTGTTGATCAGTTCATTGAAGGCGATGTCCATTGCCCGCTGAAATGTGGCCCCCGCATTGGATAGGCTGAAAGGCATTTTGGCATATGTGAATGTTCCTCACTTGGTGGTGAATGTGATCTTGTGTTGATCTTATTCTTTAAACTAAATGTGATTGTAGCCCGAGAAGCCATGTGGAATGAATGAGGCAAATGTGTTCATCACTTTAAAATGTGATTGAAATTGATCGGCAAATTCTTATGATTGTTGAATGAAAGAGGCGATGTGTTCATCACTTTAAAATTCTTGCCAGCTTTGGTCATTATCGGGAATGGAGGGTCAAACAATTACTAGCACAAAGTGTACATTCTCAATCAAGTCAGAGATAGGATCAAATTGAGACCCTATTGTTGCCATGCAATCCACATTTGAATTCTGCTCTCTTGCCACCACATGGATGTTAAGAGCTTCAAAATTTTTGATGACGTCCCATACCCTATGTATATAAGACTGCATAAGGACATTCTTTGCAACAAAGATGTTTTTGACTTGATTTATTATGATTTCAGAATATCCGAACACTACTAACTACTTGATACCCATGCACTCCGCGAGGCTTAGTCCTTGCACAAGACCCTCATATTCAACTTCATTGTTTAAGAAAGAAAACTAGAAGTGGAAATATCTGAGGATATTCTCATTGGATGGGGATGTTAGGCATATCCTAGCACCAACGCTAACTTTGCATCTCACACCGTTGAAGTGCAATATCCTGATTTTTTAGGCTTGTTCGATCTTGGAGTCCTTTAATACCCTTGGGAAGTCTTGGTCCTTATCATAGATGACACAGGTTCCCAAATCAGTGGCATGATAATTTCCAAAAGGATTGCAACCTACATACTCTCTCAAGAAGACCTCTTCTCAATCAACTTTGTCTTCGACTACCTGCTCATCTCCCAATAGCTCGCTACCACTGGCTTCTTCTTTGGTGAAAGAAGTATGAGTGTCTTTGAAATTGATCAGGGCTTCATCAACTACATTTTCTGTATGTAGAGGTTCTAATATTATCTTAATTTTAGCCTTGTGCTTAATTCTAAGAATTAGGTGGGACCAATCCAAAGAAAGGTATCCGCCTATCTTTGAGGTGAATTCTCGGGATCGGAAGAGGCCGAACATGGGAGGGATGTCAATGATCACAGTTTCTTGTGGTATTGTGATGCAAGGAAAAGAAAAGAAATTCAAAGGGAGGTCTTTAATGAGGCCTATAGTTTTGACCTTGTTTCCATCCAGTTGCATAAATCCTCTCTTTAAGGGTCCATAGTTAAGCCCTAATGCTTCAGTTATTTGCTCGGCATAACTGTGGTGCTGGCACTGGAGTCAATCATGGAGTTGTGCAACAGTTTCTTCCCCATAATGAGAGTCAAGAAAAAGGGTTTAGGTTTAGGTTTCTCCTCTTTGACTTCAGTTGAAGCCTCCTATAGATTATTCACAAGAACTTTAGCTAGAGGCGATGATTCATTAGCATTTTCGGAAGCTTGTTCTATTGACTGTACAACTGTATCTTTCTACAGGGCCTTCTGTAGTAATGACTTTTTCTCTGTAATTGCTAAGATATCCCAAAGGGATACATTAGCAAAAGATTTCTTCAATTGTTCCACCATGTTGAAGGGTTGTGGATTTGGAGGCTTCTGTTCCTTGGACTTGGTGATGACAATCTCCTTACATAGCTATGGTTGTGGAGAAATTGTGGAAGGGCCAAGGGGTTGGTCCAAGAAATTTCTGGGTTGCGGAGTGACCGGTTCACCTATGAATCTCCTCTTCGATCAAGTGTTATAGTTTGACTGTACTTGTGGGGTCACCGATGTGGATGCTTCATAAGCGAACACTGCTTCCTCCCCTTCCATCCATGAGATGAGGGCGTGGTTAGGAGCTATGTCATTTTCTTGCTCTAGGGACATTCCCTGTATTTGTGCAATTAAAACCACATTCTCCATTTGAGGAGAGGTGCATGTATATCCTCCTTAATTTTTCGTCATGCCTTGGTTGCATTGTTCGGCAAATTTTTGCTGCAAATTGCCACACGAAAAATTTCAAGGCATATGTGTGTCGCCGTAGGGATAGCACCAGGGATTGAAATCTTTGATGAGATTGTTATGCCCCATGGTCAGCTCTCTGCTTGTACTTGTTTGAGCAGCCCCCAGTGGAGTCGGTACCGGTACCATTTGGTTATTTGTTTGAGTCGTCGAATTCATGTGCACAACTCCTTGATATTAGTTATGTTGGTAAGGGGGTCTTCCACCTTGATAACTTTAGTAAGTTGGTCTTGGAGGAGTGTCTTGATTGTGCTTGATAGTGGTTACTTCATTTGTTAGATTATTTAACATCTCCTTTAGTTCTCTCATCTCATCCTTTGAAACACCATATGTAGAAGCAACATTCTGTGGTGCACATGGATATGTGTACATAGATGGGGGTGGGGTGGGTGTGCTAGTAGATGGCATCTCCTTAGTATAGCTTGATATTTCAAGGAATATCAACATAATGGGCCGAGGTGGCAACTTCTCGGTGTCGATCAGATTGTTCTCCGCCTTAACTACTATGTTGTATGTATCTAGTAATGTGGTTCTTCCAAGTGACTCAATCATCATGGAGATATTGGCATTGATGGAATTTAAGTAGAACATAAATACTAACTCGGGTGGTGGTCAGATGACATTTTAGATTCTCTTTCAGGTCCTGTGGAACTAGGCATTGAAATTGGCCATGGCTTCAGATGGGATCCATTTTATTGTTGATAGCTAATAATATAGTGAAAACTTGTCTTCTTCATTAGAGAATCTCTCCTAAAAAGAATCCCCCAGCTGAGCCCAAGTACCGATAGTATTAGCCAACATAGTGTGATACCAATCTAGTGCTCTTCCTATGAAATAAGCTACAAGCAATCTCAACACTATGTTCTGATTTGTAACTCTGTGTACCAAACACACGTTGGCAACATCTTGTAGATATTCAGATGGTGTTCTTGAGCCATCTCTAGTAAACTTTGGAATAAATTTGAGAGCAGAGACCAGGATAGGGGCCCAAATAGTAGGTGCAATTGGGGCTACAAGGGGACTTCCAATGTCCAAAGCCACATAATTTTAGTTTGTGATCAACATCATGGTTGGGATCTAAAATCTCTACTAGTGAGTTTGGGTATGCATTGTTAATAATGGAGGCACTAACAAGACATGATTATATGTGGTTCAGGACCTAGTAATAGGTCAACAAACTATACACCCTCTTGATTTGGTATATTTAAGTGGTCCCACTAGGCGTGCCAGGAAAAAGAAAAAAATTTGATGCCAAAAAATGACAAGATAATAGCCCTTTGTGGGAAAGTCAGTTAAAGGGTGGACCTATTGTGCTAAACTAAGTAACCTCCATATTTTAAAGAAGTCGACTTCTTCTATAATTGGGGTTTTGAATGGGAAAAGAAAGCAAATATAAAATCAAAGGATCTAACTAGGGCATGCGCCAAGATATAGATGTAAGGCAGAATTGATCTTTCTTGTAGATACGATATAAGGGCTCGTTCAAAAATCTGCTATGTCATAGAATGACAAAAAAGAAAGATAGAAAGTCTGAATGATTCACTTAATGACATAAAATAACATTCATGCACATTTACTGAAAAAAAGAGCCAAAGACATGATCTAAACCAACAAACTTGCTTTAAATTTATAGAAGTTCTACAAATGAAACATTTAGTACCGTGATGGAACATTAAAACTTCATAAAAAATCTTTAAGAAAACAGAAAGGCCAAACAATGGCACAGTTGGTAATTCTTTACAATGATCTAAAAGCACTAACGGCTTGGTTCTTTTACCAAATTTTCTATCAAAATATGAACCCTTGCTTCCAAAGAAGAAGCAATATTTCTAATAACATCTCAACCCAGTGCGCAAGTAATAGAAAAGATCCTCCAATCATGAGAAATAATGTATTAGTAATGATTTCCCCTTGCTGTTGTAACCGAAAATATTTGAGCCATGAACGAGGACACCCTAGAGCTAGATGCATTCCCTTGCGAATGATGACAGTAGTCCCAATAGACCAGAGTGTTGACATGTGTCATCCACTCATGATGACAGTTACAAAATGTGGCAACTATTATGAGGTTGTCGCTTGCTTCGTCCTCCTTCATGATGAAGCTTTTAGAAGATCTACATGGCAAGTGATTGGGATTCAATGTTCATCCTTCTATTTATGCGATGAAAACCTGCACTATGAAGACACATCGAGTTCTCACAAGCATACTAGGCTAATGGTGGGGGCCGCCAAGAAATGTTTGTGGATCGATGCTATGTGGCATGCGATCTGGAGGTGAAAGAGAAGCAACCAAAAGAAGCACTAAAGAGAGCGAGTTTTCGCCATGTGGAAGCATGGTGATGACTTTTGTTAAGAGAGAGAAGGGAACCTTGTGAGGAGTGCTCGACTGACAAGTGGCAACATTCAGACTAAGCCTTACGAAAGGAGCTCAATATTGCTTTTAATTAGGAGGGTGTGGCCATTACTTAAGCAAAATAAAATAACCCGAAGGGAGGTTGGGAAATTTATATTCACAAGGACCATTCATGGGTATTAAGGACCATTCAATCCATACAAAAAATCATTAAAAAGTAGTTTAAGATTATATATAACCTCTCTTCCACTTATAGTAATAAATTTTTATGGTAGTGTGAATAGAGTAAGATATATTTTATATGGATATTAAATCTAATCATCCCAAATTTTATGAATGACACTCCTATGTAAAACAAACAAGATATTTATTACCATTGTTATTTTTAGTTCTCTATCTCTTTATTGTGCAACATTTTGTAGAATTGTAAATTGTCACCCTTGATAGTTTCATGCTATGATTGGCTCCCCCCTAAGTTCTTGAAATCAATTATTCTTATTAATCATTTTTTTTATTATCATCTTTAATAAATAAAATTAATTTAATTATTTATTTCATGAGAATATTAAATTAAAAATAGGTCCAAACTAGGGCACCCTCGCCTTTGTCTGCCCTATTTTGGCCCTGAAATTTAATACTTTTATGCATAGTAAGATACTTCATTCTTACATTTATAATTGTTATGAGGACTAACCTTTTGTAGGATCTTCAAGAAACTATAAAATTCTCCTTGTGTGAGATGAAATAATTGAGATCAGTCCAACAAGGAATGTAGATTTGTGCTATTGAATACGTCATCTTATTTTATTTAGCTATTGAATGGATTCAATTGGTGGAAGTAGAGAAGATTTTTTTTTTCAAGGACTAGAATTTGGGCTCATGTGGATACAAATTATTCAAAAAAGATAATAAAGAAAAAAAAATAGAGATGGGTGCTAAAGGAAATGCTAAAGAATTGTTTAAATGGGTGCTTGGAGGAGAATAAAAATAATAGTTTGAGTACCACCTTAGATAAATGGATGATTACCTCTTTGGGAAATCCTTCTAAAGGGGAAATAATTCCTCCCAATAAAATACATTAGATGAAGAATATTTGAGCATTGTTGGGGCTATTTTAGATGAATGGATAAGCTTTTAAAATAAATTGGATGAGGAACTAGGCATAATAGATCTAATCTATATTAACCAATCAAATTTCAAATTACTCACTACTAATATTGATTTAGGTAAAAATATAGAATGAAAATGAATAGTGAAATAAGGGAAGACAACACTATGTCTAAAAGGAAATCAACAATCAAGAAAGACTTGCTAAGATCTAAGGAAGGAGTCCCCTCCCTTAGAGACCAATAAAAATATCTAGTTAGAATATTAGCGGCTTGAACATCTTATTATATAGTGCATTACCAAGCATGAAATAAAATTAATGTTAGTTTATCTTATAATGGTACAAGAGAACAAACTAAACTATCCAAGTGTGAATCTCTTCCTAGTCCATTGTAAGGGATGAAAAGGGATTTGTTTGGACGATATAAATTCAAGAAAATAAATAGGTATTTTATGAAATTTTCCTATCAAGTATGTGTTGATTTGATTTTCTCCTTCTCCTTGATTGGATGGTCCTTTGACTAATTAGTTTACTCTCTAATCTATCTTTTTTATTTACTAAATTCTTATTTCTCTTCAAATTGAGAAGAAAAAATATGGGCATGTAATGAGATTACATCCTCCAAATATTTCTAATCGATTGTTAGATTTATATTCTTGTTGGGAACTTTAATGCAATTCTCTCCACATCTAAAAAAGTAGGGGTCTCTCACACACTTCATAATGTATACTCAATTTTTTAAACTTTATGAAGAAGTTAGGTCTTCAAGATGTAGTTCCGATAAATGGTGCCTATACCTAGATGAATAAGCATGTGGGGTTCACAAACATTGTAGAGTGTTTGGATCATTTTCTTTTCTCCACTAACTAGATAAAAAATCTATCATTTTTAAATAATTTATTGTTGTGTTGCGAAAAAGTGTAGCCTCGACACTTTTCACTCATTTGGTCCTTTTCCCTTGGATTTTGGCTTGATTTTGCTTAGATCTAACATCGTAATGTGACCAACACATTCACATTAGGCCTTGAATGATTGAACATCAACAAAGAATTAACAAAGTCTTACAAGGGTGTTGTGAAGTGTTGTAACATATTTCCTCACTTTTTTAGGAATTTTCCAAAATAATTCACCTAAATAACCCCTTTCCAAGCCTGAGTCTAAAGTGCTTTAAGGTGTTTTACTAATGTGCACACTTTCCTAGGCTTGCCATCACTAAGTAAATCCTTCCTTATGACAAAATGGACCCTTAATGCACTTATAGGCTTGACTTAAGTGTGTTTCGGGAGACAATCCCATTAATCAACATTAACCACCTTGTAATTCCCAACTACCACTTGAAATTTTCCAAGTGGACTAAGTCGCCACCTTGGGAAACTTAGTCCCATTTGACATAAAATTCAAAATTAAATCAACATTCTAACAGGATTTTGCCTCCTAAACCCTAAGGTCGACTTGTGATGCATTATTTTCTAGGAATTAGGGCATCACATGTAAAAATAAGGGTTTTTCTCCTTATTTCACCTCTCTTGCATTCCCAAAATCTCTCATCTTCACAAGCACTAAAGCAACCTATCTTCTCAAGAAAGAATTAAAACACTAAGTACTTCAAGAAACATCCATTGGAGATAGTTCTTACATATATTCACACTTCTTCAACAAGGGCTTGGTGAATGTTTACATTTGCATATTATTCAATCATCCTTCATTTTACATTTCATTTCATCATTTGGGTTCGATTACCAACATGGGGTTTGATTAAGGAAAACCCCTATTCTCTAACCCTAACCCTTTTCCCCTCTTTGCATGTGTGCTTTGTAGGTTTGTATGAAAATTAGTAAAAGAGAAAGGTGTTGAAAAGGTTTCCTCATTCCATCCACATCATTCCAAGTCAAAAAACCCTAAAAGGAGCTTGAAGACAAGTTGCAGGTGACATTCTAAATGTTCAAACACATATCTCAGTCAGAAAAGAACTTACAAGTGGGTACCTATAGATTCCATCCTTTAGACTCTCAAAAACTCCAGGTGGACTAAGTAACCATCATTGGTGAATTAGTCCCAGTACTAGGCCTGAAAAGTGGTTTCTGTGTTTCTGGATACCCTTTTGCCAAAAACCTATTTTGGAAAAGCTTCCCAATAGAAGGTCTAAGTCACCCATTCTAGTGTGAGTGTCCCAATCAACATCTTTATCAAATTCCAAAAGATTCCAAAGTTCCTCTTCAACAACCTTCAGTTTCTAGGTGCACCATTTCAGTCTCTTCTAGTTTCTTTACAGTTTGTATACATTTTAGGTCATCATTAGGTCATTTTACATTTTTTTCATTTTCATGACTTTATGTTTCATAGTTAGCTCATTACATTACTTTTTAGCACTTAGGAGCATACACATCCCCCTATTCCAAACCCCTAATTCTTGAATGAACTCACCAAGAATACTTTAGTGCGAAAGAGGCCAATTTCTCAACCTAGCTCCTAGGTGAAAAGCCCTAGGAGACCATTGGGGAATCCTCTTTCCCTAAAATCATCTTTTTGGTGGTTCATTTTGGTGAACCCGTCCTTAGAACACTTCTTTTTCACTTTTGATTTTGCATTTGCATCCTAGGAAAAAGCTTGCATTCTATTAGGGTTTTGCGTTGTTTGCATTCTAGGGTTCTTTAAAGTGCATTAGTGAAAATTTCATGTTAGCTTTCATTGTGCATTGCAATTTCACTAAAAAAGTACAAAAAAGTTGCATTTCCATTCTATATTTGCATCAGAGAAGCCTAAAAATCATAAAAACCAATCAATTTTTTTGAAAATTGCTAACAAAATCACTGTTGGGACTAATTCACAACACTGGGCAACTTAGTCCACTTGCATCATTTGCACTATAATTTATGGAATTTCCAGAACATTGTCTGCACCTCTATTTTTTATCATTGCTTTTCTGATTTTGTTTCCAAATTATCTGTTTTAGGCAGTTTCTTGTTATTTGTTTGTTTTCATTATTGCTATGCCTTTCAAAAAGTTTTGGATGTCCTTCAAATCCCTAGTGGATATGTCAAGTTGCACCTTTTCCACTGATCCTAATGACCTTGAACCCACTCCTGCTCAATCAACTGCTAATGCATGTCCTCCTCGTGACGTTTACATCATTGGAGACGTTTACGCTAGCATGAACCAATTCCTTAATAAGTGCCTTGATAATCTCAAAGAAAATGCAGCCTTCTTCCCATCCATGAAACAACCTGAGCTTCCTACCATGTCATCCATTGAAACATTTATTATCTACATCTTGAAACACAAAACAAACCTAAGTCCCCTACTCAAGGTGAACCTAGTTCATTTAAACATAACACTACTCAACCATTTTACAATAACCAAATGAGAAACACCCCAATCAACCTTCACCAAAACTATGGAAAAGGTTTTACCATTCTAAGTAAAAAAGGTGGTGACATAAAAAATGAACATGAAATACACAAATTTAATGAACAACTCTTACTTGATGAAACTATCAAGGGGATAGGCTATCAAGATCCCCCTCATCACCATATGCCTACTCAAGATTATCTTCGACTTCGTGATGATGGTGCGGTGATCTTATATTCCCCCCTGACCTGAAAGTTCTTCCTAAAGAGCATCCACCATATCCTAACACTAATGTGAAAAATAATAAGATCATATCAAGACCTCCTACCCTATTCTCCTCTTAGGAAGTAGGAGAATCTAGTAGATGCAAGAGGCCTTATAAATTATTGAAAATCAAGTTTCCTCTTCATCCCCCACCTGGATGTGAGAAGAAATTGTAAATGATCCTAAATATAGACCTCATCACATTGCCACCTATGAAAAGGTTGGTAATATGCCAGGTAGAGATGCTAATGTTCCACATTGTGCATACCATCATGTTCTTGGCCATAGAAACCATGAGTGTTGTCATTTAAAAGAGATACTGAGCAAGTATCATTTCAATGATGATAATTGCTACCCCCTCAAACCATAAAATTCTATCACACACACCCTATCATGTAATAGTTGTAGAAAATTATATTCTCACTATTACATGACCCTTCCCATCACCCAAATTGGCTCATTCTTGCCTTGCACTCAATAGGGGCAGGAAGTTTTTAGCTTTTCCCTAGTAATTCACTTGTCTTTTTCCCTTAGCTATGTTACTCACCTTCCGCTTATACAAACTTCTCTAGATGTCGTGACTTTTCTTTCGCTTTCCCTTTTCTTTTTGATTTTTTTCTTCTTTTTGGGGATGATGCAAGGCATTGAGACCACAATGTCTCCTTCATGTTGACCTAAAAGGACCACTTTTCCTTTTCTCTTTCTTTTTTCCTTCGTTTTGGGGATGATGCAAGGTATTGAGACTACAATGTCTCCTTCATGTTGACCCAAAAGGACCTATTTTCATTTTATCTTTCTTTTTTTCTTTCTTTTGGGGATGATGCAAGGCATTGAGACCATAATGTCTCCTTCATGTTGACCCAAAAAGGACCCCTTTTCCTTTTCTCTTTCTTTTTGTCTTCCTTTTGGGGATGATGTAAGATATTTAGACTGCAATGTCTCCTTCATGTTGACCCAAAAGGACCCTTTTCCTTTTCTTTTGCTTTTCGTCTTCCTTTTAGGGATAATGCAAGGCATTGAGACCATAATGTCTCCTTCATCTTGACCCAAAAGGCTCTTTTTTCTTTTCCTTTTCTTTTTCTTTTGTTGTCCTTTTGGGGATGATGCAAAGTGTTGAGACATCCCATGTCTCTTCCATGTTGACCCAAAAATTTTCTTTCTTTTTAGTTTGTTTTGCTCTCTTTGTGTCCTTCTAGTTCTATGTGTTTGGGGGAATGATGATAGTTCCATTCTCTCTAAACAAAGCTCACAGCTGCAATGAACATACTGGCTCCAAATCCATAGATCCCTTATGTGTTTGGTGGTCTTCATTTTGGGGGAAACAACCTTCTCTTTTTTTTCTTTTTTTTCCTTCACATGATGCAGCCTCACTTGGAAATATATCAGTTGGCATAGGGATTTCCAAGTTGGCTCTCATGTCCTTTCTTTCTTCTTTCTTCTTTCATTTTTTCTACTTTAAATTAATTGCTCACAATACGGTGTTTCACAATTCCTTTTTAAGTGGGGGCATACATTGGCATTATTTATTTTTTCATTTTTATTTTTCTTGGTTCTTAGTGCAGTCTTATTACTTCATATGATAAGTTTCTCACTTTGTGGATGACATTCAGTGTAATATCCTTCATGAAAAGTGATCAATCTTAGCATATTGCATTCCTCTTGGTGGCTTGATGTGACACACTGCATCCCCTAAGTTGTGATTTTTTATTTATTTTATTGGTCCTCTCTCGGGGACATTAGAAACAATGTTCCCTAAGTTAAGCACCTCACACGAACTAAGCAAGACTCCTTTTAACACCAAATTTTCATTTTACTCTTTTGCATTTTACATTTTGCATATATGGCCACCTTGCATAACACAACTTGCATGCCTGTGATGCCATCTTGCACTTGTTCATGAGTCCCAAGAATACAAAGCTTTTCTTGTCTCATGAACCATAAACCCTTTTATTTTCTGGTGCCTTATCAAAGTTATTAGGAGGTATAACTTTGGTATGGTCAAGCGGGAAGCCCAACTAGTAGCATGACTTTCACCATAGCCACCCATGTGTGTGTGGGTACATACCAACCATATTTTTCTCACCTTTTGGGCCTTCTCACTCGATGAACAACCAAAAGTCTTGTCGCCCTAGAGTGAGTACACTTCCTTATAGAAAAACAACCTAGATCCGATCCACAACTAGCTAGACAAATGGCTGAAGCTTGATCTAACTTTCCCCCTCTCTTCACTCTTTCACATCACTTCCTTGTGTGCTCTTTTATATTAATGTTTGTTTTGTGATGGGATCTTGATCCTGGGGGATTGATCATCCCTCTTGATCATAGTTTTCTCATCTCATTAGCATGCATACATTTGGATCCCTCTCAATATGCATGTCTTGACTACTTTAGTGTGAGTTTGAAGCAAGTTCACCCTCTCATTAAAGTGGGGGCTAAATGTGTCACCAAAAAGTGAAACCTTGACACTTTTTACTCATTTGGGACTTTTCCCTTGGATTTTGAATTGATTTTTCTTAGATCTAATGTTGTAATGTGACCAACACATTCACATTAGGCCTTGAATGCTTGCACATCAAAAAATACTTAACAAAGTCTTACAAGGGTGTTGTGAAGTGTTGTAACACATTTCCTCACTTTTCTAGGAATTTTCCACAATAATTCACCTAAATAATCCCTTTCCAAGCCTTAGTCTAAAGTGTTGTAACTATCCTTCACACATTCCTAGGCTTTTCATCACTAAATAAACCCTTCCTTATGATAAAATGGCCCCTTAATGCACTTATAGGCCCAACTTAAGTGTGTTTCAGGAGACAATCCCGTTAATTAACATTAACCACATTTTAATTTCTAACTACCACTTAAAATTGTCCAAGTGGACTAAGTCAACACCCTAGGCAACTTAGTCCCATTTGACATAAAAATCAAAATTATAACAGGATTTTGCCTCCTAAACCCTAAGGTTGGCCTGTGATGAGTTATTTTTCAGGAATTAGGGAATCACATGTATAAATAAGGGTTTTTCTCCTCATTTTACCTCTCTTGCATTCTCAAAATCTCTCATATTCACAAGCACTCAAGCAACCTATCATCTCAAGCAAGCATTCAAGTAGTGAGCACTTCAGGAAACATCCATTGGAGCTGGTTCTTGCATATCTTCAAAATTCTTCAACAAGGGCTTGGTGAGTGTTTAAATTTGCATATTATTCAATAATATTTCCTTTTACATTTCATTTCATCATTTGGGTTTGATTACCAACATGGGGTTTGTTAGTCAAACCCCTATTCTCTAACCCTAACCCTTTTCCCCTCTTTGCATGTGTGCTTTGCAGGTTTGTATCCAAATTAGTCAAAAAGAAAGGTGTTGAAAAGGTTTCCTCATTCCATTCACATCATTCCAAGTCAACAAACCCTGAAAGGAGCTTGAACACAAGTTGTAGGTCACATTTTGAAGATTCAGACACAAGTCTTTTTCAGAAACAAAAGTACAAGTGGGTGCATACAGATTCCAACCTCGAGACTCCCGAAAACTCTAGGTGGACTAAGTCGCCATCATTGGCGAATTAGTCCAAGTACCAAGGCTTTAAAGTGGTTTCTATGTTTTTGGGTACCCTTTTTCCAAAAACCTGTTCCAACAAAGTTTCTCACGAGAAGGACTAAGTCACCCATTATGGCATAAGTGTCCCAATCAGCATCTTCAACAGATTCCAAAAGATTCCAAAATTCCTTTTCATTAATCTTCAGTTTCTAGGTGTACCATTTCTGTCTCTTCTTGTTTGTATAAATTTTAGGTCATCATTAGGTCATTTTGCATAGTTCTAATTTACATTAGTTTACATTTCATAGTTATCTCATTAGATTACTTTGTAGCACTTAGGCACACACACATCCCACTTATTCCAAACCCCTAATTCTTGAATGAACTCACCAAGAATACTTTAGTGCGAAAGAGAGCTATTTCTCAACCTTGCTCCTAGGTGAAAAACCCTAGGAGCCCATTGGGGAATCCTCTTTCCCTAAATGCATATTTTTGGTGCTTCAATTTCCAAATTTTAGGCTTAGACCATTTCCTAGTGATTTTAATTTTATGGGAAGAACCTCCCCTTAGATAAAAAATGAAATTTGAAAAAATATGGTTTTGAAGGGAATACTTGTTGGAGTCAATTTAGTGTTAGTGGTCTTAGGCTATAATTTAGAGGGGTGTAAAGATGTTTAATTTTTCAAAAAAATTATATTATCTCAAAACAAATACTAAGGAGTGGAATAAATTCTCTTTCAAGAATACTTTTAAGGAGAAGCATATAATTGAGAAAGAATTGGATGACCTAAATCGTAATTACTGTAATCTTTAAAGAGGATTTCTATAAATAGGAGGAACTAGTGTTAGAAGATGCAAAAAAATTGGGTAGGGAGGAGGTTTATAGGAAATTCAAATGAATAGATACTTGGCTGGTCAAAAGAGACCCCTCAATACTAAATTTTTCCACAATGCATCTAAAGTCAAGAGATCCTAAAATATATTTTCTAGTATCAACGCCTTGGATAAAAATTATATTAAAGAAGTGGAAGATATCTAGAATTAAACCATTTTGTTTATCATGATTTATTGGTGGGTGTTGGTGCGTTATAATCTTTCAATATAAACCACATGTTGGATAGTATCCCTTGAATTTTTAAGGATGAAGATAATGATATTATCATGCATCTATTTTCTAATAATAATAACGTTAAGATTGTATACTTTCAACTACATCCAAGGAATTGAGCTTAGATGGGTTTCTTGTGTCCTTTAATAATAAATTTTTGGATATCATGGGTGGAGATCTATAGGAGGTGGTTGAGGACTCACAAAGATACAAAAATATTTTGAAGGACCTAAACAATACAAATATTTCTCTCATGCCCAAAAAATTGGAACACATCTTTTTTGTAGATTATCTCTCTATCTCATTATGTAATACAATTTATATTTAAATAATTTCTAAGATAGTGGCCAACATATTTTAGAGGGTTCTCTCTACTATAATTTATACTAATTAGAGTGGTTTCACACCATGTAGAAACATCACAAGTGAGATGATTGTTGTACATTAGATTATTCGTTTTATTTCCAATTCTAACTAGACAATTAGTGTGATCAAAATTGAAATCAATAAGGCCTATGATGGGGTGAGTATTCTATTCATTGATATCATTTAGAAAAATGCATAGTAATTTGGAAATGAACATATAGGTTCATAGGTCATGGAACAATGACGTTTTTCCATCCAATTTCATACTATGATTAAAGGACGATGATGGGAGATATTGGTGGGTTTTTTAATAGAACAATTTTGAAGAGTAGAATATAACTTAGAGAATGTCTACTTTCTTTTAGAAACATGGCTCATGAAATGCAATTTGGAAGAGATCAACAATTTTGTAAATGGTTAGCCTAATTTGTTATCCTTGCAATAAAAGGATAGGTTCAAATAACTAAAGGAGGGACTGATGTATCTATTGCATAACACTAATTTGATGAAGAAATGCAAACTTCAGCACCTCCATTATGAGGAATATGATTTCTTTTAAAAGTTTAACCAAAAGGAGTTATCTCATTAGTAGCAACTTGATGTATCCATATGAATATATCATTTAATTCATAGATAATATTAAAGTAAATCATTATTATGAAAATATTAGGATGAGTCTTTAATGTTTTATATTTAGAAATGTGAAGAGTTATTTATTTTCTTTAGAGATAAAATGAGCTCACATGAAAATCAAGAAATTGTAACTTATAACTACAAGAGTGAATGTTCAAATTTGAAGAAGCAGTTAAATCATATCAACATCTTCATTCCCATTTCTCTCACTCCCTTTTATATTTATATTCTTCTTTACTATTTATTTAAAGTATACAATACTGTAGCAAATTTTGACTCCTCTAGTCTTATGAGGCGCATCGAACCAAAGTGGGGGATATTGATGGCCAATCTTGGATAGTTTGATTGGAATGGTTAGAAAAGGATAGGAACTATTTTGTATGTTGGAAATAGAAATAGGAGTAGAACGATACGGAAAGATAAATGCAAGCTTGTCCGATTAAGCTAAAACATCCGTGGGCGCATTGAACCAAAGTGGAGGATATTGGTATCTAGAGGGAGTGTGTTAAGACGTTAAAGTTGCATTCGTGGCAGACTTGCAGTGGAAGTGAAAGTAGTAGACTAGGAAAGTGAATGTGAGGGGAATGCCGCTGAAAGAAAGAACCCACGTTACCATTTGATAGTGACGCCCAGGAAACGGATCTTATCAAGGCAACAACACTAGTGGTGGTGGCAACTATATATATGAATGAAAATACAAGGAAGCCGTATCATTCAAACAGCAGAGAAGAGAAGAAAAAATTGCAGAGTATACGTTTTGCAAATTTAGAAGTGAGGTGAGGTGAAGTTAGAATTATATGGTCACCGAGACTTTATATATAGTGGTCAGCTGATATGTTTCTCCTGGGTTTTGCAGGGAAGATGAAGATGATGATAATGGCGTTTGGATTGCTACTGAGCATGATGTCCATAGCGGAATGCGGTAGGCCTGATGCTGCAGGAATCCTGGCATCGTGCAGTCCCAGCGGATATTTGAATGGAAACTCCCACAAGTGCAATCAGGAACACGAATCGGACTGCTGCAAATCAGGGGAGCGATACCCACAGTTTAAATGCTCGCCCCCCGTGACAGGCAGTACTCCGGCCAAACTCACTGTGAATGGGTTTCAGAAGGGCGAAGACGGAGGAGGGCCTTCCGAGTGCGACAATGACTACCACAATGACAACGACCCGGTGGTTGCTCTTTCCACAGGCTGGTACGCCGGTGGCAGCCGCTGCCACAACTACATACTAATCACCAATCCAGACAATGGGCGAAGCGTGCAGGCCATGGTGGTGGACGAGTGCGACTCATTCTCTGGGTGTGATTCGGATCACGACTACCAACCCCCTTGCAATAACAATATCGTGGACGCCTCTCCAGGCGTATGGAAAGCCTTGGGAGTCGATAATTATGATGATATTGGTGAGATGAGTATCACATGGTCTGAAACTTAGCCCCCCGTTTTCTTCTTTTATCTTCGTCAAATACACACTCTCAACCATTCCTCATACAGTCTTCTCACTTGCTCCACTATAATATATACATTTCCCTTGTACAATATGCCCTCTAAAACTAGTGTCCATCTATGACAACGTAATAAATGTTCAGCCATGATTATTGCTATGTTTATGGTTAAAACCACGTTTTTTATTTTGAAGTTTATATTCTTTCCACTTTTAAAATAACAAATGATATAGAATGACGTTTACTTTTTAGGCAATTTGATATATCAATTTTATACAAAGAGTATGTTTTGGTATTAAAATGAGGTTTATTAAATAGATGGCATAATAATTCTTATCTAAGAAATTGTTTCTTTAGGAATTTAAAAAAGAGATAAAAAAGAGTACGTTATTAAAGTTTTATGAACTTAAAGTGTAACACTGTAGATGGGTAGTAAAAAATTGAGTTAGTTTTTTAATTTATTTTAATTAATAATTACATGCGAAAAATTCAGCGAAATTTTTATTTGTATTTTAATTAACAATTACACTCAAATTATCTATCATGACAGTGAAAATTAGTGGCAAACTTGACTTCTGATCTCAAGCTCAACTAATAACAACCTCATGTCAATTCTACAATGATCTAGGGTAGCACATGTAAAACTTTGAGATACTTAAAGAAATCATAATCTAGGAGCTTTCAAGTCTATAAGTCTACTGAAGAGGACATGTGACATAACTTAGTTTGTCTATTCTATTGACTTCTCTAGTGTTTCAAAAAAAATAGAATTCTCTAAGTTATTATCACCGTAAATTAGTTGCATGAACCTAAAAAATTGTTAAACTTGACTTATATTCTATTTCTACAATCTCTTTGTACCCAAATATACATGCATATGAAGCAAAAACATATAGACCACACATGATTTTTTTTTTTTTCAGATTGTAGATCATTCATGATAAAACCTTAATATATGTATCCCCTATAAAGAAAACCACCTTCCTTTGATGAAATTTATCATGGTATAACATTACTCAATCTCTTTGTGACTACTTTTGAAATAATCTCTCTGATTACCTTGCATAGAGAGATGCGATAGAGATCTAAAAAGGACTTTGGATTTGGAGACTTTGGGATTAGAGCAATGAAAGTTTAATTCATTTGTTTTTATATTCTTTTAGTTTTCCGAGACCCCTTCATTACCAATCACACTTTGCAAAGAATAGAATCCCAACACTTCTAAAAAGAGAAACTAAAAAACCATATGGGCTAGGTTTTTATCACTGTGTAAGGAAAATATGCCACTTATAGGTTCATCCAGTGTAAATTACACAAGCAACATCTAATTATCTTCTTTTATTACTAACATTATAATATGATATAGTAAATGGAGATAAATGATGTGAAAATTTTGTTATGTTATTTTAAGAGTCCTTATAAAAGGAAACTACTCCCTTCTATATGTCATTGGATCTATTAATTATTTACCATCTATAAATTTTACTTATGATATAAAAAATTTCTATCTTCTTGTCTTAGTGGAGGCAAATAATTTTTTTCCTTACCTCCCTCCTCTAACCATAATTCCCTTGGCGTATGCCTCCAAATATTTATTTTCGTGAAAGTATGTAATGAGGCTCTTTTCTTAAACTATTTTCTAACTGAACAA
The DNA here is from genome assembly GCA_007115665.2 of Sequoiadendron giganteum. Taxonomy (NCBI): domain Eukaryota; kingdom Viridiplantae; phylum Streptophyta; class Pinopsida; order Cupressales; family Cupressaceae; genus Sequoiadendron; species Sequoiadendron giganteum. Next base: position 778,119,763 of record CM021102.1, read on the forward strand.
TAGATCCTATTTGATACCATTTTTTGGTAGTGATTAAATTTAGATCATGAAGTTTCCTTGCAGTCTTATATTTCAACTCAAATATGTTTTAAAGCGAGTTTTATTTCAATTTATCAATATATCTTTAATAAATTTAAGCTTGGAACATTATTGCAACATGTCCAAATCTTTTATCTTAGGAGAACCTATCCACCAAGTTTGAAGGATAAATAGAAAGTATTGATCCCTAAATTACATAGTATACAAGCCTTTTAAAGGAATGAAACATGTGACGGGTGAGAAAACTACTCGAAATGCAAAAGAAACCACCTGGATATTTAAATGCATTATTATGCCTAAGTTAACTTAAGTAAGTAAATCCTATTTACTCTAAGACCCCCCTTAAGTGAAACTTAGGGAGATTATTATGCAAAACAAAGATGTAATATGGGTCCCAACTACACAACCATGTTAGGTACCCATTTACAATGTAAATGCAAGAAAAATAAATCTCTCAGAACCAGAGAAAAGGAGAAAAACCCTATGGGAAAAAACCCCTCTCCAAAAGAGAGAAAAGAAAAAAAAATGCATGGATGGAGGACTCAATAAAACCCCCCAAGGAATACATGTACATCATGTATATACAATCAATAACCACCCTATAAGAGGGAAAGAAAGAGACTATGTATCCCCCACCATAATATGTAATTGCTTGCAAAAATGGTAAGTGCCTGAAGATAAAACATAATCCTATGTTGAAAAACAATTTGTCTCCCTTTTAGAAGAAACAAAACCAAGTGCAAATGAAGGTACGCTTCCCATTCTGGATAGGAAGTAGCAAGTGAAATCCAAATGTAGGATGAAACTATCTCTGAAATGTGCTCATGTATCACCAAGACCATGGAAGATGATGCCATGAACCAATCAGGAACATGCCCAATGAGAATAGAAGGTGACAAACAAGGTACCATTGGAAACTAATTTTTAATATTCTCCATAGAAAGAGATGGAGTGACAATAGTTGTGCCACAACTATCATCAAATAGGAAAATTAAAATCCCTCAAATGTGTCTTCCACATCCTAAATGTGAGATTCCACGAACAATGAACCAATATTTGACAAATTTAAGAATCTCAATCATGAAGAAAATGATAATCATATTGGTCAAGAATGATGGAAGTACTTAATGAAGGTGGATCAACTATCTCTGACAAAGAATCAAGAACCTCTTAAGCAACTACAACCTCATTTGAAGTCTCGAAAACCTCCAAAGGATCACAAGCATGGTTTATCTTTTCTGAAGAACAAGGAGACACACTAGTATTAGAAGGAGGGTTATTGAGAGATGACAGAGTATCAAGATCTCCATATGATTCTCGAATGTAAGTCCAAATAGCATAAGGGAACTCAAAATGAACAAGTGAGTCCAAAATGTCCTCGTCATTTATATGCTCAAAAATAACTCCAAAGACTTGATCCCTAAATTATTTCCAAATCATATACCTACTACATGTGTTTGGAATAGGAACTTCATTATACAAATATGGCAATAGATTCTGCTTTCTAAGATGGGTAAGAATGAAATCACTCCATTACCTAAAATTCCCTTTATCCAAAAAAACCATTATAATTGAATTCTTCAAAAAAATTCAAAGATAGTGATTTCAAAACTTCTAAAAAAGAATCAAACTTAATCTTTGATGCAAAAAATGGTGAGGCCCATTGCTTGATCTACATGCCAACACCAAGGAAACTGCACAAAATACAACAACACCAATCACCACATGTAAGAGACAATCTGTGAGACTTACTCACAACATTCAAATGGGGTAAGAGGCTATTTAGATTAAAAAAAAAAATACAGCACTCCACTAATGTGGGATAAATCTTTCCCTGTTGAGGAAAAAACACAACCCAAAACTCACTGTCGGCAAGGAAGTGGCGAAAAAGAGGAAGACCTTAAATTTTTGAGGGGAAATTTTTATAAAGCATAAATTTGACTTCTAGTGTACAAATCGAGCCTTCAAACCTACAAAAAAACACAGCAAGTATAGAGGTCTCCATGAGATCTGCAAAACCAATCAACCAACAAATGAATGTCACGACCTGCACAAAAAATAAATCACAGAGATAAGTCTTGTAGATTATAGTGGCCGCAATCATATCGTAAATCACAAGTTTCTGGTGAAATGATATCTTCCCTCTTCTATATTGGTCACGACCCTCTTCTAGATACAAAAAAAATTACAAATTACACCCGCCTATCAAAACCTTTCACCATCTCCACAAATTTGAATTGGTCTGCACACAACCTCATTCGCCATGGCCTGAGATGGCAACTTATAGCCTGAATTTTCAATCGTGCCCCCTCTCTTGCCGCTTTCCAACGCCTCCCAATAGAAAATTGTTGCCTCACAATTCCGCGCACACCTCACAACAAAGTTGTGGCCACCAAATAAACCCCGAACCAATCCAAAAACTCAGACACAACCTTGGAAATTATGAATCCAGTCTTCAAGACAAATTTGTGGCCACAAGACAGAATCACACCAAAAAAAGGATTAAAAGGTTGCAGAAAAAAAAAAAGTGAACTTGCACCAGAGAATCATGCCTTTCAAATTGAAAATAAAGCCTTTGATGGAATTCACTAGGAACGAAGATGAAAAATAAAAGAAACTTTGAAATTTGATAAATTTCAAATGTTGAATAATCAAATAAATAACCTCAAACTCTTTTGATGAAAACCCTCAATGGCTGAAGAAGTCATAGGTTGAAGGTTCTAATACCATGTTGTTGTCAACCACTGAGTCTAGGATCACAACCTATACATGGATCTTCATAGGCAAGAGAAGCAACACAACGCTATTTCATCAGAGATGAAAATATTAAGATGAGATATTAAATTACATAGTTTGCAAGCCTTTTAAAGGCGTGAAATATGTAATGGGTGAGAACACTACCCAAAACAAGAAAAAAAACCACTTGGATAATTAAATGCACTGTTATGCCTAAGTAAATTTAAGTAGGTAAATCATATTTACTGTAACATTATTTAATTGAGTCATGAGTCTCTTGTTAGAGACTCGTAGTTGTATTTGACCCTAGAAATGGTTTTTGTGATCTTGATTCATCAAATGGTTGTCACATTGAAAATAATTAGTCTTAAGTCAAATCATCTTTTTATTCAATTCTTGTTGAAATTTCAAGTCTCTTACCTTCAAATACTTTTCAATAAAGAATCAAACATGTGTGGTGTGGGTGGGATTTCCAAACTCTGAGTCAATCACATTTCAAATTATGAACATCAATTTTTTTCATAGCCTGAGCCTTGTATCATAATGACCATTATATAATCATGATTAGATTGGTTCTTAAATATTCAATTATCCAGCTATAGATTCACTCATGATATAAAATTGGCTTACAGGTTCTTCTCTTAGTAGAGGCATGTTTTTTTATTTTCCTTACCTCTCTTCTCTAACCATAGTTCCCTTAAAATATACCTCCAACATATTTCTTCTCATGAAAGTATTGAGCTTTAGGATATTTTTTGAATAGATTTTCAAACTAAAAAGTAGATCATATTCAATACAAATTTTTGGTTATGAATACATTTGGATCACGAAGTTTCCTCTTAGTCCTTAATTTACAATCAAATATATTTTTAATGTGAATTTTTTTCTAATTCATAAGTTTATCTATAAGAAATTTAATCTTGGAGCATTATTTCAACATGCTCAAACCTTTTATATAAGGAGAACCTATCCACTAGGTTTGAAGGATTGGAATTAAGTATTGATTCATAAACAATATGGATTCAAATTCAAAAGGGAATTCATCTGGGTCCCTATCTTCAAATATGTTAAGAATAATTGATTATTTATCCTTCATAGAAGATGGAACTATAGATCTAGAACAACTCAAATTCATTGACAACCAGTTTGAAGTCAATAAAAACTATCTACCAAGAAATCTTCCTATTTCGAATTTATTTGCATTAGTTGTTATTTAGAGTTAAAATAAATGAATAATATTGTGAATTAGAATACATTTTTTAATATTTCAAAGGGGTTAGTGAGATTGGAATAAAGGCTGAAACAAAGAAAAAAATGGGGTGTGGGATCTAAGATGGATTAACCAAATGGATGCACCCCAATTCTTTTTCTAGTTTCACTCAACTATGAGGGTAATAATGCATAAATTGAATATCAAAAAACAAAAGTAACTGATATAATAGTAAAAATTTAGGTTTTAAGATGGTAAAATATTGTGTACCTGTTGCAAAAAGTGGTTTTTCGAGCCTCACTGAGGACTCATTCGCCCAATTGTGAATGGTCCTAGCTAAGGTTCTGGAAAATTAATTTTTGGGTTTCGTTCTTCAATGTCTGCTACTCCAAACTCCAAGTGTTCGGATCCTAAAATTTGGAAATGACTTTTGTAGAATACTTTCCATGATTTTTCAAGAAAGATGACAACTTTGACAAACTTTTTACAACTTTTTCTCTCCAATTAATCTTCAATCTAAAACCTGCAATCACACATCACAAGAGAAGAAAAATGTTGCTTTGTTAGAGAATAGGGGTTTGTCTTGGTCAAACCTCATTTTGGTAATTAAACCTTGGAATGAAACAATGCATAAAAGAAAAGATGAATGAACAACAATGTGTAACAACTCACCAATCCTCAATTGAACCTTAGATTGCAAATCTGAAACTTAGCATGAAGTGGCGTCAATGAGTGTATATCTTGATCATGAAATTGAAATAAGATAATGGTTTTGAACAATTGAACTTGATCACCAATGCTGCATCATCACATTAGCTCAACAACATGCATGAATTTGACATGATGAAATGGATCCTTGATTGCTGAAATAAACTTTAATAGTTCTACCGTTGAATTCCCTTGAATACTCTATAATGATTATGTGAAGGTACTCTTGATTTCTTATGAAGATGTAATATTTCTTATATGAAACTATGTGAAATAACCTTGTATTTATACATATCTTACACTTAATTCTCAAAATTCAAATAACATAAGTTGACATAAGATCTAGGATTTGAAATCATTAAAATATTTCCAAAAACATATCCCATGGGAGGGTCCTAGGGTTAAGTGAGGACCCATTCGCCATATGGAAAATGGGTCCTAGCATACTTAACTAGGACACATTTTGGGGATTGTGAAATGATATGCAAAAAGGGGGTCCTAGGAACTAGTGAGGACCCATTTGCTAGGTGGCGAATGGGTCCTAGGTCATTAAATTAGGACACATTCCTTGTAAAATAAAGTCTTGTGTATTATTATTTAAGAGTGTTGAGATTAATTATGCTTGGATTTGAATTAAAGGGGCCAATTAACTTCAATTTAACCTCAATTACTTAATATATGTCTAGATTAGTGTGAAAGTGTAAATATACACTTTACAATACCCTAAATAAGGCACCATTAAGTCTAATTTATTATTAATTATTCATTTCCAAATTAAGTGTGAAAAGGGATACTTTTTTCTACATTACATTTTGTCCCCGCTTTAGTGAGAGTATGACCCCATGTCAAACTTAAACTAAAGTAGACATTCAAGAAACTTATATATGAAATAATGACAAAGATACATAATCATATAGTATCAAAGACCAAGAAAATATCAACCTAGACTGTCCAACGTGATGTGGAACACATATCTAGACTATCAATTTTGTGCTCACTCTGGGGTAGTTGAACCTCAGGCCATCCACTAGGTGAGTATCCCTCCAATAAGCTATATTAGTGAGAAATTCATGCCCATGTGTTAGCTCTCACTATACTTACCATACCAAATCTATCCCTCTAATAACTTTTATAGGGTGTCACTCACATTCTTGTCTGTTCTTAAAAAGTTGTGTTATGCTAAGAACCTATAGACATGGCAAAGATCTATAGGAAATAAAGGTGTGTTATGCTAGGTTTCCTTGAATTAGGGTTGTGTTCGAGCTTCATAAGGTTAACAGATTGTGTTATTATAAGCACTTATGAACAATAATGTTTTATAAATATTTTTGTTCAAAGGGATTTTTCTTCGTTGGTGTAAGGTATTCTTCTTATGAATCATTGTGCCTAATGTCTCCAAGAGAGGACAAATCAAGAGTAATAGATTGCAGCTTAGGGGATGCCTCACATCGCATCAAGCCACTAAGAGAAATTCATACACTAAGAAATATGACACTCTTAGAGGACATCAAACCCAATGACACCACCAAAAAAAGAACACATCACAAGAAAAATACAATCACACCATGAAATATACAAAAATGTCAAAATATATTATCGATGTATGCCCCCACTTCAGAGTAGTTGCTAACACCATTGTTGTAAGAAATTTCTTTAAAGTAGCCAATATTCCATCCCAAGACATGAGAGCTTACTTGGAAATCCCTATGCCAAGTCATATGCTCCCGAAATAGAGCTACATCATAAAAAAGGGAGGGGTTTCCCCCAAAAATATGGAAGGGATCTATGGATTCAGGGTCAATATATCTTTTCTAAAATTTCATCATTCCCCAAATACTCATTGAACTAGAAGAATTACACAAAGAGAGTGATAATAAAGAAAAATCCTTTGGGTCAACATGGAAGAAAGCTAAATGTCTAAACACCTTGGATCATCCCCAAAAGGAAAACACAAGACAAGCAAAAAAAGGTAAAATGTTTACGACATATACAAGAATGTAGGTACATATTGATGAATGCACAAAAGAGAGAGATACATAAAAAAAAATAGAACGAGGATCAAATTACACATATCGAATCACATAAAGCAACATAAAAAATAAAACATTTAAGCAAAATACTAGTATGGAACATGCGAGTCAACCTATAGTAGGTTGTCTGCATCCTAATCTTGATCAGTATATACAAAAGGAAGACAACTAGCGAAAGGGACAACATCAAGTGTCGTACTAAGAGACATACCAAGTTCAACACTCTTTTTAGGAGATTTGTCATTTAAGATCATAGAAGAGGAAAACAATGAATTCAACTCATTATGCACTTGTTCATCAATTTTTACAATGTCAATGTCATCATCTAGATTAATCAAAATAGGAGGTCGAATGATAATGTCTCTTGAAGGTTCTTGCTTATGTTGTAGTGAAGGTATACAATCATCATGCATTACTTCAGGTAAGATTGGATTTTGATTTTCTATGTTTCTCTTTTCTTCTTGATTTTGTAACATACGAGGAATAGCACGATGTCTATGCCTATGATCTCTAGAATTTTGATTTCATTTCAATCTATTGTCAATTTTTGTTTGTATAGGAGTGGGTTTTTCAATCATAAGCTTTTTCTCCTCCTTTAGGGGAGGAATGAAAGGAGCCATAGGAGGTTGGTCAACCACTTTCTCTTTAGCTTTATACATTTGTTTAACTTTATGAGGCACAACAAGATTATTTTGATTTTCTTGTGGTCTCTTATAGGAAATGATAGGAGGATTTATCATCTCTTATAGGAAACGATAGGAGGATTTATCATAGGTTGTTCTTGGATATTTGGAAGGGATTTTTTCTCAATCATCGGTTCATTAAGGATAGGTGGCTCAATCATGGGTTGAGGCATATTTCTAAGGGATGATTCGACTACGTGTTTTTCCTTAAAATTTTGATATAATTTAAAAAAGTAGTCCTCATGAGGTCTAATAGGTTTGAAAGGAATAAAATTGTTTTTCTTCTCTTCCTTAGTGGTTTAGGGAATAGAAAGGACAATTTTCCATCACTTTCACTCAAGAACAAACCCTTGAGATCTCTTTGCAAAGGAGAAAGAGATCTTGCAAGAGGGTTGTTCTAAGGGATGAATATGATCTAATAAGGGGTTCACCACCAATTTTAGACTTGGAAAAGATAATGAAATTCTATATGAAATTAAAAACCATAATTGAATACAAACTAGCACTAAATGACCTAGAAAGGTGAATGAAACAACACAAAAAACTACAAAACAAAATGTGTGCACCTAGAAATTTGGAGAAGGTTGAATGGAGGTCTATATCATTGAAAAATCTAATTTTAATATTGATTGGGACTTATTTTCCAAGCTGGGTGAATCAATCTTGTTTCTAGGAAATTGTGTAGGAACGGGTTTCAGACAAAAGGGTATATGAATCTGCAAAATCCTAAAAATTAACTGGAAGTGAGACTCATTCGTCAAAAGTAGAAAATCAATCCAATTGGGATTTTCTACAACTTTAAAGGCCGATCCTACTCTTCTTTGTCTTCTCAATCCTTCTTGATTGGTTTTTGGATCCGAAACTATAATTTGCGACCTATGGGTGATCTCTGAGTATGTCCTACGATTGATGGAAATTTTGACAACTTTGAGTGATTTGTAACTTTTCTCCAATATTGCTCCTTAGGAAATCTGCAACCTAGACCTAAAAATCACACGCAAAGGATAGGGAAAAATTTTGTTGGATTAGTGGATAGGGTTTTTCCTTGGTCAAACCCCTTGTTGGTAATTAAACCTTGAAATAAAAGAAAATAAGAATGGAGAATGATGAATGAACAAATGATGATGTTGCAACTCACCAAACCCTTCAATAAAGTGTTATAAATATGTTTGAGATGGCTCCAATGGATGTAGATCTTTATCTTTGGTTGAATGAAGTTCATCTTGAATGAAATAATTTCTTGAATCATAAAATCCTACATCACGTTTGTTAGCACGAAACCAAACATGATGCATGTAATATTTGACATGATGATTGATTATTGAAGAATGCTATTGAATGCTTGATAATATGCCATTGTATGCTGTTGAATTCTCTTGTGAACTAAATTTTCTAGTACGAATGCTCTCATAAAATTATTACGTGAAAATGATTGAAAGAACCTTGTATTTATACTCAATTATGAAAGAATTCTTGAAATTAACAAACTACAAGTCTACATCAAATCTAGGAGAATAAAATCTCACCATAATTTGAAATAATTTTGATTTTGGGCCACACGAGACTCATTTTCCCAAGATGATGAATGAGTCTCAACAGGCATAATGTATAGGACCAAAAATCAAAAGTTCTTAGAAATGTGTGAAAACCGGTTTGGGGCAAAAAGATCTAGGTGGGACCCATTCCCCCAAGGTGGTGAATGAGTCCCAGATCCCTAAATTTGAGCCACACAAGCCAAAAACACCTTATTATGATTGGTTAATGATTGGTGTCAAGCTTATTCTCGAGAAGATGCAATAAATGAGGCTTGTGGATTCAAAATAGAGCCAATTAAAGCATAACAAAGCCCAATTATTAATGATAAGCCTAGAGAAATATGAAAGTGTGTTACAACACTTTACAACACTCCAAATAATGCAATATTAAGATTAATTTTGATTAAAAAGAGGTTTATTAGGTTGATAAGACCTTAGAGAAGTGTGAAAGTGAGTTAGAACACTTCACAACATGTTAGCAAGGTACCATTAAATCCATTAGTTGACAAGGGCCCAAGATCTAATGCAAATGTTTCAATCACATTACAACACTAAATCGAGGAAACATTAATCCTAACCCAACAAGAAGGGCCCAAACAAGTGTGAAAATTTCTTGACGAAATTTTTCGACACTACAAGGTTCAATAGGCTTGAGAAGAAATAAATCAAATGAAAAGTTCCCTCGAGAAGATACAAGATTAAAGCCACTATGATGCACAATAAAGATTCCATTTCCAAAGGAAACATTTAAAAATTTATGCACAACTAACAAGACACCATTCATGGAGTGAAGCCATGAGTAGCCTAACTTCACACGAAATTGGTCTAATGGCAGGATGATGGTGAATGAGACATTCAATGTTTTTGTTCCAACTTTCAAAGGGAGTTTTATCAAGCGAATCATAGGACAAGGAAAACCATTATGCATTTTGATCCATGCTTTCGGTTTTTCATACCTATCTTGATAGATCTCATGCAAAAATAGGAATTCTTCAGTAATTACATTCTCTACACAGATGAGATCAATTAAAATATCCTATTAGTAGGTTTGTCATTGATTCTTCTAGCTATGTAAAGAGGACCATATGGTGCATGTTTAAGTATATCTTTTTGTGAGAAAGCAATATCAAGAGGCATTTTGGTTGAGCCCTTATAAGGTTTGGCTTTGATAAATGCTATTATTTAAGTTTGTTCATCTACATTTTTATCTTTAATGTTTTCATCATCTGTGTCAACATTTATCACATCATTATTTGTTTCACTAGCTTTGACAAGTGAAATAGTGTGTTTCGGCATGAGATTTATAAATATTTGTAAGGTTTGGTTAGGAGGAGCTCTATACTTATTACCTTGATCATTCACACCTCCAATTCGAATATTATTAGAATCAATGAGGTCTTGCACAAGATGTTTAAGCTGCTTACAATATTTTGTATCATGTTTATTTTGTTGGTGGTAATGACAATACGAATTTGGTTTAAAGACTATGGGTAGTGGTTTATTAGGATCAAGATATCTAATAGGAGGTAGGGAAAGAATATTCTTTTATATGAGCTACAACATGATATTATGAAGGGTATTAGGTAGAGGAGTAAATTTTCTATTCTTATCCCCAAAGGAAAAAGGGTTTGTTGTCTTAATGGCAACCACTTGGTTAACAGTTTTTGGATTTTGTTAAGGGGAATTAAGTTGTAAAATGACCCTATTTTACTTCTTGAATGATTGATAACTATTTTGAATTGCGGATTAAAACTTTTCAGGATGAATTTTGATAATCACAAAGGACTATACATAATTGTGTGAAGGATGAGAATTTCAACATCTCAAGCTTATTTTGGATTTTTTTTTTGTAAATTGGCAATAAAAATTCATCGAAGGGCTACATCAAGAATGTTAATATTTATTTGTGAATAAAGAATTTGATATCTCGCTATGAAATTAGTCACTTTCTCATAATCCTTTTTTTTGCATGTTATTAAATCAACTAGGGTCATTTTGGGACCCATGTGAATGTGGAAGTGATTGTAAAAGGAATCAATAAGCTCGTTGAATGAGTTTATTAAATTTTTTGATAAAGAGAAAAACCACTCTAAAGCAGTATCCTTTAATGACCTAGGGAATAGTTTAGCCAAGAGTTTATCTTCAAAGATAAAATCACTACATAAGGTTGTATAAGCAGACACATGGCTAACATGGTCTCCTTTCCCATCATATTTCTCAAATCTAGTAACTTCTATACCTTGTGGAATTTGTGCTCTCAATATCTCTAGGGATAACAAATTGGTTTTGATGTATTGTGAAGGTTGACCAATGTTGTTTTGATTTAGGGTTGCAACTTGTTGTTAGAGGTATGTCATGCTTTGAAAAAGTGTGTTAATGATGCCATCATTGGTATTAGTGTAAGGTGGAGGGGAATAAGGTGGAGTGGTTTATGTATGTGGAGGGCAAGTGAAATGTAAATTTGTGAGGGAGGATGGTTGAGGAGATATTATATTGGAATACAAAAAGCTAGAAGTATTCCCTATGGAAATGCCTAAGGAAGTGTTCAAATTGCTAATAGGTTGGATTGTTGTGGTAACATGAGTACTAGTGTATGTTGGGAAAGAAATTGGTATTGTAGAAGGAGGAATTGAAGTTCCACCTTGGCTTTGGGTATACACCAAAGCTTGAGTACAATTAGTGATGGTAGGGATGGTGTTGTTAGCATTATGCACATTGGTTGTAGGAATTGAAGTCGTGGGAAATGAGGTATGCATGGGATGATCTAAGGGGGTTGATTATCAACAGTATTAGGAAAAGAACTAAAAAACCCAAGATCCATGGGGAATGGTATATTGTGGGATGACATAAGTTTTGAACTACATCTCATAATATTATTGCTAATAAGACACCAAGTTGTAAATCTCATACAAGTTCTACAAACTTGGTGTGCAAACACAAAATGGAAAGAGGATTAAAATTAAATGTAATAGAATGTGTGAATATAATTTTGAGATTCTAAATAAGGAAATTTGTTGATTACACTATGCAACAATCTGAAAATGAAATGTTGTAAATGCAATTTTGAAATAAAAAAATGCACTAAATGTACCAAATTAAGCTAGATCTAATGAAATGAATGAAATAGAAAATTAGGAAATTGAAATAGAAATTTGAAAGCAACAATCAAAATAACAACATTGAATATTTTAATTTTGAGAAATACAGATCAATACCTAGATTAGGGTTTTGAAGCTGATTTTTATAGATTTTCAAGTCTTTTCTAATGATTTTTCAGATTTGGGTCTGCTATAGTAAGTTTCAGGTTTAATTTTTTGTAAATGCAATATGAAATGCAAGTTGAAAATGTGAAAAAATGATGAACTAAAAGACCTAGTTTGATATGCAATTTTTGTTTCAATGTTGAAATACAAGTTAATATGATGTATATGATATACAAGATGACTAATTTTTTTATTATTTTTCAAATTTAAAGAATGCAAATAATGCAATCCTAAAACCCTAGATGAGATATAAATTTGAATGCAAAATAAACACCCTAAATAAGATCTAATTTAATGAAAATGAATGCAAATGAATCGAAGATCTAATCTAAGATGAAAAGGAATCCTAAAATCAGAAACTAAAATGTCTAAAAAGGTCAGATTCACCAAAATGAAACAAAGAAAAAATGGGGTGTGGGATCCAAGATTGATTAACCAAATGGATGCACCCCAATTCTTCTTTTAGTTTCACTCAATTATGAGGGTAATAATGCATAAATGAATGAGAAAAAAAAAACTAATTGATATAATAGTGAAAAGGTAGGTTTTAAGATGGTAAGATGCTATGTACTTGTTGTAAAAAGTGTTTTTTTGCTCCTCATTAAGGACTCATTTGCCCAGTGGCGAATGGGTCTCGGCTAGGGTTCTAAGAAATAATTTTTCGGGTTTTCTTCTTCAATGTTTGAAACTCCAAACTCCAAGTGTTCAACTCTCGAAAGTCAGAAATGAATTTTGAAGAAGACTTTATGTGATTTTTAAAGAAAAATGACAACATTGACAACTTTGACAACTTTTTATAACTTTGGCTCTCCAATTAATCTTCAACCCAAAACCTGCAATCACACATCAAGAGAAGAAATTCTTTATTTTTGTAGGGAATAGGGATTTGACTTGGTCAAAAATTGTTTCCGTAATTAAACCTTGGAATGAAACAATGCATAAAAGGAAAGATTAATGAACAATAATGTGTAACAACTCACCAATCCTCAATTGAACCTTGGATTGAAAATCTGGAACTTATCATGAAGTGGCCTCAATGAGTGTAGATATTGATCATGAACTTGACATAAGATAATGGTTTTGAACACTTGAACTTGATCACCAATGTTGCATCATCACATTAGTTCAACAACATGCATGACTTTGACATGATGAAATGGATCCTTGATTGCTACAATAAACTTTACTAATTTTTCTCGTGAATGCCCTTGAATTCTCTATAATGATCTTGTGAAGGTACTCTTGATTACTTATGAATATCTAGTATTGCTTATATGAAACTATGTGAAATAACCTTGTATTTATACATATCGTACTCTTAGTTATTGAAATTCAAATAACACAAGTCAACATCAGATCTAGGATTTGAAATCATTAAAATACCACCATAAATATATCACATGGGGGAGAGGGGTCCTAGGGTTAAGTGGGGACCCATTCACCATATGAAAAATGGATCCTAGCATACTTAACTAGGAAACACTTCGAGGATTATGAAATGATATGCAAAAAGTGGTTCCTAGGACCTAGTGAGGACCCATACGCTAGGTGGCGAATGGGTCCTAGGTCACTAACCTATGACACATTCCTTGTAAAATTAAGTATTGTGTAGTATTATTTAATATTTTTGGGTTTTATCGCTTAGAATCTATAATTAATTAGGATTGGATTTGAATTAAAGGGGCCAATTAACCTCAATTAATTATGAAAGCCCTAGATTATATGAAAGTGTAAAGATACGTGCTTTACAACACCTTAATTAAGGCACCATTAAGTCCATTTTAATATTAATTATTCCGTCCAAGTTAAGTGTGAAAAGGGGATAATTTTTTCTATACTACAAAGGCTATCATTATTGTATATTAGTCATGATTTTTTTTGGGGAAATTTTTCTTTTTCTATTAAGATGGGGAGGTATTTTTTGTATTATCCACAACACACTTGAATATTTTTAAGATTGTGAACCCTTATCTCTTATTTTTGACTCTTAGTCTTAATTCATCTTTCTTATTCTGATCTACTAAAGGAATTTAACCTAAGTTGTGTCACCATTGAACTATTCGACCCATGGTTTGTGTTCACTTTTAGTTGTATAATTGGGTATTAATGGAACCCCTTTAAAAATTCTTGGTTCTATCATGAAAATTTGTGAAAAATCTGGCTTGGTCCCTTATTTTCTAGTTTTAGGTCATGTTCTTGTAACTGTTATAGGGTTTTACCTTCATAAAATTTCCAAAATTTCGTATAAACCCTTGATCGTTTTAAAATTGCATTGACTTGTCTTTCATGTTCCCGATCATCTTTGTTGTCACTTGTGCCATCATGTTTGTTGATTTACTGACCCCTATTCTTAGGTTGATGGTTGTCTTATATATTTTCAGAATAAAGCTTTGTATGAGTCGTCTGATTGAAGGAATTAATCTCGGTTGTTCCTTGTATACTTGTCCTGGTTTATTACTTTTTATTTTATTCATATGGGTTGGCGGGCCTTGGCCACGTGTCTGGTATAATGGTGGACCCAGTATCCTTGGTAAGGATGATTGGCTCATTTCAAAGATTATCGACGGTTGATTAATGGAGGACGTAGCCATATCCTCACCGCTCCCTGCAAGCCCGTCTTGTTTTATTCAGTAGTATTTTAAAGACACAGGCTATTAGGTGATGGCCACGTGGTACCACTTTATGGTGGGGCCCTAATCCTCATGGAGTAATGGAAGTTGTTCGAGTCATAATCAATGGAAAATTGTATGGCATGTGTTCTAATTAGGACCTTTCCCCACGCGCTCGTATATTTTCAGCATTAAGGAAGAATGGTCACATGGGTTGGCAGGTGGAATAACATTTGTCATTTTGTTTGATCTATTGGACCTTGGGAAATTGTGTTTTTCTCTGTATAGAGTGAAATTTATGGTTGATGGTAGGTGATGTTGATTAATTCTGACCACTCCCCACCATCTCGTGTGGGCCCCGCCTATGTCTTGTATCTTTTGACGGGCACATGAGCAAGTGCCACGTAGATTACTTCTATAGTTCTAATAAAGGTGGATGTAGTTGGAGATAGTAGCCGAGATTGTTCCAAGGTAAAAATAGCACTAAAATTAGAGCTAATTATTTAACATGCTTGTGAGACTGATAAAAAAATTTAGAGCCATCAAATCTATTATAGGCTGGTACACGTGGGAAAGTCAAATTGAAGTAAGCTATGGTACAAACAGATATGCTGAAGATAAATCATGATCATTCCCCGTTGTCCTGCTATGATGAATTACAAGTGAGTTATTTTCTATGGGCAGGCGGGTAAATGTGACACGACATGTATGGTTGGAAAATTAAGCATATGATTGACATGCAAGTTAAGGAAATACTTAAGTCTCTTGATATGGGACAAGTATCAAATGCATGTGCTTAATTTTGTCATCATTAATAAGCTGGAATTTCTAATTGTTGATTTGGTTCAAAGTTTTGATCAATGGTTGAGATTTAAAAAAAGGTTAGTTGATTGATAATGCTCTCACATAAGCTCTCCTAGAAATTTAATGCAGACGCACACCAATTGCTATACTTAATAAGGATCACTTACTTGATTTTCTCACTATCCAATTGAGAAAAAAAATCTATGGTTTGTGTAAGGAAGTGATTTCGAGGTAGTCATTTCTGAGTGAGTTGGTAATTCTATTTGGAGAACTTTTGTAGAAGAGTTGAAAATGAAATGAAATGTGAAATTTATTCTAGCTGAGTTCTTCTTGCTCCCTTGACTTACAAAAGGGATTCTAAGGTTGCATAAAAAAAAGAGGGAGCGATCAGGAGGTCAAGCAGTCGATAAGTAAATAGCTACTTATTTTCAAGGGAAATAGATACAAGAAAATGGATACTAATATTCACAGTAACATGTTTTAGAAACAATTCAGCTGATATATGTTTTGGATAAGCAATACAGATGAAAAGGTAATATAAAATTTCTTCATATTTTCTCTCCTTCATGCAAATTATACAAGCTATAAATATGATAATCAGTGGTTATCTTGTTTATCTTTGTTGAGTCCCAAAGGATGTGTTGTTTCATTCTTTCTTGTTCATTCAAGGAATGTATGTAAATACTTGAATTTAGTAGTAGCTTTGGTATATTCTGTGTATAAGGATGTTAGTAAGAAGTTAATTACGAGTATAATTGGTGGGAATATTGTAAGGAAATATCTCTAAGGGCATAGGTAATTTTTTTAAAATATAGGGTTGATTATATAATCATATAGGTTTATGGTTTGACTCTGTTTCTTGGAATATGGCATTGGCCTAGTTTAATATTCGTGCTCTCTTTCGGTAACCGAGTTGACTAAAGATCACACAACATAATTAAATTGTTCTCCAAGTGTTTCACTAGGTGTGTATGAAAGTTAATGGGATCATATATTCTCTTGTTTAAGTTAATCATTATTGTGGAAGTTTTCCAAACTTTTAGGGTATGGTTCTTTTAAACATATAAGGAGAACCATTTGTTTGCTCTATGTTTTGATACTTTACACACTAGTATCTAGGAACATAGTTGTTTCAGGATTACCCTCCCTAGTCCAACAGAGCCTAAAGAGAAGAAGTATAGATCCAAAAGTCTTTACTTATGTGTTGGCCAATCCTTGTACCCTTACTAATAATTGTTCTTGGCATTTTCATAGGTTTGTGGTGAGACTAAGTTTGGTTCTAAAAAAATAACCAATAGGTACCAAAGTTCATTGTTTTATTTATAGGAGTATAAAATACCTTGGTTCCTATAAAATTATCATTTCAAACATGACACTTAAAATTTTAGTTAACTTGGTCATATTTTATCATTTACTTTGTCATATTTGAGGTTGTATCAAAGGAATTTGTTTAATTATATTTAATTGAGTCTCTAGGTTCTTTCTAGAGACTCCTAGTTGTATGTTGGATTTGGGAATGATGGACTTGGGGCATTGGATGTTGGATTTATACTTTTTCATCCCAAAATTTGGAGTAGGGGGTATGTTAACATGAGTTGTGTTATGTATAGTTCCCCCAAGTGGCATACTAGTGTGCATTTGTTGCGAGGTGGGATGGTTTGGTGGAAGTGTGTTATGGACATGACCTTGAGTTTTTATTTTTCCTCTTCTAGTTTGGAAATTTCATAACCAACATGAAGCTTGACACTATTTTGAGCAAGTGCTATAAAGTATCTATCAGGATCTACTGCAACAAGCTCATCTCTGATGCGTAATATCCTAGGATCTTCAAAATAAATTGTATCAATTTCTTATTAAGAAAGACCTTGTTCCACCTTATTCAATGTAATATTGGAAAATATATTTGTATCTTGATGTTGTGACATAGGTGGTTGGTTTGAATATGAGCCAAAATTCATGGTGCTAGTAGGATTAAAATTGGGGTTATTTGAGGGATCCATATCATTTCATTTCTTTTGTGACCTATTGAGGATCATATAATACTTATATTTTGAGATGAATGCAATTAAGGATGGAGATGCAAAATGAAAATTAATCTAGGCTATGTTTTTGGGATTTTTTGGATATAAAGATACAAGATGGAAATGCAACTATGAATATGTTTGAAATGCAAAGTGCTAAATTAGACTATTACTATGTTGTAGGATATGCAAATTTAAACCTTAAAAAGGGAATGCTGAGAAAACTATAATGAACCAAGGTAAAAAATATAAATTCCAAGACCTCAAGAGGATTATAACCAAGATGGTTAGGATGATTGAATAAAAGGTGAACCTAAACTAGACACTTGAGTTTTAGGACCAAATTTAGAATAAGATAGATGAAATATGACAAGGTAAAGGCACTCAAATATGTGACTATGGTATGATCAGAGACCTCTTATAAGCTTCCTCATTGCAAGACCCAAAGGTGATGATGGATGAACTAAGCTAAAAAAATGCACACTAGGAGATGCAATATTAACTAAGTAAAATGGTAAAATGTGCTAAATAAATAATGTAAAATAAATAAGTCTTGAGTCTAAATGTATGGTAACTATCTGAAATGAAATTCAAAGTTGGATGCATAGATATATCCCCAAAAGTCAATTTTTTATTTTGACATATGTGGTGTACAACCCAATATATGCAGTGTAGTATCAATCAATTGTAGTCCACATAAAATGCAATTTTTTGGCTTTCCTAAGAATTTTGATAGTTGCAACATAATTTTTGACAATTATGGTGTAGTATTAGATAGTTTTCTAAGTGGTTTTCTATTTTGTGTAATTTTTAGATTTGATCATAAAACACAACAAACACTTAGAAGACATATTTGGCTGATTTGGCTCTTTGACTCTTGAAAAATGAAGTATCTTGCAATTTTTCTTTGACAAAACTTACTAGGCCTTGGTTTAGAAATACTTTAAGAAATCACAACCTAGATAGTAGTAATCGGTTATCTACTATTATGGGCCTACAAACCTTTCAGTGTTTTTAAATAAGAGGAAATGTAGTGGGGAACTAGGTATGCCAAGGTCATTTACCACCTTAATACCCCTCACTTTGAAAGGATTAAATCTAAGCAAGGAACCCAATCACCTCAACCAAGAACTTCATGTGGTAATTAACTTCTTGTGATGATGCTATCATGATGAACCTTCTATCTTGATCTCTTAAATGGGGGATTAATTCAGTGGATCACTTTTTGAGATTTTAGTACTCCTAATCATAGTACTATCTATATTATTGACTTCATAGATATTGATTGATTTTGTGTATATTGGTTGTGTAATGTTCATATTTTCACTCATGTAGTGTTTTGTATCTCTAATCTTGATCCACCTATCTTAGATATTCATTGGTTTTAGTAGACACCAGTTCATCATCGGTAGAGTTTACAACTTCAACATTCCTTGGGAGTTCTTCTTCATCATGTTCCTATTATTGAGGGACATATTTTTAGAAGTTCTTAAGTCCTTCTAATTCTCATTTTTTGGAGAGGAGTTTTGTTCCCATTGGGTTTTCTCTTTTACTCCAATTTATGAGAGAATACATTATACATGGGTATCTAACATGGCCTCTAGTCAGGACCCATTTCTATCTATTTACACTTTTTTAATCTCCCAAAGTATCACTTAAGGTGGGGTATTAGTGTGAATAATTTATGTATTCATTATACATAAGTGTATTTAGGGCGATGAGGTTACAAAACATCTTGTTTAATTGAATGTGCAATTTTTAAGCCTCTTAAGGTTACCAAGTTATTTGGTTAACCTCATGCACATAATTTTTTGATGTTAGAAGTCTTTCCATCTCACCTCAAAGGTCACTCAAAACTTGGCACACAAGGTTGATGACTTGGTCATAGAGTTTGTTGGTTTGCACACTCCAAGTGTTCCTAAAGGTTGACACCTATAGGACACTTTTCTACTCTTTTCTGCCACTTCATGGGGCACTGTCAATCCACCTCATCAGTGGATGGATTGCATCAACCTTTCCTATATATGTAAATATTTATAATCAATGTATATTGGATGAACTAAATACAATATTTAAAATTGCATTTTGAATATTCAAAATTGAAAATAAAATGTAAAATAAGGCAAAAAATTGGGAATGTGGAGGGGCACGAGGACCTTTAGAAATCATTGCAATTATGAGAATGTGAAACGAAATGTAGAGGATGATGTAGAGATAGTAGGAAACCACAAACTAGGAAAAATTGAGTGCAAGAAATATCAAAGGAGCTATGATTGTATGTAGTGGTAATTAAAATTTAAATTGAAAATAGTAAAAGGAATAGTGCATATCAATAGAGGTTATGCTGGAATGAAGAAGTTAAAAGGGAGAGTAGTGAGGCTGCAAATGAAGAAGTTTCAGTTTTAATTGAAATAATAATACATAGATAAGGTTGCAAGGGTTGCATTGGAGATAATGCAGGACATGGTAGATATGTTGCGTGCATACAAATAATGTAATGAAGTCAAATTAAAAGATGTAGGGGTGTGAAGGCTTGAGGAGGAGGTTGTGGCACATCAAGAGGGAGAAAACAATAATATAAGTCACATTATATAGAGAGAGGTTGGGTAAGTGCAAGAAGTTGGGTCCACAAAATGTTCAAAAAGTGAGTATTTTTTCTAATTTTTAGAATTTGTCATAGTTGGATTCAAAATTTGAAAAACTTACACATTGAATATTAAAAAAAATCAGTAATATGAAATTTAGTATTTTGAGTCTAGTTTTTAAATGTGTAATTTATTCTAATACCTAGATGATATAAAATATTTTTTAATATGCATGTATAAAAACCACTTTTTAAAAGTCACTTTTTTAGGACCATACCATGCACATGTACGGACACCATAATCTAATGTAAATAAAATTAATTTTCTAATTCCTTTTGGTGAAAGATGTGTATTAAATAGTGAAGATTGATGAGGATATTTTTTAATCATTTTTTTCTAATTTTTTTTAACTTATTAATTTTTTATTGGCCCTAATAGCTGGTTTTTAAAAACCTTGTGTACAAACACCATAACTTGACCTAAACTTATCATATTTTGAATTTGATTTTTTTCATTATGTAGAGAATTGTTTATATATTGATGTCATGTAATTTTTTTGACAAGAAAATTAACAAATTAAGAGTTATTAAAAAAATATGTAAACTTGACATTTCAAGTTTATTGACCAGCTTCATCATAAATTAATTAAAAAATAGAAAATTTAATGCAATTATAAAAATAATTACATATTTTAAAACAAGACAATGTCATCTATAATGGGTTTTAATTTGATAAAGTAATTTTGAAAAAAACCTCATCAGCTATATTGCCAAAGTTAGTATTTTTTCTTAAACCTACCATGACCATGTACTTGTAGGTTCAAGGCTAAGTGTTGGGTTACCATGCCTTTTTTGAGACTAAATCCAAATTAAAAACATTTATTGTGAGTTTCAAACTATTTGGAATGAGCACCCACTTTAAAATGGGTACCTATTCTAAAAAATGACACCTCCTCTGAATGTGGACCCAACTTCTTGCACTTAACTGGCTATGATTTTTGAAGTTGTGAGAAGATAGGAAAAAGAGGTGCTATGGAGGGCTCAGGGGTGTACACCACATGAGGAAGAATATTAATGCAAGCTACATGAAGGAAAATAGGGGATCATGGGAGGTTGAATAAGACCACAGCAAAATTTTGAATTTGTAAAATGAACAATGAGAAGTGAATAAATAAAACTCAATTTGTGATGTTATTGAAATCTATAGATAATAATAAAAGTGTATGTTTGTGAATTTAAATTTTCTACCATCACTTTGGTGTAATTGGATTGGTTGTGATTGACATGTGCAATTTTTAATTTAATATTGAATTGGCTATAACTCTATGAATTTGTGTAAGGATTGGCTTTGATAGCGAAAGAGTTTTTTCACTTTTTGTTAGTATATTTTATGTAAATTACGTTTTTTTTCAAATAAATCATCTTCTAGATAAGATTAGGATCAATAAGATCAAAGTAAATTAATTGAAGTATTTTTTCAATTCAATTATGTTTTAAATATATTCATTTGTTTAAAACTTGCAGATCCCATTACCATTCCTAAGTCCTCTACTAAAACCATTATGTTCCCTAAGTTTGCTTAACTAAACCCTAAACCCCATTTACCAAGAATACATAAATCCTAATTCCTAAATGTTATTGAGCTAAATCTATGATTAGATGTTTTGGCTAAATTATCTTCCACTAAATTAACTAATCAAATTCTTTCTACTATATTTTTGTACCTTACTTTCCAAGTGCATCTATGAAAAACCCTCTAGGTCCTATTTGGAACCCTCCCCCAATGGAGACATGTGTAATTTGACTATCCTTGAAACATCCCTAATCCTAAAGCCTAAGTCTTACACCCTAAAATCTAACCCCTAATTTCCTTAAATATTATAATTTGAGTTAAATCGACAAACATAAATTACGAATTTAGAATGTATTGTATACAACATAAATAAATAATAATTAAGTATTAAAGTTGTAATTGTTAAAAATAAATTATAGTAAATTAAGGACTTGTGAGAGTTTCTTATATACCGTAGAATCCTATGTTCTCTAAATCTTAAACCTTAAATATTATTGAGTTTTAAATCTACATGTTTTTTTACTTATACATGATTAAATATTTTATATTAAATGTTTGTATATTTCTATATATCCATGCTCTATTTTTTGCACTACACTTATCATTTTGATCATTTCTTTCAATATTTTAGAGTAGGTGTGGGTGTAATGGAATATATCAGCACAAAATTTATTAAATATCATTAACTCACCTAATTGGGTGTTAATTTCTTCATTAATTTTTTTATATTTATTCAGGCATCCCACAATAGTGGATATAACCCTTTAGAGACTTTTCTTTTCTACCTCCCATGTGTTATGCCTAACATTTCTTTGGTTATTAGATCATCCATTATTTATAAGTGTCTTTCCACCTTATCATAGAGTGGTGTGGTTGACTCTACTACTCTAGCTCCATGATTATGTATGATGAAAGTAGAAATTACTCTTACTATTTTCATTTTGGTAGTGCTTTGAACAAATTCATAACTACCTTAAAGTTGTGAACCCCTAAACCTGCAATTGCACGAGAACAACAAACAAATCAATGTGTTAGATCAAATACAAACAAGAATGAAGGATTCCCCATGAAATCCATTTGCTAAAGCTTAAACTAGGAAAATGAAGAACAAACTAAATAAATGAAAGTAAAATCTTAATTATGTGAGAAAACTAGTGATCCCATGGGGGAATTGGTGTCAATTGAAGTGTTGGAATTGACCCTTTCCCAACTCCTAAATTGCAATTTTGATGTGTAGATTGATCAAATATCTCCAATGAGATTTGAGCATAACCTAGCTATGAAATTATGAAAACTATGAATGTGTGGAATGATGTGCACAAAATTATCTCTCAATGTCAAGAGAGTAACTTTGCATAAGATTGTGGATGAAGAATGAGGAGAGAAGCCTCCAATTTATAGATTTTAATTTGGAAGAAAGAGCAAGATTTGGGCAATGTGGGACTAACTTTCACCCAATGGTTGAATACCACTTATCACAAGGTGAATGGTTGATGGTTGTGAAATTTTTGATTAAAGTGCCCATAAATGCATAAATTTGAATTTTGAAATGTTGAAATGACAAGGTGGAGAGAGAGTCAAATAGAGTTATGACCACTTGGCTCAATGCAAAAGGACTTGTTGGATGAAATAAATGCCTTGTTGGAAGGACTAAGTCCACTTTGGATTCAAATTCAAACTTGAGGGAATATTCCCCTTTTATGCCATGTGAGGGAAAATAGAGATTTAATAAATGAATTAAATCTATTTTCATGTGCAAGTTGCATTCTCTAGAGGATTTTAGTGACGAGGATTAACTTAATCAATATTTTGATTAATTTAATGAGAGATTAGATGATTTGACAATTTTGACTCAAATTGATGAATTGATTTAAATTAGAATTGAGAGGAAATGATTAATTAAATAAATGATTTTGATTTATTTAACTAAGTGGGAAAATGTTAGATTAAATCAAATACGGTTTAATTGATTTAATTTAATAAGAGGACTTTAGAGACTTTAATCAAATAAAATGATTTATTTGATCAAATAGAGGTATAAGGTTAATTAAATTAAATTGATTAATTTAATCAATGGAAGAGAAAGACTTAATCCAATAAATAATGATTTATTAAATTAAGAGACAAAAGATGATGAAATGTTGATAGTAATCAGGATCAAGTGTGTCAAACTGAATTTGTACATTTTCCATGTCTACAAAAGTCGATAGTGGTGGGACCATATTTATTTCTTCTTTTACGCTCTATAGAATCAAAACACATAAGAATACCTATGTCTATTATAGTTATTTGTTACATGGTCCCATATTGAATAGTTATTCCTACTTTATTTAAAGATGAGGAAGTTGGTGAAGAAGTTTGATGTAGAGGACTAGGTAGATCATAAGGTCTGGGACTTGGTGGAGGATATTTTTCCAGTCGTACTATATATTTTGAGGTAGTGTGTTTATATGGAGAAGTCAACACTTATGTTATATATAAAAATTAGGAAAATCTAGGAGATAAAATGACAAAAACAATGAACAATGCATAATCTTCTTCTCTATGCTAAATCTTCCTATTCTTTTCGACATAAGCTTTAAGCTTTTCTCTTTTATTTTAATTTATATGATTAAATATTTAATTATGTACCTTCATAATGAAAGAAAATATAGATAAAATTTTATGTTTAATATTTCTAGAAACAAATCAACTAAACGTATGAAGGGATCAATAAACAATATGTATGGACACTTGTCTCGACTTCCATAGTTACCCTTTGTGAACAACATGAAAATTATTCCAACATATGCTAAATTACAGATCAATTATATATCGATACAATATTTTTTCAATCAATGACCATAATTTTGATCAAAATCTATCAAATCAACCACCTAAATTATATTTGAATTGGACTCTTAAAGCTAAAATCAAACTCCAAATTGCAACATGAAACTAAAATCAGACCACAATGAAAGAAAACCAAATTAGACTATTTTTAGGTAGTACAAATAGCTCATTTTCCAAAGATGTTCCTACAACAAACATATTAGGTAGGAAATTCATGAGCATAGCTCACAAAAGTGGATTTGAGTGATAAAATCACCATTCACTATTGTAAACAATTTGGAGTAATATCCATTGTTGTAACAAGTACATAGATTCCACCCTTCTTCCTCTTTTTCCAACATCTTGTCAGAACAACTCTCACCCTCCTCTCACAACTCTACCCTACTTTCTTAGATTCCCTCTCATGGATTAATGTCCACCATAGAATGTCCTCCTCCATGAAATAAAATCTCCATTCTTCTCCTCTTTCACGGGTTTTGACCCACCAACATCCACCTACAACATCCTCTACCATTTCTATACACAACCATGTAACATGTACACATAGTTTTTCAGTTGCATCTTCTAAGTTTCTACTTTTACAAACAAATTAAAATCTACACTCACCTTTTTCTTTTCCACAGCTACAACATTATCCTTCACTATGATGTTGTCTTCAACTACAACATCATATTTCTCTCCTTTCATTGTGATCTTCTCAAACCATTTACCCTCTATCGCTGAAATTTATGCCAACAAATCTTCTTCACCTTCACCATTCCCTACAACCTCTTTGCTTCTCACTTCATTCTTTTCTTCCTTGTAGTATAAAAAAATGCATCCCTTTACATTTTCACACTTGTTTGGGTCCCCCCTCTTGAAATTTGGCTTATTTATGCCTTAATTTGTCCTATTTTAGATCCACTAGCATAATTAAATGCATTTTTCTAAGGATAATCCCAACATTCAATAAACACCAAATCATAAATTAATGTTCTTTGTTATGTGTTCCAGAGCTAGGGATCTGGGACTCATATGCACCTTTGGGCGTATGGGTCCCACCTAGGTCTCAGGACCTAATTTTAAATGTTACATTGAACAAGATACTTCTTGAAATCTATGTCCTAGGTTTAAGACACTTGGACTCATACGCCCAACTTGGTATATGAGTTTCGCATTAACCTAGACCTTTTTTAATTAAAATTCTTGGTAGGATTTTATTATTCTAGATTTGATGTTGGCTTTTAGTGTTGTAATTTTAGGAAATTTGGCATAAACAAGTATAAATACAAGGTAATTTCGTATAATTTCTCCGAGAAAATTCAAGTGATCTTATGAGCATTCAAGTGAGAATTTTACAAGAGAATTCAAGAGAAATTTATCAAGCATTTGGAGCTATATTCAAGATTCAAGAATCATTTCAAAGTATTCATGCATCATGTGTTTTTGTGAGCTAACATTTGTGATGTAGGTTTTATGATTCAAACAAGAATTTAAGTCAAGCATTCAAGCATTCAATCAAGAGTCGAGATCCACATTTATGCTATCCATTTCACACAAGTTTGCAGCCTTCATTTCAAAGGTTTGGTGAGTTTAAAAATTACATTTGGGTAAGTGCACCAATCTGTGACACAATTTTGGCTCTTAAGATGCCACTTTTTTTTCTTCTGAAATTAGCAAAATCTGATTTGCATGAGAAATTGAAGATAGTTATTCTCAAAATTTCAAGATGTGGCAAGAACAAAAGTTGAAGTGCTCCAAGTCTAGTTTCTAAGATGCTATTTTTTTTTGAAATTAATGAAGATTAAGGGTCTCAAAAAGGGTGGGCCCAAAACAGGTCCTATTTTTATCAAAAAAAATAGCATAGCGCTTGAGGGCTCCCCCCTTTTTGATTGAATTTTTTTTAGAATTTAAAAAATCCCAATAGTGAAAAATTATCTAGCACCATGTAGTTTATCCTCATTCTTTTGGATAATTTTTTTAATGAATATATAATATTTTATGAATTTTCAAAGTGGACACATCCTCAAAAGTTGAAATTTGAGCGTGCTCCCCCTAAATTTTTTGCAAACTAATCGAAATTTGATTATTATTTTTCATCATGTGTAGAATGGAGTCTAGTTTCAAAAAATGTAATTTGTTTCATGTTTCTGTGAACGGGTAAAAATCTATTCTAAAACTAGCACATGTTGGTTTTTGACCCAAAATAGAGGCATTTATAATAGAAGCCATGGATGAAAACCTTAACTAAATCAAAATGAAAAAAGAATTATATATTTAGATAGCTAAGAGAGAGGTTAAAACTATCATAGTTTTTTTATAAACTTGCATTGAAAGACATGCAAATGAGACAGGGAGCACGAATGAAAATATCAGGAAATTGGGAAAATCCTGTCAATTAACACATCCAAAAAAGGACATTTGGCGAGTGCCAAATTTGGCGCTCCCCAAATGTCCTTCTTTGCACATAACCATAATCTCCCCTCTTTGTTCAAAAACTTTGATAATACTTAGAGTGCATAGTTTATGATCGTAGATGGATAGTCGAGGTTTTACCTTTCATATCTTCTCTAACTTGTTACCGCAATTGGATAACTCTTTATCCCTCTAAAGTCTCTATCTCTCAGGTCTCACTCCTTCCCACACAACCTAGACTACTCTCTCAGTCTAATCCCCTCTCTCAAGTCTCTTTCCCTCCCACATAGGTACCAAAATAAATCTATCTCACTCCAACCCCTTTTCTTACTCTCCCTCTCTCTCTCTCTCCCTCTTTGGTCTTTTTGTCTCTCTCACTCCATCTCCCTCTCTTAGGTTGTTATCTTTCTCTCTCTTTTTTCTCTCTCTCAAGTCTCTCCCTCCTACCCCCTCTCCCTCTCTTAGGTCTATCACTCACTCCCTCTATCTCTCCCCCATTCCCTCTCTCTCACTCACTCTATCTCTCTCCCTATCTATCTCACTCTCTCTCGAGTATCTCCATCCCCCATTTCTCTCTCACACACATACACACTCCCTCTCTCTCTCTGACTCCCTCTCTCTAACTCTTTCCCACTCTATCTCTCTCCCCCTCTCTCAGGTCTCTCCCTCCCACCCCCTCTCCCTCTATCTTTCTTTCAAGTATCTCCGTCCTAACCCCTCTCCCTCTATCTCTTTGTCAAGTCTCCCCCCCTACCCCCTCTCCCTCTCATAGTCACTCCCTCTATCTCTCTTCCACTCCCTCCCTATCTCACTCCCTCTATCTCTCTCCCTCTACCTCTCCATATCTCTCAAGTATCTCCCTCCCACCACCTCTCCATCTCTCTCTCAAGTCCCTCTCTCTCTCATGCCCTCTATCTCTCCCAATCTCTCTCCCTCTCTCTCAAGTATCTCCCTCCCACCCCCTCTCCCTCCCTCTTTGTCTCTCAAGTCTCTCCCTTCTACCCCCTCTCCCTCTTTCAGGCCTCTCTTTGTCTCTCACTCACTCCCTCTATATCTCTCCCACATCCTATCTCTCTCTCTCACTCCCTCTAACTCTCTCCCTCTCTCTCAGATATCTCCCTCCCACCCC
The DNA here is from genome assembly GCA_007115665.2 of Sequoiadendron giganteum. Classification (NCBI taxonomy): domain Eukaryota; kingdom Viridiplantae; phylum Streptophyta; class Pinopsida; order Cupressales; family Cupressaceae; genus Sequoiadendron; species Sequoiadendron giganteum. Next base: position 778,147,913 of record CM021102.1, read on the forward strand.
TTCCACTCTCTCTCTCTCCCTCTATCTCTAGTATTTCCCCCAACCCCTCTCTCTATCTCTCTCTCACTCCCTCCATCTCTATCGAATCCCTCTATCCTGAGTACTCCCTCTCACCTGAGTACTCCCTCTCCCTCCCACCCCCTCTCCATCTCTCAAGTCTCTCTCTCTCTCACTCCTTGTATCTCTCCCATCCCTCTATCTCCCACTCCCTCTCTCTCCTCTCTTAGGTCACTCCTTCCCACCCCCTCTCTCCCACTTTTTCTCCCTCTCCTCTCTTGGGTGTCTCCCTTCCACCCTCCCTCCCTCTCCCTATCTCTTAGGTTTCTCCCTCCCTCTCTCTTTCTCTCTCTTTATCTCTATGTCTCTCCCTCTCTCTCTCTCCCACTCCCTCTCTCTCTCAATCCCTTTATCTCTCTTCCACTTTGTCTCTCTCCATCTATCTCTCACTCCCTCTATCTCTCTTCCACTTTGTCTCTCTCCCTCTCTCTCTCACTCCCTCTATCTCTCTCCCACTTTTTCTCTCTCCCTCTCTCTCAGGTCTCTCCCTCCCACCCTCTCTCCCTCTTTCTCTCTCTCAAGTATCTTCATCCTACCCCATCTCCCTCTCTCTCTTTTTCAAGTCTCCCCATCCTACCCCCTCTATCTCTCTTCCACTCCCTCCCTCTCTCCCTCTTCCTCTCTCTCAAGTATGTCCCTCCCACCACTTCTCCCTCTCTCTCTCTCAAGTAGAGGGATTAAGGGTTAAGGGTTTAGGGTTGAAAAATTAAGAGGGTATGAGGGTTGAGAGATTAGGGTATGAGAGTTAAGGGTTGAGGGTTTAGGGATTAAGAGGGTATAGGGTTTCAGGGTTTAGGGTTCAGGGTTCAGGGATTAAGATTGTAGAGGGGTTGAGGGATTAGGGTTTAAGGGTTAAGGGTTGAGGGGTTGAGGGATTAAGAGGGTATAGGGGTTGAGGGATTAGGGTTTAAGGGTTGAGGGTTGAGGGATTAAGAGGGTATAGGGGTTGAGGGATTATGGTTTAAGGGTTGAGGGTTAAGGGTTGAGGGATTAGGGTTTAAGGTTTAAGGGTTGAGGGATTAAGAGGCTATAGAGGTTGACAGATTAGAGTTTAAGGGTTGAGGGTTGAGGGGCTGAGGGATTAAGAGGCTATAGGGGTTGAGGGATTAGGGTTTAAGGGTTGAGGGATTAGAGTTTAAGGGTTAAGGGTTGAGGGGTTGAGGGATTAAGAGGGTATACATATTGAGAGATTAGTGTTTAAGGGTTGAGGGTTGAGGGATTGAGAGGGTATAGGTGGAGGTATTAGGTTTTAAGAGTTGAGGTTTGAGGGATGAGGGATTAAGAGGGTATGGGGGTTGAGGGATTAGAGTTTAAGGGTTGAGGGTTGAAGGATTAAGAGTGTATAGGGGTTGAGGGATTAGGGTTTAAGGGTTAAGGGTTGATGGATTGAGATTGTAGAGTGGTTGAGGGATTAGGGTTGAGTGGTTGTGGGAGTAGGCTTTAAGGGTTGAGAGTAGAGGGGTTGAGTGATTAAGAGGGTATAGGGGTTGAGGGATTAGGGTTTAAGGGTAGAGGGTAGAGGGGTTGAGGGATTAGGGTTTAAGGGTAGAGGGTAGAGGGGTTGGGGCTTTAAGAGGGGTATAGGGGTTGAGGGTTGAGGGATTACGAAGGTATAGGGGTTGATGGATTATGGTTTAAGGGTAAAGAGTAGAGGGGTTGAGTGAATAAGAGGGTATATGGGTTGAGGGATTAGGGTTTAAGGGTAGAGGTTAGAGGGGTGGAGGCATGAAGAGGGTATAGGGGTTAAGGGATTAGGGTTGAAGGGTTGAGGTTTGAGGGATTAATAGGGTATGGGGGTTTAAGGGTTAAGGGTTAAGGGTTGAGGGTTGATAGATTAAGAGGGTATAGGAGTTGATGGATTAGGGTTTAAGGGTAGGGGGTTAAGGGTTGAAGGATTACGATTTTAGAGTGGTTGAGGGATTAGGGTTTAAGGGTTGAGGGATTAAGAGAGTATGGGGGTTGAGTGATTAGGGTATAAGGTTTAAGGGTTGATGGTTGAGGGATTAAGAGGGTATAGGGGTTGAGGGATTAAGAGGGTATGGGGGTTGGGGAATTAGGTTTTAAGGGTTAAGGGTTGACGGTTGATGGATTAAGAGGGTATAAGAGTTGAGGGATTAGGGTTTAAGGGTTTAAGGGTTGAGGGTTGAGGGTTGAGGCATTAAGAGGGTATGGGGGTTGAGGGATTAGGGTTTAAGGGTTAAGAGTTGAGGGTTGAGGGATTAACAGGCTATAGGGGTTGAGGGATTAGTGTTTAAGGGTTGAGGGTTATAAGTTGAGGGATTAAGATTGTAGAGTAGTTTAGGGATTAGAGTTTAAGCGTTAAGGGTTGAGGGTTTAGGGATTAGGGTTTAAGGGTTGAGAGTAGAGGGGTTGAGTTATTAAGAGGGTATAGGGGTTGAGGGATTAGGGTTTTAGGGTAGAGGGTAGAGGGGTTGAGTGATTAAGAGGGTATAGGGGCTGAGGGATTATGGTTTAAGGTTTGAGGGAATAAGATTGTAGAGGGGTTTGAGGGAAGAGGGTTTAAGGGTTAAGGGTTGAGGGTTGAGGGGTTAAGAGGGTATAGGGGTTAAGGGATTAGGTTTTAAGGGTTGAGGGATTAAGATTGTAGAGGGGTTGAGGGATTAGGGTTTAAGGGTTGAGGGTTGAGGGGTTGAGGGATTAAGAGGGTATAGGGGTTGAGGGGTTAGGGTTTAAAGGTTGAGGGTTGAAGGATGAAGAGTTTAGGGGGTTGAGGGATTAGGGTTTAAGGGTTGAGGGTTGAGGGAATAATAGGATATGAGGCTTGAGGGATTAGGGTTTAAGGGTTAAGGGTTGAGGGTTGAGGGATTAAGAGGGTATAGGGTTTGAGGGATTAGGGTTTAAGGGTTGAGGTTTGAGGGATTAAGAGGGTATGGGGGTTGAGGGATTAGGGTTTAAGGGTTAAGGGTTGAGGGTTAAGGGATTAATGAAGGGAAAAATGGATATCCCAAAAAATATTTCAGGAACAGTATGCACACTCAGTATCGTATGTTTCAAATACAATCACATACTACTATGCCTTATAGCAGAAAGAAACATAGATAATTTTCCCATTGCATTAACCCTTCTAGGAAAGATAATGTAATTTTTGGATCTAAGAAAATTTTGGCAGAATAACAACATGTAAATCAACACTTCAAGAATGAAAGAAGAAGAATATGAGAAAAATAGACAGAAGAAAAGAAACACCAATATACGTGGGGAAAACCCTTTCGGGTAAAAAACCCCACACTCCAAAGCATCGAACCGATGTATTAATCTGCAACAAAAGGGTTACAATACACTTTCAAGCTCACAACCTTAACATGAAGATTTCATCTTTCTCTTTTGGAGGAAATCTGACAACATAACCCTACAATGAATAAACTCCTTAAACACTCCCTCAAGAACCTTATTTGTAGAGAGATAAAAGCATAAATGTAGCTTCATGAGCATGCTACAACAAGGAGTTATGCAAAACTCATCCAAATCCATGTGGCACATATTCCAAGGACATATTTGACCTTTGTGACACATGTGTATGCATTTATTACACCCCCAACCAACCTCCATACTTGGGCGCCGCAAATTTTCTCAAAATAGGTATGACATATTCACTTACACATCTTACAATGTCATAGAATTTGTCATATATGACAATCGAGCTTACAACTGTAAGAGAATCCATTAGAATAGGCTAAATATATAGAAGATGCTATTATACACTTACAAATTTGTCATATCACAAACTTGGGTGCCTACCTTCTCCTTACAAAATGTCATGTGACACTTATCACACCTATCACATAATCTCCACTGTTAGCTCTTACATGTCATAGATCCCGTCATAGGAATTCATCATACAATGATGACTTACACAATTCTCAAAGTGCCTCACACATGGTAGAGAATCCCTACACAAAATGGGATGCCTATATTCCCATGTGGGGACAAAAACATCCATGTCACCTTCCATGTCACCTCCCAATGTGTTGACAACTCACCATGCCAACTCACACAAAATGACAACATTAGATGAGCATGAAAAATACAATATATGCAAATAAATAATAGATCAATGTTAGTAAAAATTCCAAGGTTGAGACACCTTAATTCCCAACATTCTCCCACTTGTCGAACACCTTGCAAGAGCCAATAGAACAAAAAATATTTTTATTGCTAGGAGTAAACTGATGAAATAACATCATCAAAACTAAAATCATCCATCCATGAAACCACATAAATCTCTAGAATGCTCTCATGCTAAAAAATAACTTGTTGTAAATGCTAATCCATCCAGTCAACCATACCTCAAAGGTACACAAAAAAATTAGCATAACCCATGCCATCCACATATCCAGCCCATAAATTGCAATCACAAGCTCCATGTACAACACTTGTCAAGTGAGGAACATACATATCCATGAACTCCCATTGCAGGGGTAGTGTCAAAACTGAAAATAGATCATAGAATACTAAGTCTTACCAATCAAAACTCAACCAAGGTGTAGCACTTGTAATATCAGGAACAATCACAATGATCCACATGCAACACATATGCTGTAAAATCTCTCACAACATGTCAACATAACTCTCCCAAGTCCAACCATATCATATGAATATGAACATTCTAAAAGTAGCCATAAAAATAAGAGAGAACCTGTAAATCATAATGTCCCACAACACCTCAAAGTGCTAAGCTATGCCAATTATGATCTTCTCTTCAACCCCAAAATAAAAAATCCTTAACAACATCCAACCATTCAATCCCATAGATCCAATGTACATATATATCATAAAACCAAATGGATGTAAGCTTCTCAAACTAAAGAAGATCAAAATAATATCCATTTCTCATATCAGGAAATCAACCCAATAAACCATCTCTCAAAATGAATCTTCCAGAACTAACCAACTATCCATAGCTCAAGATCCATATCTATGAAAGATAAAACATAGCACACTTGAGAAATAATTGGTAATATACCTCAAGTGATAAACCATTGAGTAGAACAAGAGTGGGGAATGAGAATGCTCCACCAAGATGCACCAAGTAAAAATGAATCTCTCTAAGAACAATCTCCTCTAGGTCCATAATGGACTGATGTCCATATCTAGGTGTAGCCAACTCGATCTTTTTATTGAAAACCTCTTGAAGAGTAATCATCTCAACAATGTGTCTCTAATCACAAGATAAATCTAGCCTCACCCAAGTCTCCAAGTATCCATGAGAACCTCCACATGATCAATCCATGCTAACTCCAAATGCAATATAGCACCATCATGAAGTAATCAAGCAAATGACCAATGTACCCAATACCAAGAGAACCAAACAAGATCATAGTCAATGATCCAACCTGCATGTCTGCATAACTTAGGAACATATCATGACATCATAATCTGACATCTCCTCAAAAGAATATATGTCTCATAATATAATATAATCCTCCAAAGAGCAACTGTATCATGTCAACACTCTAACATATGATCAAGAGTAAACCAAGATACAATACCTAACATCCTATAAATAAGGATCATTAAGCCAACACCTTAACCAAATACCTCATGAGTCCTCAATGGTAACAAGATGTGAACATCTTCAATCACATGAATATAACCATATCTTGTCACTAGAACCCAAAATGCCAAAGAACTCTCACTACATACAAAAATAGGATCCAAGAGCTCCTCCATGACACCAACAACTACTGCAAAAGATCATCCATCACCAAGTGATGAATCCAAAATCATTGCTAAAGCTTCCACTGAACCATGATATTGATCTCTCCAAGCATCAAGATAAACCATCTCCTAAACAAATATCTTCCATGGCTCTATCACAAGAAAATACTTCACATGCGATGTTAGCGACATAAAATGATTAGAACCAAGATCTCCAAGGCAAGAAGATAAACCAACATGTTACAAATATCCATCACTGACTATCCTGATAGTCAAAAATATTGATCCTCTTATCTCAATGCGATATACCAATGCACAAATGACCACAGACAAGGCCAACTAACTGAAACTGCATCAACACTAAAAGGACCTGTGGATATAGACAATCCACATTCGATTCATCTCACTGCAAGATAATGGGTAGAAAATCCACAACTTGCATAAATCAAAGATCCAAAATCAATGAAGCATGAAAAATCACCATCACATTAGTAACATGAAAAACTAAGATAACAAAGAGGATAACATGTAGATTTTAGGACTCAAACACTAGACCACCATTAGACCTGATTTTCCACACAAATCCAAAACTGAGCACCATAGTCAAGGAACAAGATAAGCATTACTATAAATTTGAAATTTTTTTTATCCAGAAAAATCTATGAGTTTGAATCCAATCTCTTCCATAGATCTACAAATCACAGATTTTGTTAACATGAAAAACCTACAAAACCATCATTGTGCGAATCTGAAACCATCAATGGAAATACTCCAAATCTAAACAAAACCCACAACTTTTAGTATGACAGGAAAACTATAAAACCTCTAGAGGAAATAGGTTGTCCAGAAGCTCATTAAATATACCAACTTCATAACCCATAAATAGTCAACATTTCCTCATACCATGCATGAAGCATATATGCAAAACTGTAAATATCTTATATCTAGAAATACCCCAAAGGAAACTTAATTTGAAAAATAGCTTATCAGCAGATCCGCAAAACCACAAGATTTTTTTATCCATGTAAAACCTGTAAAACCAATGTGCCACAGGCACACATGCAAATTCATTTCCACCTATCATCTGAAAAAGCCACAAGTCTTAAAAGCACCAGAAAAATGTTAGCTGAAACAATGGAACAACATGAATATGCAAAACCATAGATTTTGAATAGAAAATATACAAAACTCTCAGATCCAACCATCATGAAATTGAGACATGCAAGTACAACCAACCAAACGAAGAAGAGGTCCAAGAACTCCAGGCCCACTTTTAGGACAAATCCACAACCACCAACATGTATAAGCATTCAGAGGAGCTAGGCTATCACATAAGCTTTCAAATCATCCAATGATTTAACTCCATAGCCTACATGTATTCAAGGTTAATAAATACTATCAAACAGGAGATCCAGATCAGCATCACATCAAATGTAACAACAAGATCAACTCCAATAAACTCTATCTACTCCTTCCTTCAAAATTCTTGTTGTTTCTCGAAAACAAGATCAACTACAAAACTTCCACTCAAACAAGGATTAATCATCAATCAATTTCTTCAAAATAGATTCCCCCAAGCTTGCCAAGCTAAAAAATCACAATAGAAGAAATACCCAGAACTTCAAACACCACATGCATCACCATTCGATAACATGCAAGTGACATGCAAGTTCATGCAAGTACATGCAACACACATGCAAGTACATACAACTTACATACATACACATGCAAGCACATGCAAATCTAGAACTAAGCTCTGATACCAAATGAAGGGAAAAATGGATATCCTAGAAAACTTTCTAGGAATAGTATGCACACTCGGTATCCTATGTTTCAAATACAAGCACATACTACTATGCCTTATAGCGGAAACAAACATAGATAATTTTCCCATTAAATTAACCCTTCTAGGAAAGATAATGTAGTTTGCTGATCTAAGAAAATTTTGGCAGCATAATGGCATGTAAATCAACACTTCAAGAATGAAAGAAGAAGAATAGAAGAAAGATAGACAAAAGAGAAGAAACACCAATATACGTGGGGAAAACCCTTTCGGGTAAAAAACCCAACACTCCAAAGAATCGAATCAATGTATTAATTTGCAACAAAAAGGTTACAATACACTTTAAGGTTCATATCTTTAACATGGAGATTACATCTTGCTCTTTTGGAGGAAATCTGACAACATAACCCTGCAATGAATCAAATCCTTAAACACTCCCTCAAGCACCTTATTTATAGAGAGATACAAGCATAGAGGTAGTTTCATGAGCAAGCTACAACAAGGAGTTATGCAAAACTCGTCTGAATCCATGTGGCACACATTCCAAAGACATATTTGATCTTTGTGACACATGTACATGCATTTCTTACACCCCCAACCAACCTCCATACTTGGGTGCCACAAATTTTCCCAAAATAGGTATGATAGATTCACTTACAAACCTTACAATGTCATAGAATTTGTCATATATGACAACCTCTTATAGTTGTAAGAGAATCCATCAGAATAGGCTAAATATAGAAGATGCTCTTACACACTCACAACCTTTTCATATACCAAACTTGGCTGCCTAGCTTCTCCATACAAAGATGTCATGTGACACTTGTCACACCTATCATAAAATCTCTATTTTCAGCTGTTACATGTCATAGATCCCGTCATAGGAATCCTTCATATAATGATGACTTACACAATGCTCAAAGTTCCAACACATGGTAGAGAATCTCTATGCAAAATGGGATGCCTATATTCCCATGTGGGGAGAAAAACATCCATGTCACCTTCCATGTCACCTCCGAGTGTGATGACAACTCACCATGCCAACTCACACAAAATGACAACATTAGATGAGCATGAAAAATACAATATAGGCAAATAAATAATAGATCAATGTTAGGAAAAATTCCAAGGTTGAGACACCTTAATACCCAAAAATTAAGAGGGAATAGGAGTTGAGGGATTAGGGTTTAAGGATTGAGGGTTGAGGGATTAAGAGGGTATGGGAGTTGAGGGATTAGGGTTTAAGGGTTAAGGGTTGAGGGTTGAGGGATTAAAAGGGTATAGGAGTTGAGTGATTGGGGTTTAAGGGGTGAGGGTTGAGGGTTGAGGGATTAAGAGGGTATGGGTGTTGAGGGATTAGGGTTTAAGGGTTGAGGGTTGAGGGTTGAGGGATTAAGAGGGTATAGGGGTTGAGGGATTAGGGTTTAAGGGTTGAGGGTTAAGGGTTGAGGTTTGAGGTGTTGAGGGATTAAGAGGGCATAGGGGTTGAGGGATTAGGGTTTAAGAGGGTATAGAGGTTGAGGGTTGAGCGATTAAGAGGGAATGGGGGTTGAAGGATTAGGGTTTAAGGGCTAAGGGAGGGTATGAGGGATTAAGAGGGTATAGGGGTTGAGGGATTAGGGTTTTTAAGGGGTTGAGGGTTGATGGTTGAGGATTAAGAGGCATGGGGCGAGGGATAGGTTTAAGGGTTGAGGGCTGAGGGATTAAGAGGGTATAGAGGTTGAGGGATTAGAAGGGTTGAGGGTTGAGGTTAAGAGGGTATGGGGGCTGAGGGATTAGGTTAAGTTAAGGGTTGAGGATTAGGTTTTAAGGGTTGAGGGTTGAGGGTTAGGGATTAGTAGGGTTTAGGGAAAGGATTAGGGAGGGGCTGAGGGTTGAGGGATTAAGAGGGTATAGGGCTGAGGGATTAGAGAGAGTAGAGGGGCTGAGTGATTAAGAGGGTATAGGGGTTGAGGGATTAGGGTTTAAGGGTAGGGGGTTAAGGCATTAAGAGGGTATAGGGTTTGAGGGATTAGGATTTAAGGGTAGAGGGTAGAGGGTTGAGGGATTAAGAGGGTTGAGGGATCAAGAGTGGAAATGGTTGAAATCTATTGGGGCAGCAGTTTGTGAGGGACTTCTAAGCATGTGCAGGTTCTTTTAAGCATTTTTGATGCATTGGCAAGGTGTTATGAGTTGTGGGAATAGGATTTTCATTAAACCCACCTGTTATAGGCTTTTAGCCATAACAACAAGGTAGTGAACTATTTGATAAAATGCTTTAGTAAACATGTATGAAAAAAATGTGGTAGCATAGACAAGGTAGTGAATTGTTTGAAAAAATGCCTCAAAGAAACATGGTCTCATGGTGATGGAATGTCATGACAATCCATAGCTGTGAGGATTTGTGATTAATGATTGGAATTGCATTTAGTGACATTGTAGGACCTCCCATACTACATCAATGTTTTAGGGTTTTATCCGTAGTAACAAAGAAATTAACTATTTGATATAATGATTTGATAAACATGTATGAAAAATGTGGTAGGATAGAAAAGGTAGTGAACTCTTTGAAAAAATGCCTCAAAAAAATGAGGTCTCATGGTGATGGAATGCCATGACAATCAAAAGCAATTTGATTGTCATGGCATTTCGTCACCATGAGACCACATTTATTTGAGGCATCTTTTGAACTAGTTCACTGCCTTGTCTATTGCTTGTCATGGCATTCCATCACTACATTTATTTGATGAATTTTTTCAAATAGTTCACTGCCTTGTCTATGCTATTGCTTACTATTATTCTTTTGATATATTTTTTCAAAGCATCCATATCTTGTTCGAAATCACTTTTTTTAGGCTTTTAGCCATAGCAACAAGGCAGTGAACTGTTTGACAAGATGCTTTGGTAGACATGTATGAAAAATGTGGTAACATACACAAGGAAGGGAACTATTTGAAAAAATACCTCAATGAAATTTGGTCTCATAGAATGCCATGATAGGAAAATGCAATTGGTAGCTGCTCCTAGTTATTAGTTATGCAATGTGAAGAAATTGCATAACTGCTTAGGTTGACTTTGTACAAAGTATATTGTAATCGGAATTTTTTCATCTATCAGCATCTACTTATTAGTTATGCAAAGTGATGTAATGCTTTGACTTTGAAAGATGTGCAATGCAATGTAATCAACAATATGAATATAAAATACAAAAATCCATCTTTTACAATTCATTAGTTAAAATATTTAGTTTATTTGCTCTCTATATCTCTATATGCTATGGAAATACCTTTCAATTTATTTAATTTTTTTTTTATCTCTTGTTCGATAATATTTCCTAGTTTTTTCACAAATTATTATACTTTTGGTTTGTCAATTTCTCCCCAAAAGATTTTTTCTACTATGCATTGGACGCATAATCATACATGTGAACACACATAATATAGGTGAAGTATACATGTGAATAAGTGAAGCATACATGTGAATAAGTGAGGCACACATAATTCAAGCATTCCAAAGGATACAAATCACCACGAATGGAGTTTATTTACACAATACGCTTTAGATGGGGTTTATTGAGCATTCGACATTAATTAATTAAGCATTAGATGTAAACAAAATCCATGCCTACAACATTCAAGCATACAACTTACGCAATACAGATGATAACATCATTCAAGAATAGCAGTAGCAAAATAAGAGTTTCTTTAATCAAAAAGCCGAAAGGCTATACAATGATATATATTGATAAAAGTATATACAATATATCCAAAAAAACCATACAAGCTTAGTACAAAGGAGCCATATGGACATAAGATGTCATGTATATATTGATAGTGAAAAACATATGTTCCAAAATTCCATATAGGCATACAACAAACAAAACTAATACATAGTCATTTCCCTCTAGGGGAAGGAAATAGATCCCGTGTTGCCTTCAAAATTCAGTTGGATGGAGTGATTGTTGCTTCTCTTGTCTTTCAAACACGCTCGATAGTCCTCTCTTCACTCTGGACCTTCAACTGATACAATAAAAAGTAAAGATGGTAAAACATAGAAATTGAATTGTGGAATGGCATATAACAGAATATATAATCACTTACCTAATACATATAGTCATCATGCACTTTACAGCATCACCACGTTCACGATTTGGAGTGACAACCACCTGTAGCAACCATGATGATATAAATTAAACTACATAAAATTATCGTGAAATTTTTCTATAATAGACTATAAAAGAGAAAATATAATGCCAAACCGACTAATCTATTCCATACCTCTCTCAATGGATCATAATTAGCTATTGCTGCAACAAATCCATGGTCCATCATGCCACCAACATCACCAGGGTTGTATCTTGTTAACAACTGCAAATGAAACAATATCTTAGGTATCATGTTGATATAAAGACCAAGAGGGGATAATGGAACATAAGGTGAAATAAGAGAGGGTAATGGGATGGGAATAGAAGGGTGATGCGGAGAGGGAGATCAAACTCATTCAAAGTGACAAATTGCATTCAAGAGGAATCTAAAAAGATTAAAATGGCCTATTAGGGTTATCCAAACAATCCTCAAAGCTTGAAAACAATATGGAGTCTAACTTCTCACTTTCACTCATGTAACCTAACAGTAGTGCAAACTCAGTTTTTTGCCTTTAAATCCCATGATTTCCAAAACACTTGACAATCAAAAGGTGGATTCAGATACCCATTTCAGATTTACACAACATATCTCTTAACCAGATACAATTCTTTTGGACCAATCCCTTGAAATTAGACCCTCAACGTTGTCCTAGGCCATGAATTAGGCCATATTTACAAAGCAACATACCTTTAAACCTAACACAGACCCTTGAAATCTTAGGGAAACATTTCCTATTCCCTCAAACCTCTAAAACCACAATCAACACCCAAGGTTGACACCTCCAACATAGAAAACTCCAAAAGCCTCAATTTCATGCCAAGTCAAGAGGGTTTATTCAAAGTCCCACTTGCACAACCTCCCAGACCATGCCACCAACTTAGAAATGTATATTCTGACCCCAATATGCTCAAAAGTTTGAAAAAACTCCACACTCTCATTGATTTCCACAAACCTTAGACCCAAGTCTCCATCTTCATGTGTTTTTCTTCACAAAACTCATCAAGACAACAGGTTTATCTCCTTAGTTCCCTCTCCACAACTTTAATCATGAAACCTACAACCTACTCAGAATACCTAGGGCCCATTACACTAGTTACAGTAGGTAAAATCGGTGTAAGGGACCTTAAATCATGATTTTGGTTACAAAACCCTCAAACAATGTGTCCTCGACCTATCAGAAGAAAACAAGGATATTTACCACAAATCACAATGGATCTCCCTCAAAATTGTTCCAAAATATTGTTAACACCTACCACCACAAAGTAAAATTATTTACATGTCACAATCAATTTGTACGGGCTCACACAGGCTTGCAAATGACAAGAAAACTCATAAATTTGATGAAAAACAAAGATATTCTTATTGCCAATGCTTCAAAATTCAAGCCAACATTATAAAACGAGTTGCCATACATTTTTAAAGGCTTATCCTCATCCAACCAACACCAAAATTCCTTACAACTACTTTTTAAACCTCTCATGAGCGTTGCATTACAAATTTGTTGCATTTATGCAACTCAAAAATTTGGCACTTTCAAGTTTTGACTCTTTATATTTTCCTAGACCCTCTTAAACACCTAAAATATTACAAATAGTCTAATGAGACCTTATTCAACTAAAAAATATTTACTTACTCAGGAAAACATCATCCTATCTACGTTGACACCACTTGTCAACTTTGACAATTCCTTCCACATGATTTCTAAACCTTACAAGATGAGTACAAAAGCCCCTCAAAGCTGATCAATTACAATAGAATGGTGACATTGGACCTTATTAAGACTCAAGGACTCAACTCAAACATCCTAAAACACCTTTCCTATCAAACACTTAATGAAGAAACATAGAAAATAGTGGTGCCCCTGCACCAAAGGGATTAATGGAACATAGGATGGACTAGTATAGATTGATGGGATGGGCTAGGATGGGATAAAAAAATACAGGGTGGACAATTTGAGGTTAATGAGATGTGATTATTAGGGAATAATGCAACATAGGGTGAATTAGGATGTGTCTAGGGTTTGACTATAGTACACAAAGTGCGAACTTGACCTGTGTGTAGCAATAATAGAGAAGAGTTATCTAGGATGAGAAATGGATAAATATGGTATAACATAGGATGATATAAAGGAACATAGGGTGGAACATAGGGGATCATGGAACATCTAGGATAAAATAATAATGGGTACAATAAGATGGGAGTAGAAGGACATAATGACACATTGCATGAAATAGAAGATATTAGTGGGATGGGCTAGGAGGGGATCATGGAAAATAGGGTGAAATATTAAATGTTAATGGTAAGGGATTAGGAAGGAATAAAGGAACAAAAAGTGAATTAGGAGAACATAATGTGACATGATCAAGGAATACTTGAATGCAATTTTTGTGTTTCTCATCATTTTTATAGATTTCTATATACGAAAAATTATGAAAACTAGCCAACATAGATTTACAACACCATTAATGAATAAATGATACCTGAGTGTATGTTGTTTAAGGATATGAATTGTGAGGTGTGGAGGAAGAAGATGCACCAGGAAAATTTTTGAAATCTAAAGCATGTTATGAGACAAACATTCAAATATAACATTCAACTGTTTAAATGCAATAATAATATCTTTAATACTAGTTTCATACATGTGGACTCATCATCGAGAATCTATAAGGGTCTGTAGGAATAGAGCATACCTCATGAACAATGCAACCCTAAAATTTCATCATATATCAAAATTCTACAAATTTAGTTATTCTTAAATTTCAAAATATAATTTAATAAACAACTTTAAAATAACTTTCTAAATTTTACCTGAGTGTCAATATTGAATGTATCATTCAAAATATCATCTATGAAATCCATCACCTCTGCAGCTAATGTAGGTTGTGTAGCTGCATCACGAGCACCCTGATAATCATACATGCAAACAACACCACAAGTGCCACAATGGTGGGGTGGAGCTCAGGGCCTAGACATCTCCTCCACACCAGGCTCTACTAGAGGACTCACACACTATAATATGGTCTGGGTGAGTGAGCCAACTGACTTCATCATGTCCACCTTTACACTATCCTTAAAAATGGAAGGAACACCGAAATGCTCCACCATGGGTCTGCCCAAGTCTCTTGGTGCCAACTGTGGATTATGTCATGCAACAAGTCTATCATGTGTGGAGCCCCCACCTCTACCTTGAAATTCTAAGATGTCAAAATAGTTTGGAATTTTATTGAGGACAAAATCACAATAGAGTTTCCTCAAAAAGCATTGTGGCACCTCATGGTTATTGCATGGAGGTTGGTCAAATACCATCCACCATCGCTCCCAAACTTTTTTTTTAATTATCTCATGGTGGCACAAATGAATGGGGAACCTCCTGCATGCATGAGACAAAGGTTCATTCATTTTCGGGTCTATAAATAGGGCACACAAGTCGGATTTGCTAATATTTTGTTTTTTGACATCTACATATGACAAACCACTAGCATAAAATTGTCTCATCTCATGCCTCTTATTTGACCAAAAATTCATTTGCTGGTTCATTTCTCCTAAATGAATTACAATTGACTTCAATGATTCAACAATCCCTCTCCTATAAGGGTGGGTTTCGACATGCTCGGTTAATCTTGCAATTAATTATTGAATGTCTCTTTTATTGTTCTCAATTTGATTTTGAATATTTTCTTGTGTTCCTTGAGGATGCCTAAGAATTGATGGAGGGGTTTCGGGTTATTCTTGTATAGGAGGATCTTTGTGAGGGGGTGATTGTGAATTCTCAATGTTTCGAAGTGGAGATTCAATCCTTGAGAATTAGAACAAAGTTTTATTATAAAAACCTATTTAAATTTGTATTCTAAAGAAAATTTGAAATAAATAGAATAAAAATGCATACCTCTTTGCAATCTTCGACCTCTCCGATGTGTTGGTGGCATCCTCGTGGAAAATGACAAGCTAAGGATGAAAACAATGGAAGAGATTTGGCGAGCGTGAGTTGCAGACCTGAAATCCTCTTCCTCAAGTAGCGGGTTGAAGACAAAATGAGGATTGGAAACCTGATTTTTGGCTTTTATGTCTATTGAGCCATTTGGCACATGCCAAATGGCTTATTTTGGGTCTTTTTAAACATTTTTTCAATTTGGGACCTAAATTGTGTCACAAATTGGTGCGCTTACCCATTTTCTCATTCATCATTGCTTCATGCTTTTCTATTTCATTTCAAGGTTTATTTACCAAAATGGGGTTTGCCAAGGGAAAACACCTATTCCTTAACAAAAGAAAAAACATCTCTTGGTGTGTGACTATAGATCTAGGTGAATTGAAGCTTGAAGATCCTTTGAAGAAATGGTTGTCAAATTTGTCAAGAAGTTGCCATCTTCACAGAAACTCACCTACAAACCAGAATTCAGACTTTCAAACATGAAGATCAGACAAGAAGGAAGCTATAGAAAATCACTAGAGGCTACAAAAATATCAATCAAACCCTAGTAATGTGAATGAATCAAACTACCTAGCATATGAGTCATCGTATAGCCCTTTTTCCAACTTTCTGTAGATCCTTATCAATCACCAGAAGATTCCGAATTCTACCAAAAATATTGTAGCAAGAGTAAATCGTCTAGCTTGGCGTATCAATCCAAATAGACTTCAAACAATAGATTTTCAGAGTTTCCGACCCTAATTTTATTCCATCATTCTTCTAGGTGCTTTTTTGTTTCATTCCATTTGTCAAATCTAATTTCAGGGTGATCCCACAATAGTGGTCTACAATTTTTGGCCAAACTCGACACTGAAATTATTATTTTTAACTAAATCTTCACATTTGGGCACCTATAGCGACTAAATCACGAGAAATTTGAAGATGATGCAAACTAGAGTCTCATCACATTTTTTCTGTAGATTCTAAACATTTTTTTCAAAAAAAATGGAATCAGATTGCACTTCTTTTTCCATCTCCCACGAAAATTGGTTTTTTCAGAAAACAACATTTTTAAAAAGTGACGCACACCGTATAACGCATAACGTTTTTTCCATGAAGGATAAAATTCTAATTCTTTCGAATTGAGATTTGTAACTCCAATATCTAGTGCTTCCACTTGGTTTGATAGTTTTTTATTGAATATTTTTTCTTTAATAAAGTTTCGAAGTCAAACCAATTATAATTCAGACATAGCGCGACCGTATAACACGTAACATTTTTTGTATATGTCAAAATTCCTTTTCTTTTTTGTTGGATCAACGACTTCAATATCTGGTGCACTCATATTTTTCAATTTTTTTTTTTGATAATTTGCTATTTTTCCACATGTGCACAATACAAACCTTCACTTTCGATGAAAAACCTATGTTTAATAAAACTAAAAAAATAGATACATAATAAAACCAAAACATGTTAAAATTATATTCGTTGGATAGCTCGTTCTAAGGACTACCTAATTCTAGATGGGTTTGTGAAGATTCCTCCATTTTCATCCTCAACCCAAGCTTCGAAGTGCCAAAATTTAGGTTTTTTTTGTGTCTCAGATGTGGGATGAGGGATTAGGGGGGTTCGAGTGAACCTCTAGGGATTTGCTCGAACCAGGGTTTGAGTGAGCCCTAGTTCGAGTGAACCAGTTCAAAGAGGTTTGCTCGAACCCCTTTCTTATGATTTTATTTTAATTTTTTTGGCAGCCAAGATTCAAAGGGGTTCGCTCGAACCCTGGTTCGAGCGAACCCCTTATTGGTTCAATCGAACCAATAGGTTCGTACAAACACCCAAAATAATTTTTTTTTCCTTGGCGTCATTTTTTGTGAGTTTTCCTTCCTCAACTAAATTGTAAACCACTTTTGTGGCTTCACCCTTCATGCTTTCAAGTTTCTAGGGTTTTGCGCATAAGTGTTTTCATTTCTCCTTTGAAACTTCATTTAATGGTGAACCCCCATCCAATCACAATAGGAACCCACTAGCCCCTTTCCTCAATCAAGTCATTTGGTTGAGGAATCTAGGTTCCTAATGAACTAAAGTGTGAAATAGGTCCCAAAGTTCCATCTCCTAAAAGGTGGATACCTATTTTCATTGTGTTCATTCCTTTTACTCCATGCCTCACTCATGGCATATCTTCAATGCAACTTATTTAGTAGGGGTTGCTTTCACATCTTCCTCCCTCCATCTCAGGCTGCAACATTCTTTTCATATACTTTTCTCTTTGTTTTCCTCTTTTTTCTCACTTTTCTTCACCAATGTCCTCTCATATTTTCCAATACTCTTTTCCAATTTCTTGATCCTATCTTGGATCTTCCCCACTTCCTCATAGGCCATCTATCCCATCATTTCATACCTTTCATTCTCCACTTTCTCCCAATATTATTCCTAGAATAATATTCTCATGGGTCTCCTCATGATCCATCCCATCTTTGTCTGTTGCAATCTTACAAGACTCACATTATCTACATCTCCACACCTTGTCCCTCTTGACTCTCAATTTCCCAAGACTCCTTGTACACCTAAAAAATTTCTCTCAAGCTTCTTAGACAACTCTACCACTTCACACATTCTTCTCTACCCAAAGGTCCTAGTGGATCCTCTCCATGCTCAAGATCTCCTTCTCTAAAACCTATTGACACAAAATGAAAACTCACTATTGTTTTCAAGCCAATTCATATACAAATTCATAAATTTAGAGCCAATTCAATAATAAATTGATAGTTGCACTTATCAATTACAACCAATCCAATTACACATCTTTTTCGTATCTTCTCACAAATTCAAAACTCATAGCCTCTCTCTATATAGTTCGACCTGTACTATTGTTCTCTCCCTCTTGATGTGCCATGACCTACTCCTAAAACCTGTGCACTCCTACATATTTTAATTTTCCTTTATTTTTTGTATGCACACAACATATCTACTTCATGTTGCATTATTTCCAATGTAGCCCTTGCATCCTTACGTGTGCATTATTATTTGAATTAAAACTGAAACTTCTTCATTCATAGCATCACTATTCCTCCTTTTCACTTCTTCATTCTAGCACAACCTTGACCAATATGCACTATGCCTTTTACTATTTACAATTTCAATTTTAAAGACCACTACCTATAAGCACAACCCCTTTGATATTTCTTGTGTTCAATTTTTCTTATTATGTGCAACTGCCTACTATCTCCACACTCTCCCTTGCATTTCATTTCACATTCTTATAATTGCAATGATTTTCAGAGGTCCTCATGCCCCTCCACATTACAAATTTCTTGCCTTATTTTACTTCTTTTTTTCAATTTTAAACATTAAAAAAGATATTTAAAATCCTTCTTATCTTCTTCTCTACTCCAATTCTTTGTATTCTTTTTGATATAGGGTATAAGATTTTCTCTTCTTTTTTTTAACTTATATAATTCTATTCAATTTCTTTCCTTCCCAATGAGAGAAAATATAGATAATATTTTTTGATTTAGATATTATCAAACCAACCAAGTAAACATATGAAGGAATCAATAAACAAGATGTATGAACACTTGTTTTGACTATCATAGTCATCCTCTAGGAACACGATAAAAATTATTCCAACTGTCACTGAATTGCAAATCAAAACATATATCAAAATGACATTTTATTAATCAATGACAATAATTTTGATAAAACTCCATGAAATCAACCACCTAAATTGCATTTGAATTGGAATTTGAAATCTGACCTCAAACTCCAAATTGCAACATGAAACTGAAATCAAACCGTAATGGAAGAAAGCTAAACCAAACTTGTTTTGGGTGATGTGGATATCTCATTTTCTCAAGATGCTCCTGTATCATATACATATCGTCTCTTTGAGCATAATATCTTTGCATCCTTTCTTCACACATTTTTTTTTCCCTTTCTATTGAATGATATCATGCAACCTTATTTTTCCTAGTCCTTTTAGTTTCCATCTTCTTTGAAAAATATGATCTTGAAAATTTCTTTGTAAATTCCATGTTCCAAATTTGTAAAGAACTTGTGGCAATAGAAAAAGTATCCCTTTTACTTTCCCTTTCTTGTTTGGGCCCTCCTTGTAAAGATTTAGTGTTGTAATGTGTTTAACACACTCACATTAGGTCTTGTGCCCTTGTGAACTAATGAACTTAAATGGTACCTTGCTAAGGTGTTGTAAAGTGTTGTAACACACTTTCACACTTTTCTAGGGTTTTATTAAATAATTGGGCTTCTTTATGCTTTAATTGGCCTTGTTTTGTATCCAAAACCCTCATTTAATGCATCTTTTTGAGGATGATCCCTGCACAAATCAATATCCAATCATAATTTAGGTGTTTTCAAGTTGTGTGGCCTAGATTTGATGATTTGGGACTCATATGCCACCTTGGGCATATGGTTCCCACTTAGGGTTTTGGGTCCTAATCCTAGTTTCACACTTTTCTAAGCATTTTTTAAATAATAGTCATTTGCTTAAGGAGTTCAAACAAAGGTCATTGAATACGAAGAAGATACTAGGCGTATTCTGGATCATCTTCTACCTCATCATCCATGACAACACCAAGTTCCTCCATATAAGAATCATAAGCCATGTGGTCCTTATCCTTCTTCTTTCTCTTCCCAGATGGACCAGCCACATCATCATTACCATCCTTCTTGTGCCTAGTTAGCATTTCTTTTTTTTTTAACTATCCTTGGTAATATTCTTGACCTTACTGTCCACAACCAAAATTCTCTTCTCAGCCCCTGGCGCTGCAGATTTTTTAGGTGAATCTGGCTTAATTTTAGGCGTGGATGTAACATCTAGGGTTTTATCCCTCTTATTCCTCTTCTTCTTGGGTTTCCTCTTAGGTTGAGGGGATGAAACAATAGACTCACTCATTTTCTCAATATAAGAAGCCTCGAGTTTATGAATATTTTACTTGTAGAGGAAATCTAATGGTCTATACTCTCAGAAGAAAATTTGTGTAAAATTTTTTTTCCTAGACCACACACCATTCTTACCACTCAATTGAATTTTCACATAATCAAGCCCTTGCAAACCCTAAATACCTAAAGTATACAAAACTTTTGATTATTTCTGAAACCAATCAATTGATGCACAACTGACACATGGAAATGTGAATACCAACTTACCCGAGAAAAGTATCATCAATGCTCCTGCAACTGCTTTCCTAAGATCTTCACCTTCTTCTCAAACTCAAGGCCAATTTCTCGGCTCTTGACTAATGCAATTGTGAAATAAAATAGTTGTCAACTCACATTATATCAAATATTTGGAGTGTTTCTTCCATTAATGTTCAAAGAAATATCGTGTGAGCAAGCTCACAATCAACCACTTGATTTTAAAACATAGTTGCTGATCATGCGATGAGATAGATTGACAAAAAACCCACATAAAAGCAATTAATTTTGAAAAGGTTGATTGCATGCATTCGTTGCAAATTTTTCCAATAAGAAAAAATCCATGTGGATAAGAATCCACCCCGTCTCCACCATCCACTTGGTACTGAAGTAAAACCCATCGTGTCAAGTTTCTCGCTCACCCATGAGAGTTAACCCACTCATAACTTTCATTAACGGGGAGGCGGGGAGCGGCTGAGATTAGATCTCCCTTCTTCAACATGTGCATGCCTTATCACAAGAACATTTTCCCATGCACATAACCCTTTGGCTCAGCCAATGACCAGGATCAAAAAATCTTCCTTGTATTTAGAACATGTACGGAAAAAACCTGTTAGTAGTGCACACTTTATTCATTCATACCCTTATGTTGAAATATTTTATCATGATTTTCCCTTTACTAATGTTGATTCTATCCTTTAGATTGCTCCACATGGCATTTTCCTGCTTTTCCATTAAGATACAGGAGACAAAAGTGGGTCCCCCATGGGATGGCAAGGAGTATTCAAGATTGACCCATGTCATCTACCCTCAACCATCGATCTCAATTGACAAGGTGTTTGCTTCCTTCAAAACCAAGTGGGTCCCTCTGATAAAGAGACAGATGTCTTCAACCCTCCAACCCATCAGATTGTTTTAATGGAAAATGGAATAGAGTGGGGGCATGAGGAACAACCGAGATTTAACCTTGGTGATCTAAGGGTTGTCATAATCAATGAAAACCTAAACGTACAAAATTTTAGTTCTGTAAAAGGAGGTCACCACTAGGCATACGATAGATGGGGATATAAGGACTAAAAATGGAACTTTAGGCAAATGATACAAATATTAAACCCAAAATCACGCCCCGACAAATATTTTGAAGAAAATCAACCCACATTACTATAAGATGGTACATTTTTAAGAAAGCAATGGGCAACGACCGAGACACTAGGACTCAAGGGCTAGTAATAAAACCGACTCGATGGCATAGGATGTGTCTTGAATGACCAGGAACCCATGACAAGAGGTCAACAAAAAATCATAACGTTTGTAAAGGACACCAAACTTAAGGTTTATTTAGAAAGGGTTTTAGCAATACAAACACTAAGGCATGATAATGGACAACAACCTAAGCCCTGACATGAAAATAGTCAGATTTTGAATTTTTTTGAGATAAAACACAAAGCAATTTTTAGGGGTTCCATTAGGACCTTCAAATATAATTAACTTGACTTGATAATTTGCAAGATCGTAGTCCTCAAAACTATATTTCCAACAAGTATAATTTTGATATATATTTTATATTATTATGTATACAATTTTCAATTTTTACTAGACATAGGTTTTTCACCAAACATCAAGTTCTTCATTCTACAGAGGTGAAAAAAATAGTAAAAATTTGATTTTTTTTTCCAAAAATACCTTTGCACTAGGTATTGATGTCCTTGTTTCACCATTTTTTTTAAATTTTAATATATATACAACAAGTTATGCTCAATGAAATGCACCTATATCCAAATTATAGTTACCCTAACTTCAACAATTGATTAAAAAATGTGTAGTAAAAAATTATGAAAAAATATCCATGCACTAGATATTGATGTTAAAAATCTATATTTTAAAAATTATAATTTTATCCTTTCTATAAAAAATTTATGCTAGATGACATTAACATTACTTTTTGGAAATGTTGTTTATTATTAAAAATAGTTATTAAAAGAGACATTGAAAGGTTCATGATTTATTTCAAATATTTTAAAAAATATATATTTAGAATCTACACACAAATCACCACAAATCACTAGTGCATATTATCTTCAAATTCTTAACAGTTTGGCTACTATAGGTCTGAGAAAGTGAAGATTTAATTAAAAATGTTGACATAAATGTCCACCTTTTCTACAAAATGGGACTCATTATTTTGGGATTATCTATCTTGTTCATCTTCTTGGATGTTTGTATCTACATGGCATTGAATTTTAAATTTGTGTGGAGCTATGGTGATCACTTTGCTTGTGGTCATATGTTGCTCATTATTCTTTTGTGACAACGCGAATCTCAATTTATCTCTTTCTTATGTTGGGTGTGAAAAACTTGGGAGAGATATGGAGACTTGTGGTGAGAGTTGTATTGCAACATATTGGTTTGTAGGATTTTCATATCATTATGGATGTTTCTTGATACTACATGATATTTGATACACTCCCTATGTGATGCTATTGGTAGATATTTGGATACCTTGATCATTTTCAGATTTGAAATTACCTAAGAAGTGGGAAGTACTAGATGTTATGGGTTGTATATGTTAATGACATGAGGTTCACATCTAATGAGTTGTATACCTTTTAGGTATGGATAGTTGGATGTGTTAGCATTTTTTGTGGGTGCTATTTCAGCTATGGTAATTATATCTTGACAACTAATGATAATTACTTATTCGGTTTGGTTTGAGTGTTTGTGGTTTGGAAAATCAGTTGGAGGTAATACTTTTGCTTCATTGTGATAGTTAGTGTGACATATCTTTAGATGGATCCTTATCTTTGTGTATTGGAATGATGGGGATGAGAGCATTCACGCTTGATATGGTTCTCACCTTGATTCTTGTTGAAAGTATCTTGATGGAGCACATGGAGCACTTTGATTCCTTGATGGTATATGTGGATATGAGGATTGTTCCCTTGTTGATATTTGAGTTTACTTTTTTACCTCTTATATAATGTATACAAGTGGGATAATATTAGGAAAAGGTGTGTTCGTCTTAAAAAATGTAAGAATATAATATCTTAATATTTTTGGTGCACCTAGGAGATATAGGGATGAATGCATCACATGGGTTAGCATTCTTGGGGCCACTTTATGTGTTGTATGAAACATTGTGTTAAATATTTAATGTGGGGTTACACATTGGGGAATTATTTAATATTAGGAAAACTTAATACCAAAAATTAAATGTAAGGGTTAATGGTTTTGTAATCTAATGGTGTTAGTCACATGGTTTTATGTAATTCCACTTGGTGGTTTTGTGTGAGCTTATGTCTATAAATACAAGTACATGGATAGTTGTCTAAGGTTGGAAGGTTGGCTAATTGGTTATTTTGGAAAAGGGGTTGAAAGCATCTCTTGTTAGCATTTGTGAGATTTGAATCATGGCATGGGATGCATGGTTACATGCTTGCTCACATGAAGTGCTTGTAAAGGGCTTGATGTTTCAAATTTGTTCATGGAGACTACAAAGATGTATTTTAATCTTTATTGTTGAATAATGCATGAGTGATGGATGCTTTTCGAGGCTAGATTTTTCCCTCTTGAGATTTTCCCAAGGTATATCTTGTCATATTTAATGGTATGTTGTCTATTATTTTTCATATAGAATTTGAATACTTGTTTGCACGTAGATTTCTTTATTTAGGTCATGTGGAAGTTATCTTGGCTGGGTGCATATTGCCTTTCATTTTTTTGGTTGTAGAGACTTCTAATAATCTATCATGTAGCACACTCTTGGGGATTTTGGTGGAATTATTAGAGAATTATTATGTAATGGTATAAGAATCATCCATTAGATAAATTATTTCAAATATGTTGGCTCACAATTGGTCAAGTAATATCATAAATATTTTCATGCAACAAGGCTTGCTAAAATAATTTGAAGGTAAAATCATTCAAGTGAGTATTTAACAATATTTGTGAGGTTATTCAATATATAAAAAATATCTCCACTTCATCCTAACCACATTTAGCTGTAGAGACATATAGTTAAGGAGTGATTCATGCATTCTCTTTCACATAGCTAATATTAAATGTGTTTTGAGGTACAAACCAATCTTAATAAGCTCAAAATCCTATTGGTACATGCATGGATATTAAGGACCATTCAATCCGTCCAACAAATCATTAAAAAGTAGTTTAAGATTATATATAACCTCTCTTCCACTAATAGTCATAAATTTTGATGGTAGTGTGAACAAAGTAGGAGATATTTTATATGGATATTTAATTTAATCATGCCATAATTTTATGAATGACACTGCTACAAAACCAACAAAAAATTTATTACCATTGTTGTTTCTAGTTCTCTCTCTTCATTGTGCAACATTTTGTAGCATCATAAATTTTCACCCTTGATAATTTCACACTATTCATGACTTTCTCCCCCCTAAGTGCTTGAGCCCAATTATGCTTATTAATCATCTATTTTATTGTCGTCTTCAAAATATTAAATTAATTTTAGGAAATTAAATTAACTATTTATTTCATGAGAATCTTAAATTCAAAATAGTTCCAAAATAGGATGCCCTAGCCCTTTTCTATGTTATTTTGGCCCAAAATTTAATATTTTATTGTCAATATCAATATGTTTATAAATTTAAATTCATTTTTTAGCTTATAAAAATAATTAATGTGGGAAATTTGTAAAGTCATATAAATACAAGTCTATTCTTCCATTTGAAGCTAGAATCAAAATTTAAATATCCTTACAACATCCTAAAAATAAATCAAGGAAATTCAAGAGAGGAATAGGAAATACTTCTAGAAGACTTTTATCAATCAAATACATTTTCACGCATAATAAGATACTTCATGTTTATGTTCATCATTGTTATGAGCAATAAATTTTTACAGTATCTTCAAGAAACTATTAAAATTCTCCTTGTGTGAGATGAACTAATTGGCATCATCCAACAAGGAATGTAGATTTAAGCTATTGAATAGGTCATCTAAAACAGATCATCTTATTTTATTTAGCTATTGAATGTATTCGATTGGTGGAAGTAGAGAATACATTTTTCTTTTTAAGGAGTGGAACTTGAGCTCATGTGGATACAAATTATTCAAAAAGATAGTAGAGACCAAAATTTGGAGATGGGTACTAAAGATAATGCAAAAGAATTGTCTAAATGGGTGCTTGGAGGAGAATGAAAATAATATTTTGACTACCACTTTAGATAAATGGATGGTTTCCCCTTTGGGAAAGCATTCTAAAGGGGAAACAATTCCTTCCAATAAAATCCTTTAGAGGAAGAATATTTGAGGATTGTTGGGCCTAATTTAGATAACTAGCTAAGCTTTGGAAATAAACTGGATGAAAAACTAGGCATATTAGATCTAATCTATATCAACCAATCAAATTCCAAATTACTCACTACTAATATTGATTTAGGGAAAAATGTAGAATGAAAATGAAAGTGAGTTAAGGGAAGACAAAACTATTCTTTAAGGGAAATACACAATTAATAAATACTTGCTAAGATCTAAGGGAGGAGTCCCCTCCCTTAGTGATGAATAAAAATATCTACTTAGAATGTTAGGGGCTTGAACATCCTAACATATAGTGCATTACCAAGCATGAAATAAAAGTTATGTTAGTTTATCTTATACTGATACAAGAGAATAAATTAAACTTTCCAAATATGACTCTCTTCCTAATCCACTCTAAGGGATGGAAAAGGATTTGTGTGGATGTTATCATTGCAAGAAAATGAATAGGTCATTTATGATTTCCCAATCATCTATGTGTTGATTTGATTTTCTCATTCTCCTTGATTGGATGCTCATTTGACTAATTAGTTTACTCTCTAATATATATATTTATTTACTGAATGCTTATTTCTCTTCAAAGTGAACAGAAAAATTATGGGCATGTAATGTGATTACATACTCCAACTATTTCTAATCGATTGTTAGATTTATACTTGGTTGGAACTTCAATGCAGCTCTCTCCACATCTAAAAAAGTAGGGGTCCCTCACAAACTTCATAATGTACACTCAATTTTCTATACTTTGTGACAAAGGTAGGTCTTCTAGATGTAGTTCCAAAAAATGGTTCCTATACCTAGATGAATAAACATGTGGGCTTCACAAACATTGTAGAGTGTTTGGATTAGTTTATTTTCTCCACTAACTAGATAAAATGATGATGGGTGGTGCTATCAATTGAGATTTGCTTCATGAGTGGTGCTCTGTTCTGTAGGTGGTTTTCATAACTGGTCATAGAGGTTATTGGTTTGTACACCCCAAGTGTTCCTAAGGTTGACACCTATAGGAGACTTGTCTAGTATTTTCTACCACATCATGGGACATTTGTCAATCCACCTCATAGGTGGATTGCATCATCTTTGCCTATATATTCAAGGATTTGTACTAAATGTAATCTGGGTCAACTAAATACAATCTTGTGCATTGTTCATTGTTCTTATATTTTATCTCCTAGATTTTCCTAATTCTTATATATAACACCAGTATTGATTTTTTCTCCTTATAAATCTCCTACTTCACAAGAGACTACAATCAAGAAGATATCCTCCACCAATTCCACCACCTTATGCTCCACCTAGTACTCCACATCAAACTTCTTCACCAACTTCCTCATCTTAAAATAAAGTTAGAATGACTATTCAATATGGGACTATCCAACAAATAACTACAATAGATATATGTATGCTTATGTGGCTGGATTCTATAGTGTAGAAAAGAAGGAAATTTTGTCCCACCACTAGTGACTTTAAGGTAGTTATGAATTTCTTCAGAGCACCACCAAAACCCAAAGTAATAAGAGTAATTTCTAGCTTCATCATAGATGATCATGGAGCCAGAATAGTAGAGAACCACAACAATATATTATAAGTAAGAAAGAAACATGCAAATAGTGGATGATCTAATAACCAAAGAAATATTAGGCATATCACACGTGAGGTGGAAAAGAAAAATCTATGTCTATGTTGTGCTCACATATTCGGGAAATTCTCTAGAATTTGATACATGTTCCAAGAACAAAATATGGAGCAATATTGAATTACAAAATCTTAGCAAAACTTGATGAAGATAAGCCAATATTTAGGCTAAAATGAACCTAAAATATTGTATAAGAATGTATACCAAAATGGGTTAAAAATACAACATGAAATTATGAAGGTACATAAGTTTCTATGCTACTATTTTCCAAAACTACAAAGTATAAGGTTTGTATTAAAGGGCATCAATGCAACTGGCACAATATAAATTTTCCATATAAATTGGGACATTATTCAAAATTACTATTCATTTGGCTAAGGGGGTGATCATAGTAACAATCGATATGAATTTATTTAAGAGAGTTAATTTACATTATAAAATTATTTTATAAACTTTTATGATGATATTCATCAACATCATTTGAAAAAATGCATAGTAAGTTGGAAGTGAACATGTATGTTCATAGGTCATGGAACAATGACATTTTTTCAGCCATATTCATACTATGATTGAAGGGCAATGATTGGAGTTAATGAAAGGTTTTTTAACAGAACAATTTTTAAGAGTAGTATAAAACTTAGAGAATGTCTAATTGCTTTTATAAACGTGGCTTATGAAATGTAATTTGGAAGAGATCAACAATTTTGTAAATGTTCAGCCTAATTTGTTCTCCTTAGGATAGAAGGATAGGTTCAAAGAACTAAAGGAGGGGCTGATGTATCTATTGCATAACACTAATTCGATGAAGAAATGGAAAGTTAAAGCACCTCCGTTATAAGAAATATGATTTATTTTAAAAGTTTAACCAAAGGGAGTTATCTCATTGGTAGCAACTTGATGTATCCATATGAATATATCATTTATTTCATAGATAATATTAAAGTAAATCATATATATAACGGATATTAAATTTATTTCATAGATGATATTAAAGTATATCATATATTTAAAGTATACAATACTGTAGCAATTTTGACTCCTCTGATCTTATGAGGCGCATCGAACCAAAGTGGGGGATATTGATGGCCAATCTTAGATAGTTTGATTGGAATGGTTAGAAAAGGATAGGAACTATTTTGTAATTTGGAAATAGGAGTAAGAGTAGAACGATACGGAAAGATAAATGCGAGCTTGTCCGATTAAGCTAAAACGTCCGTGGGCGCAACCAAAGTGGAGGATATTGGTATCTAGAGGGAGTGTGTTAAGACGTTAAATTTGCATTCGTGGCAGACTTGCAGTGGAAGTGGAAGTAGCAGACTAGGAAAGTGAATGTGAGGGGGATGCGGCTGAAAGAAAGAACCCACGTTACCATTTGATAGTGACGCCCAGGAAACGGATCTTATCAAGGCAACAACACTAGTGGTGGTGGCAACTATATATATGAATGAAAATACAAGGAAGCCGTATCATTCAAACAGCGCACAGCTGAAGAGAAGAGAAGAAAAAATTGCAGAGTATACGTTTTGCAAATTTTGAAGTGAGGTGAGGTGAAGTTAGAATTATATGGTCACCGAGACTTTATATATAGTGGTCAGCTGATATGTTTCTCCTGGGTTTTGCAGGGAAGATGAGGATGATGATAATGGCGTTTGGATTGCTACTGAGCATGATGTCCATAGCGGAATGCGGTAGGCCTGATGCTGCAGGAATCCTGGCATCGTGCAATCCCAGCGGATATTTGAATGGCAACTCCCACAAGTGCAATCAGGAACACGAATCGGACTGCTGCAAATCAGGGGAGCGATACCCACAGTACAAATGCTCGCCCCCCGTGACAGGCAGTACTCCGGCCAAACTCACTGTGAATGGGTTTCAGAAGGGCGAAGACGGAGGAGGGCCTTCCGAGTGCGACAATGACTACCACAATGACAACGACCCGGTGGTTACTCTTTCCACAGGCTGGTACGCCGGTGGTAGCCGCTGCCACCACTACATACTAATCACCAATCCAGACAATGGACGAAGCGTACAGGCCATGGTGGTGGACGAGTGCGACTCGTTCTCTGGGTGTGATGAGGATCACGACCACCAACCCCCTTGCCATAACAATATCGTGGATGCCTCTCCAGGCGTATGGAAATCCTTGGGAGTCGACAATTATGATGATGTTGGTGAGATGAGTATCACATGGTCTGAAACTTAGCCCCCCGTTTTCTTCTTTTTCTTCGTCAAAAACACTATGTCAACCATTCCTCGTGCAGTCTTCTCACTTGCTCCACTATAATATATACATTTCCCTTGTACGATATGTCCTCTAAAACTAGTGTATATCTATGACAACGTAATAAATGTTCAGCCATGATTATTGCTATGTGTATGGTTTAAACCTCGTTTTTTATTTTGAAGTTTATATTCTTCCCACTTTTAAAATAACAAATGATATAGAATGACGTTTACTTTTTAGGCAATTTGATATATCAATTTAATACAAAGAGTATGTTTTTTTCCAAAATGAGGTTTATTATATAGATGGCATAATTATTCTTATTTAAGGAATTGTTTCTTTATGAATCTAAAAAAGAGATAAGAAAGAGTAGGTTATTAAAGTTTTATGTCTAAAGTGTAACATTGCATTTGGGTAGTAAAAAACCAAGCTAAATTTTTATTATTTTAATTAACAATTACACTCAAACCATCTATCATGAGCGTGAAAATTAATGGCAAACTTGACTTCTAATCTCAAGGTGAACTAATGACAACCTCATGTCACAATTCTACAGTAATCTCCCCTAGAAAAAAAACCACCTTGCTTTGATGAAATTTATCATGTTATAACATTAATCAATCTCTTTGTGACTACTTCTGAAATAATCTCTCATTACCTTTCATAGAGAAATGGGATAGAGATCTAGAAAGGAATTTGGATTTGGAGACTTTTGGGTTAGAGCAATGAGAGTTCAATTCATTTCTTTTTAGATTCTTTTAGTTTTCCAAGACACCTTCATTACCAATCACACTTTGCAAGGAATAGAATCCCAACACTTCTAAAAAATGAAACTAAAAACCCATATGGGCTAGGTTTTTTATCACTTTGTAAGGAAAATATGCCACTTATAGTTTCATACAGTGTATGTTGGATTTGAGAATGAGGGACTTGGTCCATTAGATGTTGGATTTATACTTTTCGTCCCAAATGTTGGAGTAGGGGGTATGTTAACATGAGTCATGTTATGTGTAGCTCCCCCATGTGGCATACTACTGTGCATTTGTTGGGAAGTGGGATGGTTTGGTGGAAGTGTATTATGGACATGACCTTGAGTTTGTGCTTTTCCCTCTTGTAGTTTGGAAATGTCATAACTGACGGGAAGCTCGGCACCATTTTGAGCAAGTGCTAAAAGGTATCTATCAAGATATGTTGCAACAGGCTCATCTATGATACACAATATCCTAGGATCTTGGGAAGCATTATCAATTTATTCTTGAGTAAGGCCTTGTTCCACCTCATTCAATGTAAGATTGGAAAATAGATTTGCAACTTGATGTTGTGACATAGGTGGTTGGTTTGAAGATGAGCCAAAATTCATGGTGCTAGTAGGATTAAAGTTGGGGTCATTTGAGGGATCTATATCCTTTTGTTTCCTTTGTGACCTATTGAGGACCATATAAGACTTGTGTTTTTTGATGAATGCAACTAAGGATGGAGATGCAAAATGATAGTGAGTCTATGCTATGTTTTTGGGATTTTTTGGATATAAATATGAAAGATGGCAATGTAACTATGACTATGTTTGAAATGGAAAGTGTTGAATTAGACTATTACTATATTGTAGGATATGAAACTTTGAACCTTAAAAAGGGAATTTTAATCAAACTATAATGACCCGAGGTAACAAATCTAAATGCCAATACCTCAAGAGGATAATAATCAAGATGATGAGGATGATCGAATAAAAGGTGAACCTAAACTAGACACATGAGTTATAGGCCCAACTTTATAATAAGATGGATAAAATAAACAAGGTCAAGCCAATCAAATATGTGACTATGGTATGATCAAAGGTCTAATAAGCTTCCTCATTCCAAGACCCAAAGGTGATGATGGATGAACTAATATGACAAACACACACTAGGTGATGCAAGCTAAACTAGGGAAAATGGTAAAATGAATAAGTCTCAAGTCTAAATGTACAATCACTATCTAAAAGGAAATTGAAAGTTGGATGTATAGATTTATCCCCAAAAATTAATTTTTGAATTTTGATAGATGTGGTGCACAACCCAATAGATGTGGTGTAATATTAGTCAATTTGGTACATAGAAAAATGCAAGTTTTTGGCTTTCCTAAGAATTTTGATAGTTGTAGCGTTATTTTTGACAGTTGTGGTGTAGTATCAGAGAGTTGTAGTGCTTTTATTTTTGATCTAAAATTGATGTTTTCTAAGTGGTTTTTTGTTTTGGGAAATTTCTAGATTTGATCATAAAACACAACAACACACTTAGAATACATATTTGGCTGATTTGACTCTTTGACTCTTGGAAAATGAAGTATCTTGCAAGTTTTACTCCACAAAACTCACTAGGCCTTGGTTCAAAAACATTTTAAGCAAGAACAACCTAGATAGTAGTAATGGGTTTTCTATTATTATTGGCTTACCAACCTCTTAGGTTTTTCAAATAAGAGAAAATGGAGTGGGTAACTAGGTATGCCAAGGTCATGTACCACCTTAACACCCCTCACCTTGAAAGGATGAAATACAAGCAAGGAACTAAATCACCTCAACCAATAACTGCACGTGGTAAGTGTAGTGTAGAAAAATGTATCCCTTTATATATTCACACTCTTTTGGACCCTCCCTACTAAAATTAGGCTTATTTGTGCTTTATTTGGTCCTATTTTGCATCCACAAGCCTTATTTAATGCATCTTTCTAAGGATAATCCCGACACATATCAAATGATCACTCATAATTTAATGATTTTGGTTTGTATGGCCTAGATTTAGAGATCTAGGACTCATATGCCACCTTAGGAATATGTGTCCCACCTAAGTTTTGGGGTCCTAAAACCTAAATTTGGGATTAAACATCAAAGTTATTGAAAATTTATGTCCCAAGCTTAGCCTACTAGGACTCATACACCCAAACTAGTGTATGAGTCCTACTTAGCTTAGACCTGTTTTAAATTCAAATTCTTGACAGGATTTTATTCTCCTGGATCTGATGTCAGCTTGTAGTGTTGTAATTTTGAGAAATTTGGCACAAACAAGTATAAATAAAAGGTTAGTTCATATATTTTCTCCTAGCAATTTTTTAAGAGAAAGTGTAATCTAATAAATCTAGAATTCTAGCAATTCAAGAGCATTCAAGAGAATTCAAGAGTGATTATCAAGCATTTTGGAGCATTATTCAAGAATCAGGCATCATGTTTGTTTTTGAGCTAACATTTGTGATGCAGGTTCTTATGATTCAAGCAAGCATTAAAGTCAAGATCCATAACATTCAATCAAGAGTAAATATTATCATTCATGCTATCCATTACTTACAATATTGCAACCTTTATTTTAAGAGTTTGGTGAGTTGCAACTTGGCTTATTTGTTCATTCATCATTCCTCCATTCTATTTCTATTTATTTCAAGGTTTGATTACTAAACTAGGTTTTGAGTAAGGCAAACCCCTATCTAGTAACAAAACAACATTTTCCCCTCTCTTTGGTGTGTGATTTACAAATCTAGGTTGAAGATCCATTAAAGAGTCTAAGGATTGGGGAAAATTTGTCAAGTTGTCAAAGTTATCATCTACATTGCAAGATCATGCAAAGTCACCTACAGGTTGTGATTCAATGTTTCAGTCTCAGAAATTTGACAAAAGAGAAGCTACATGAGAACATTAGAGGATATGAGAGTTTTGGATAAAACCTGATGCTGGGACTAAATCACCACTTGTGGCGTATGAGTCCCATTATTCCATATTTCAAGCATTTTCTCTAGATCCTAGTTTAGTAGTTCTAGATTCTAGTTCTGACCCAAAACCCTAAATTGGGACTAATTTCCCCTATTGGCGTATGATTCCCAATGTGCAATAAAAGTTAGATCTTTGGGAGCATAGACCTTGTTCAAAGCTTCTTCAATTTTCCAGGTGTCCCTTTGTCCTTTCTTGGTTCATTCTTCTGATTTTTAGTTTCATATCTTGGGTTGCATAGTTAGGTTTACATATCATTACATTTCTTTCTTTCCAAGCGTTTGTTTGGTGGTGAAACCCCTTTTATCTTTAATCACAACCCTAGGACACCTTATTGTAGATCTATTTCCCTCATTTCCATCCCTAGATTGAGATCTCTAAGGTATCCTTGAATTAAACTTGAAGGAAATTGGTGGAGGAACCCTAATCGCCCTTTAGTTCTATCTCCCAAAACATAGAGCACCAATTTTCTAAATTTAATTTTGAGGAACCTAGCCTTTAGAACACCTTATTTTCTAATTTGGAGTGCATTATAGTCCTAGATCTAGCTTACATAAAATTTGCATTGTGTCTTGCATGAGTTAAATTGCATCTAGATTTTTTTAATCTTCCATTAGTGAAAGTGCATATAGGTTGCATTTTTGCATGTTGCATCATTGAATTTCATTTAAAATCTATAACTGCACATTGTATAGATATCCTTCAAACCAAAAAACCTAACATTCACTTAGAATGCTAAAATTAGTGCAAAAACCCTAATTTGGGGCTCATACACCCCTCTAGGAAATTTAGTCCCAGTGCAGGTCATTTTACTTGATTTCTGGGTATTTTATTTGGACTATTTTATAGTATTTGAACCCTTGAAAAAACCTAAATGGGACTCATACACCCCTTTGGGCGATTTAGTCCCGTGTCAAACTTGAAATTTCATTTTACAGTATTAAAAACCCTATTTTGTGCTTCTATTTGTTATTGTTTGATTTCTATTTCAAAATGCTGATTTTCTATTTCATTCATTCCATTTCATCTACCTTAATTTCATTTGAATCAAAGTATATCATTTATCTTGTGTTCATTGTATATTACATTTCCTTGATTGTCCCTTGCATGAGCTTTACAACCTGGTGTCCTATTGCCAATTCTATAGCAAGACAAAGTTCAAGACTCATGTCATCTTGTGATAACATAATTGTCATGGATCTTGGGTTATGTAGCTCTTTCACTACTAGTGTTGACACTAGTTCATTAGGTATAGATCATAACCTTAACATATCTTTGCCTTCAAGTAGTGTGATAAGTGTTGAAAAAATAGTTGCTAGCATTCTGTAAGAAAACATAATCCAAATCCATGAAGAATTAGAAAACCTAAAAAATCAATTTAGTAATAAAAATATTTCAACCACTACTATTCCTATAATAGATAACATACATCACATGATTGAAAGTGAAGGAGTTGAACTTGTGCATAGCCTAGCTCAAATTTTTGGAGAACATCTTACCTCAATGACTAGTTGTGCTTTACCTTCAAACAATGTCCAAAGTCAAGGAGGAACTCAAATTCCTCATCCTACAAACATTGCCTTTATTCCTACTGATACCAACCCTCAAGTTACAACAATGACACAACCTACTAATAATATATTTCCTACCTTGGGTATTTCCACTAGCAATCCGCATACCTTTGTGACATTGCATGTCATATCTCCTACCACTTTACCTCCTTTAAGAATTCCATTCAGTTCGCCCTCGAATAGAAATACACCTTCATCTCAAAATACAACCAATGACGCCATCCTTAACCAACTTTTGCAAAATGTTTCATCTCTTCAAAATAAAATTTCCACCATAAACTAACATCAAATGACCAACCTACATACTATGTCAAAAGCAATCCCTTATCCTTGGAGATATTGAGAACATCAATAACATAAGGTATAAGGATTCCTATATTTAAGAAATATAGGGGGAAAGGAGATCCTTCCAACCATGTTTCCACTTATATTTCCTTATGTAGTGATTTTTTCCTTAAGGATAAGCTCTTATCTAAGATTTTCCCTATATCCTTGAAAGATATCACCTTAGAATGATTTTCTTCCTTATTGAATAACTTAATTCATTTATTAAATGAACTTGTTGATGCCTTTATAAACCATTTCTAAGTGCACATGAATGGGTATGTGTAGGATCATGATGGGCCAAAAAGTGGCGATATGTAAGTGATATGATCGCCCATGTGGCTGACGACTTTTTTTTAACCCAAAATTGATGAAACAAAAAGAATTTTTAAAGGAGATTCTTACCTTTCCACCAATATAAATTATGCTTTAGTTTGAATTTAATAAATTATTATTATTCATTTTCTATTTGAATTGTGACTAAAGTCCTAATTGATAGGCTGATTGAAAAAAATCTGTAGCTTTCAAAGGGTATCACATTTTTTGAATCTAAAACATGTGTCACATTCTATGCTTCACATACTATAGGATTTTTTAAAAAAAAAATTGAATTTCATGAATTTTTGACCAAGTTAAGGTGGTCAGACGTAAGAGTTTTTATATTTTTTAAAAGTTGTAATAAAAAAATCATAATTAATTATTTACTTGGAAAAAAATTACAAAAAAATATGCATCACATCGGGACATGAGTCTTCTACTTATATCTAAAATATTATAAAAGAATATTATCATTTTATTCTGGTTAGGGTGGTAAGATAGACACCCATTTCATATTTTTTCCCTGAAATTTAAGTACTACTACATTGAAATTTCAAATTTTCACCAAATAGATTTTTTTCAAATAAAAATAAATCTAGTAGTTTAGAAACTACATTCAATTTGCAATAGATTCTATTCTTACATATTTTTGAAATAATATAGTTAACTAATTCAAATTTTTACGTCAAGTTGCCTAACTTTGATTTTTCTGAATTTTGTTGCCACTTAAGGGCCTATTTTTATCATGATGATCCTGCACATGCCCGAATCCTAAGAAAAGCTTCACTGATTTGATGAAATGTAGGCAAAAATATGATGAAAAGGTCACTAACTTTATGTCACACTACCAAATACTTTATTCATAAATCGATGTAAAGATTCTTGATCCTCACCTTCAACGGATGCTCATTGAGAACTTAAAAACTAAGGTACAAGATAAGCTTAGAATGATGAAGTGTCCTTCCTTTGTACACTTGTGTATTTCCCTTTGTGATTATCAAAACACGGTTAGTAGTCGTGAAACAAAACCCACCTCTAGCCATCTTGAGAAATCTGAATCAACAAGCCAAAAAAATTATCAACCTTTTAAAAAATAGAATAAAGGCTTCCTTCAACTTAACCCCACTCAACCAACTCAACATGTTGATACCCAAGTGGCTGCTATAAGGAAGACAACCCCTTTCACATTTGGGGATCTGGCTAGACAATTTACTCCCTTACCTAATACCTTCCATAGCACAATGTCATAAGTTTTAGAATAGAGAATGATCACCTTACCTCTTGTTAAAACTCAAGATACTAATAAGCCTTTACCTTTGAACTTTAGATCAAATTCCAGTATTCTAGAAACAATAATAAACTACTGAAAAACTACTAAAATCTACTTATAAATGACTATAGCTAGTCACATGACCACTAGAAGTTTATTGGCAATCATATATAATGTGACCAGATTGATGACTAAACCATTTTTAGTCCTTTATTGGTTTTTTTAATTGACCAATTTGGTATATGTTTAGTTGTTGATTTAGTCATTCATTGTTGTGATCTGGTCACTTCTTTTGTCACTTCTTTTCCACTGATATATTTAGTCATTGATTATTGTAATCTAGTCACTTATTTAGTCATTTTTTATTCACTAATATATTTAAATAGTCACTTATTTAGTTGTTGATTTAGTCATTGATTATTGTAATCTGGTCACTTATTTAGTCATTTTTTATTCACTGATATATTTAGTCATTGCTTGTTGTTAACTGGTCACTTATTTAGTCATTTTTATTCACTAATTTTTTTTCATTAATAGTTTATTTAGTAATTAATTGTAATCATCATTTTGATCAATTTGGTAGTATATTTAGTCATTTTTATTCACTGATCATGGGCGATCCCACAAAGGTGGTTTACAATTTCTGAGAGGAACTGATTTTTGCTGAAATCACATATTTTTAGAAAATATAATGATTTAAGCCTTTAAAATTTCCATTTTAAGGATTCCAATTGAAGAGGGTTTGATCAAACCACCTTAGATCAAACCCCCTTGGATAGAACCTCACTAGTTTTAAACCATACCTATAAATGAGTCTCCTTTACACCTACCAAAATGCTGATAAAAAATCACTTTTGATTTACCTTTTGGGGGATCAAATGAATTCATTTAAAATTTATTTCAAATTATTATGGTAGTTCTCGAAATGAGCTATCCCATGAATATAATTTTAATATGTTTTGGTTTTATTATGTATGTGTTTTTTTAGTTTTATTAAACATAGGTTTTTCACCGAAAATCAAGCTCTCTGTTTTGCACATGTAGAAAAATAGAAAATTATCAAAATATTTTTTTTAAAAATATGTTCGTGTTGGGTATTGATGTCCTTGATCCATTAAAAAAAATAAAATTGAATTTTGATACATACAGAAAATTTTATTTTGTATACAGTTCGCCTATGTCTGAATTGCAATTGGTTTGACTTCAAAACTCTATTAAGGAAAAAATATTTAATAAAAAACTATGAGACCAAATGAAAGTGCTAGATATCGTAGTTACAAATCTAAATTCAAAAAAATTATAATTTTATCCTTCATACAAAAAAAGTTATGTTGTATACAGTGAGCGTCACTTTTTAAAAATGTTGTTTTCTGAAAAAAAACCAGTTTTTGTGGGAGATGGAAAAAGAAGTGCAATATTATTCCAAAAAATTTGAAAAAAATATATTTAGAATCTATAGGAATTTTTTGATGAGACTCTAGTTTGCATCATCTTCAAATTTCTCATGGTTTAGCCACTATAGGTGCCCAAATGTGAAGATTTAGTTAAAAATAATAATTTCAGTGTCCAGTTTGGCCAAAAATTGTAAACCACTATTGTGGGATCACCCTCATATATATCTAGTCATATTTATTCACCGTTCACTTATTTATATCATCTGGTAGTATATTTAGTCAATTTAATTATTAATTGATGTCAATTAGTAGTATATTTAGTCATTTTAATGATTGATATTTGAGGATTTAAGCATGAAACATAGAAATACACATCAATCATCAATTGCACACAATAAGATATTCATTGAGAAGGAAAAATCGGTGAAATTTATTAATAAAAGAAAGGTGTTCTAGTTACAACTTACAAATATAGTATTACAATTGTTATTTTTAGTCACAAGACTGAAAATTGAGTTATGATATTGCAGAGAAATGACTGTAAGAAATAAAATTCTCCAAAAGAC
This sequence comes from Sequoiadendron giganteum, assembly GCA_007115665.2. Lineage (NCBI taxonomy): Eukaryota > Viridiplantae > Streptophyta > Pinopsida > Cupressales > Cupressaceae > Sequoiadendron > Sequoiadendron giganteum. Next base: position 778,186,948 of record CM021102.1, read on the forward strand.
TTTTTCAATGATGAAAACACATGCTTGAAGCCCTTCAATGCGAGCACATTCCCCTTTCATCTCTTAAAACTTCTACAACATGGGAAATCTTCCTAGAGCAAGGAGAGTGTTGATCGTGTCCCATATATGAAGCGCTCTCGAGCTTCAACGTAGTCAACAATAACTCAGCTAGAATATTACCTCCTTTATAAAAAACATGCCATCTGATATGAGCAATAGGGTGTTTCCTTTTCCGCCATGAATGAAGTTGTGCCTCAATACAACCAAAAAAATTAATATTAGTCTCAATTCAGAAAGAATAAAAGTGCATTGTATATTGCAAGTTTACAAAAGAAAGTCCAAACAGAGTAGAAAGATAAATCAATTAAAAAATTGTAGTTGTATCACCAAAAAGTGTATACTTTGACACTTTTCACTCATTTGGACCCTTTCCTATGGATTTTGGACCTAAATAACCCCTATTCATCATCATTTATAGGCCCCTATGACCCCTTATTGTGCATCCCACTTGGCTTAATTTGATAAAATATTTGATAAAATCATCATATAAACCTAATTTATTCACTCCTAGATAATCCAGCTAGCAAAAGGGCCTCTGTGGGACTAGGTTTCCCATCTGTGTGAATTAGTCTTGTCCAAGTAGACTAGGTCACCAAAGGTGGCAACCTAGTCCCATTGGAGCTATTTTCGAGGTTTTGAGTGGGAAAAGTTAGGGTTTTAGTTTATTTCTCCTTCATGTCGGCCTTGAGGATCAAATAATAGGTGTTTCTAGGTGGATTGACTATAAATAAGCCTAAAACCCATAATTCATGATTACACACTCATTATTTACAACTCTCTCATTCACTCTTCACTCCTCATCGACTCCTTCTCAAGAAAGCTAGGGTTTTTGCATACTAATTCATCAAGACATCTCTCCAAGACATTCAAGGGTTGATTGCTAAAACAACACAAGATCATTCATCATGGAAAGGTATTGAATCCATCATTTCATATTTCGTGCTCTATTATCTTGTCTCTTCATTTGATTTGATAATCTAAAAGGGGTTTGACCAAGGAAAACCCCCATGCCTTAACAATCAATATTTCTTTCTCTATGTGTGTGTTTATAAATTTAGGTATTTTGCAGGCTTGGAGATCATTCAAGAATGGGTTGAAGACTCGTTAGGGAATATCCTTGTCAACTAGGGAAAAACATCCACAAAAAGACACCTACTGGTTGGAAATCAAGGTTTCTGGTCTGAACACTTGGAGGAACAGAAAGTGTAGATCCAGAGCTCATGTTTCTATCTTCAGATTTTTAGAAAAGGAAAAAGGGACACTCCCCACAGTTGTGGTGACCTAGTCCCATTGTGCTTATTTTTCAAATATTTCTACGGATTTGAATACCCATTTGGTTGAAACAATCCATAGAGTAGTTTTCTGAAATCACCTTGAAAAAGGACTAGGTCACCCAACTTGGTACAAGTGTCTTGCCAGACATAAATTTAACTATTTTCAGAATTTCAGAGTTCCTTCAAGTTTGCAACTCATTCCTAGGTGCACACTTTCATTCTTATAGCTTTCTATTTTATTTACTAAGATATCTTGGGTCATTATCATAAATCTACATATCTTAATGTGTTTTCAAACATAGTTGCACTTTCTAGGTTTTACATTAATATTTAGTCAGTTTTATCAGTTCTTTACATTTATATCATTGCATTTAGATAGATTCACACCCCCATTAACACATAATCTTTGAATGTAACATAAGCATTTTGACCTACCTATCTCCTTTTAGGTGAAAAACCCTAGAAGCGTTAGAGAGTCTTATGGTGCCAAAATATTTGTTGTACATTTTGGTGAATTTGACTTTCGAATCCCCTTTTTTCTAATTTGGAGTTTATTATCATCCTAGATTTGCATTGAATTGCATTTTGCATTGTTTACTTTGCATTCTAGGGTTTTAAAATTTGAATTAGTGAAAAGCTCATCTAGCTTGCATCTTTGCATTGCATATCATTCAAATTCATCAAAATTATGCATTTTCATTTTAGGTTTGCATCATACAACCCCAACACTATCAAAATCGAACAAAAAAATCTAAAAATTCTCAAAAAAATCACCAGGTGGACTAGGTCACCAACCTGGGCGACCTAGTCCCTTTTGGCCTCTCAAACTACCATTTAGAGGATTGAAAACCTTGTTTTTAAGCTTCTTTTTTATGCCATTATCTATCTGTATCAATGGGTTGTCTTTTTGTTACATGCATTTTACTTAATCTAGCTCAATTTGACTCATTTCATGCATTGCCTAAATTTAATTTTGCATTCACAACATTTTCTTTTCAGTACAATAAGTAATTTACATTGTTTGAAATCTGAAACTTGCATTGCATTCTATCTCTTTACATTACATTTTAAGTTTTCATCTAGCTTCTATTACATTTCAATTCATGGCACTTATGGATAGTATTATAATTTTACAATTTTCATTTTCAACATTAGTTCCTATTTCATTTAGATCAAATTCATTACAAAATGACAACAACACTTTAACAACATCACAAGCACCCACTCACACCATTCCTAGTCTTCAATCCTCTCCCAAAACCTCCCCTATTCTTATCATGGCTACTAACTTACCTAGTATTCAATCCTCTCCCAACACCTCCCCTATTTCTTATCATGCTTTAATAAATAAGGATATGTTGGTATCAAGGAACCCAATGATTGAGAGTTATAGCATTATATTTATCCTTCCTAATGTTCCTCACATTTGATAGGGTCTATTTGAACAAACAAGTCCAATCGTTGGTAACTATCTAATTCTTAGCTATTATTCTCTTAATGCACATCATTTGAGCGATGAAGCTACTTTCCCAACTCTAATCATGCCATGTGATAAACCTATTTCTTGTCATTTTCCAAAAATCTCTCCTCCTAGGATAGATAGTATGGCACAAGATAATGACAGTTTAGAGAATGAAATCATCAAAAATCATAACAGTCAACATTTCCCATCTAATATTTCTCTCATTAGTGAAGAAGATAATATGATGGAACAAGACACTTCAACCATAGATCATTCCCTTACTTGTGATGAAGTCCATAGTGTAGAACCAAACAATAAATGTCCTGAAAATCTTGTTTGTAGTTCTCCTAAACACTCTCCTACTAGGGAAGGTATCATGGTGCAAGAACACAACAACATGGTTGCACTCCTTTCAAGCAATAGTAATATGTCTCCCTTGGGTAATGGTACAAAGATGATCCTCAATTTCCCTTTCCTAGAAATATATCAACCCAAGCCCATTAAGGTTATGCATATGCAAGTGTCCATTAGATCCCCATCTACTATTGGACCTCGTAAGAATCCTCTAATATTTCCCTCGCCTAAGATCAACATCTCACACCAACCAAGTTACCATGACATTACCTGCATATATGACAAAGTATATACCATCACGACCACCTTTGTTGAAACCTTGTTTACTCATCACCATAAATAACATAAGTCATTGCTCCTTACCTTGTAATAGTTGTAGGGTCATAGCACACTCACTATTGCATGTTTTTCATCGTTTGCGAGGAGCAACATATCATCATCCATTCTAGGCTCACCTTTGTCTTGCACTAAGTGGGGGGAATGGGTTAAGTAGCCTTATCCTCGTATGTCACTTGTGTTGTCTCTTTCGACTAGTCATTAACCTTTCACGAACATATAAGAGAAAGATTGGGATGTGGATGACATGCCTTTGTTGCAAGTATGGATGTTTTTGGTGGTGTTTTCATTGATTTCAACACAGATTTGTCTATTTGACAAGTTCTTTTGAGAAAATTTGAAAAATAATAAAAGCATGATTAAAAGTGTGTTCTATGCAAGCTCCAGTATTATGGTTCACATTTCTTCTGTGTTGATCATATGCCTATGCAGATCTGTAGGTGTGTTCATAAGATTTAATGAATCATATATACTGAGTTTAAACTTCCGGTTTGATGAAGAGAAGAAGATATGTTCATCGGTGTGTGAACTGGTTTGCTAGAACTATTTGTTTGTGGATTGGGAGATTTTTTTTAGCTCCACAACCTTCTAATATTTGGTTTCAGATCTTACAGATCTGGGAGATGACTACTTCTAATGGTTTATGTGTTCTGACAAAATTTATAGTGGTTTGGTGCTCTCGAAGACTTGCTCTAGAGCTTTTATGTTTTGCTGACTGGTCCGATTAGACTGGTCAAGAATTCTCTAAAAATGAAGTTGGTTGTAACTATTGCAGATGTATCTGAGATGTTCTTAGAGATGGAAAAATCATTGGTGAAGCGTTTTGAGTGATCCACATGTGTTTATCTTGTTGGAGATGCATGTACTTCAAAGATCATTAGTGTTCTCATTAGGTTTGGCTAACCTAGTGTTTACATGTTCCATTTTTTCTTTTGCATCAACTTGAGGAAGCGTGTGTGAGCTTCAAGATGTTATTTGGGTCCTAGATTAAATATGTAATTGGTCCTCTCTCATTTTTATCCACCGTAGGAATGTTGAGTAGCCAACCTAGTTTGAATTTGTAAATAAAATTGTATAGCCGATCTTGGAGAATGTTCCTATTGTTGAAGATGGTATAAAAGCAAGTCAAGTTGTAGTAAAATAAATATTCATCCATCCACGAATCAAACAAGTGAGTGAAGTGTGTGAAAAAGTATGAAAATTAGAGAGTGGAAGAGCAAAGTAAGGCAACAATACTTTAAGGTGTTAGATTCCTGAAAGCATTGAGCTAAAGGCATCTATAATATTCTGATCTAGTTGTGAATGTGTGGAACCCTAGTGGTGGATCTTCATTTATATTCTTTTGTTTTTTTTGTAGGAAGCATGCCTCCTTTTGGATAGTGAGTCCTTCTCAAGGCAGCGAGCCATTAATCTAGGAAAACGAGCCTTTGTATTTGGGCAGTGATCCCTTTGGTAGTGAGTATTTGTATCTGGTATTGCATTACTACTATATTGTGAGTTAATCCTCATCGTGGTTTTTCCCTCATTTTGTTTTCCATGTAAATCTAGTGTCTTTGGTGTTGTGTTTCTATTAATTGCATTTTTTTTTCATACTTAATATGAAATTGAAGATAAAGTGTAACTGACTAAGTTTAAAAGTAAAGGATTTGATACAACTAATTCACCCCCTTGTAAGTTGTCTTGTGCATTTCAAAAATTGATATCAGAGCTCTGGTTACTCAGTGAAAATCTTAACCGGTTGAGGTAGATCAAATGACACACAAGTTGTAGATTACTTTGTTTGATGGAGCTGATTACAGTGACTAGAAAGAGCAGATGAGAAGTTATCTGATTTCACTCAGTTTCAACACTTGGAAAGTCATGGAGACAAAGTATGTGACACCAATAGTTGTTCCTTCCTCTACTGATGAAGTTGCAGCTTATGAAGAAAATGAAAGAGCAAGGTTTGCTATTTTCAGTGCTTTATCTAGAACTGAAAGAACAAAAGTTATTTCTCTGCATACTGCTCATGAAGTATGGACAAAGTTGAGAGATATTTATGAAGGGAATGATAGAGTAAATTTGTCAAGGAAACTAACTACTAAGCGAAAATTTGAGAATCTAAGAATGGAAGATGGAGAAGACATTGCAAGCTATTATCAGAGAGTTGAAACTATTGTAGCTTAAATAAAGAATCAAGGTGGTACCATGTCAGATGAAGATATAATTCAAAAGATCTTGATGACCTTATCGACCAATTATAGTGAGAAAGTATCTACACTTCAAGAATGATATGATCCAGAGAAATTTACTAAGGATAATCTATTTGGTGTCCTGTCTGAATTTGAAATGAGAAAAATTGCAAGAGATGAGGAGAAGACTAAAACAAACTTTAAAGCCATGAAGATAGAAGATGATGATGATGATGATGCAGAAGATTTAGTAGAAAATTTCACAAGGATATTTAGTTTCCCTTTAAGTGTTTTAGTTGTGAAAATATTGGTCATTATGCATCAATATGTCCTAATAGAGCTAGGGTATGTGCAAGATCATCATGGAAAAAATAGGCCCTTAAGTGGCAATGAAAATTCAAAAAAATCAGAGTTAGGGAACTTGACATAAAAATTTGAATAAGTTATCTATATTATTTCAAAAATATGTAAGAATAGAATCTGTGGAAAATTTAAAGTAGTTTCTAAACTACTAGGTTTATTTTTCTAAAAAAAAATCTATTTGATGAAAAATTGAAATTTCAATGCAGTAGTACGTAAATTTAAGGAAAAAAATAAGAAGTAGGTGTCTGTCTGACCACCCTAACCATAATAAAATGATAATTATTTTTAATAAGATTTTAGATATAAGTAGAGTACTCATGTCTGGATGTGATGCATATTTTTTTGTAATTATTTTCCAAGTAAATAATTAATTTTGATTTTTTTATTACAACTTTTAAAAAATATAAAAACTACAATGTTTGACTACCTTAACCTGGTCAAAACTTCATGATTTTTTTTTTTAATCCTATAGTATGTGAAGCATAGAATGTGACGCATGTTTTGGATTCAAAAAATGTGATACCGTTTGAAAGCTATAGATGTTTTTCAATCAGGCTATCAATCAAGACTTTAGTCGTAATTCTAATAGAAAATGAATAATAATAATTTATTAGATTCAAAGTATAGTATAATTTATATTGGTGGAAATTTGAGAAGATCCTTTACAAACCCTTTTCGTTTCATCAATTTTGGGTGAAAAAAAGTCATTAGCCACATGGGCGAAGTATGGAAAAGCAAGGTAAGTTGTTAAACACATTTTTTGTGTTGACTTCTTAGGATTAGTAGGTCAAAACCAAATTCCAAAGCAAGCCCAAGGCTAATCCCTAGGCATTAAATTTTGTGTCAAACATATCGGATATCCGATTCAAATCAAATATCTGATATCCGATATGTTTTAGATATGAGTTTAAAAAATGTTATACAATTTATAACATATGATTTAAAAAATTCAATAAAGTTTATAATTTAATATATAATATATTATATTATTATGTATAATATTTAAATATTATTTCAATATTTTAATTAATGTATAAATATTTAAATATATATATATATATAATATATATTAAAATATTAAAATATTATCTCTTTCCCTCTCTCTCTCCCAATTCTCTCACTAAATCACTCATATCTCTCTCCCCTCTACCCTCTATCTCTCTCCCATTCCCTCCCTCTCTTTCACTGACTCATCTCTCTCCCCTCTACCCTTAACCCTAAACCCTAAACCCTAAACCCTTAAACCCTCTACCCTCTAGTCTCTCTCTCAATACTCTCTCTCCTAACCCCCTCTCCCTCTCTCAAGTCTCTCTCTCTCACTCACTACCTCTATATCTCTCCCTCTACCCTTAAACCTAAACCCTAAACCCTTAACCTTAAAACCCTAAACCCTTAAACCCTCTACCCTCTACCATTAACCATATATACCCTCTATCTCTCTCCCACTCCCTCTCTCTCTCAAGTCTCTCCCTCCTACCCCCTCTCCCTCTATCAAGTCTCTCTCTTAAATTCAATCCCCTTATCTATTTCCCATAGATACTCTTAACCCTTAAACTTTAAGCACTTAAACCCTCTACCCTTAACCCTCTACCCTCTCTCTTTCTCTCTCTACCTCCTACAGGCCCTCTCCCTCTCTTAAGTCTCTCTCTCTCACTCCCTCTATATCTCCCCCACTCTCTCCCACTCTCTCCCACCCTCTCTCCCAACCTCTCCCACTCTCTCCCACCCTCTACCACTCTCTCCCACTCTCTCCAACTCTCTCCCACCTTCTCCCACTCTCTCCCTCATTCTCTCCCACTCTCCCACTCTCTCCCACTATCTCCCTTCCCACTCCCTCCCAGCCTCTCCCACTCTCTCCTACTCTCTTCCACTCTCTCCCACCCTAGCAACTCTCTACCCTAAACCCTCTACCCTAAACCCTTAAACCCTCTACCCTATACCCTAAACCCTTAACCCTTAACCCTTAAATCCTCTACCCTCTACCCTCTACCCTCTACCCTCTACCATTAACCCTTAGGTCTATGTGGGAACAAATGGGATATCTGATTTGTAGAACTAAAATCATACCGTTACAAAAAAAATTAAAATGTTTTTCAAATCAGATATCAGATTATATCGGATATCAGATTTGTGGGCCATAGAAAAAATCCATGTGGGTCATTTTGTGCATGCCAATGGACCCTACATTCCGTTTGTAGGCTTTGCATGTGACAAACGCACAGATTCAGACAAGAAGAGACAAAAATCAACTTTTTGGAGCATCTTCTACTCAAATTTGTCATAAGCAATGATTTTTTAGCATCTTTTATGAGGTATAATGTGGAGAAGCAATTGTCAGAAGAAAAAACATAAGAGCAAGCTTACAAAAGAACAAATTGAAGCATATAGACAAAGAGATAAAGAAGGTGACAAGAAGAGAAGACAAGGTATGTTAAATATTGGTGAACCTGAGCCCTATGGTCTTTCAAGTGAAGAGCAAATTGAATATGTTCAAGGTGAAAATGTTGAACATGATATTCAAACTGAGAATGAAAATGTTCAAGGTGAAAATGTTGGAATTGAAGATGTTGAACATGGTATTCAAATTGAGAATGAAAATATTGAAATTGATAATGAAAATGTTCAAGGTGAAAATGTTGGAATTGAAGATGTTGAACATGATATTGAAATTGGAAATGAAATTATTCAAAAAGATATTGAAAATGTTCAAGGTGAAAATGTTCACTAAAATAAGCCCATTTTACAAAGAGACTTGTATTTAAACACTTTCCAAACCTTTCCAAACCCTATAAACTTGTCAAAAAAGTCTATTAGGACTTACAAAATCTTGATCCAACCTTATATCTTGTTGCCCCCACATTTCATTGAGATCAACATGTGTTAACCACCATTATTCACCTAATTTCACTCATTTTTGCCATACATGACAACTCACCAACTCAACTACAAACCTTTCCAGCTCTTTAAACCCACATATTCACCTTATACAGTCCTAATAACATCTACCATGGCCATACCATTGAGATACAGATAATACAATACATGGTATGGCCTTTTAACACTTTGGAACACTTAAGGGAATTCATTGGTCCAATGTAGCTTAGAGTGATTCAGTGTATTTGGGTGCAAAAGAGGGCCATCCCTAGTGTAAATGTACCCATCCAGACATGTTGGAATAGTCCGTTTGGCCGTACGAGTTGCAGAATGAAAGTTGCACCACTTTATAACTTTACGTTGCTTGCATCTGACAACTTTTCCCTCAGCTGAATACTCATCACCACGGAAAAATGCCTTCTGGACAACAAAAAATGAGAAAGGTTATTGTAGATGGTCCCAACAAAATCCCATAGCCTCAGACAAGGAGTCCTTAAGCATCACAATTTTTGAGAAATAGCCCTTCAAATATTTCTACCTTTTAGCACTTTGGACTCTTAAGGGAAATCACCAGTCCAATGTAGCTCAGAGTGATTCGGTGTATTTGGGTGCAAAAGAGGACCATCCATAGCATAAACATATCCATCTGAATGTGTTGGAAAGTCTATTTGGTTGTATGAGTTGTAGAATGAAATTTGCACCACTTTGGAACTTTACACTACTTGCATTTGGCGGCTTTTCCCTCAACTGAATACTCATCACCACGGGAATACGCCTATGAGATAGAAAAAATTGAGAGAGGTTATTGTAGATGGTTCCAAAATGATCCCATAGACTGAGACAGAGAGTCTGTAAGCATCATGGTTTATGAGAAATAGCCCTTCAAAGATTGTTTCCTTTTAGCACTTTGGACTCTTAAGGGAAATTGCCAGTCCAATGTAGCTCAGAGTGATTCAACATATTTGGGTGCAAAAGAGGACCATCCCTAGTGTAAATGTACCCATCTGGATGTGTTAGAATAGTTTTTTTGGTCGTACAAGTTGGAAAATGAAAGTTGCACCACTTTGCAACTTTACACTGCTTGCATTTGGAAACTTTACCCTCAACTAAAAACTCATCACCACGGGAAAAAAAATACGAGATAGAAAAAAATGAGAGAGGTTATTGTAGATGGTCCCAACCTAATCTCATAGCCTCAGACAGAGAGTCTGTAAGCATAACGATTTTTGAGAAATAGCCCTTCAAAGATTGTTTCCTTTTAACACTTTGGACTCTTAAGGGAAATCTCTAGTCCAATGTAGCTCAAAGTGATTCATCATATTTGGGTGCAAAAGAGGACCATCCCTACTGTAAATGTACCCATCTGGACATGTTGGAACATCCTATTTGGTCGTACGAGTTGGATAATGAAATTTGCACCACTTTGCAACTTTACACTTCTTGCATTTGACAACTTTTCCCTCAACTGAATACTCATCACCACGGGAAAATGCCTTTGATATAGAAAAACTTGAGAGAGGTTATTGTAGATGGTCCCAAAATGATCTCATAGCCTCATACAAAGAGTTTATAGGAATCACGGTTTCCAAGAAATAGTACTTCAAATATTGTTTCCTTTTAGCAGTTTGGACTCTTAAGGGAAATCATCAATCCAATGTAGCTCAAAGTGATTAAGCATATTTGGGTGCAAAAAAGGACCATAATTAGCATAAAGGTATCCATCTAGATGTTTTGGAACAATCCATTTGGTCGTACGAGTTGGAAATTGAAAGTTGCACCACTTTGCAACTTTACACTACTTGCATTTGACAACTTTTTCCTTAACTAAAAACTCATCACCATAGGAAAACGCATCCAAGATAGTGAAAAAATGAGAGAGGTTATTGTGGATGGTCCCAACATGATCTCATAGCCTCAGAAAGGGTTTCTTTAAGCATCATGGTTTCTTTGAAATATCCCTTCAAATATTGCTGCCTTTTAGCACTTTGGACTCATGAGGGAAATCGCCAGTCCAATGTAGCTCAGAGTGATTCAACATATTTGGGTGGAAAAGAGGACCATCCATAGCGTAAACGTACCCATCTAGACATGTTGGAATAGTATATTTGGTCGTACAAGTTGCAAAATGAAAGTTGCACCACTTTGCAACTTTACACTGCTTGCATTTGACAACTTTTCCCTCAACTGAAAACTCATAACCACAAGAAAATGCCTTCGAGATAGGGAAAACCAAAAGAGGTTATTGTAGATGGTCTCAACTTAATACCATAGCCACAGATAGAGAGTCTGTAAGCATCATGATTTTGAGAAATAACCCTTCAAATATTGCTGCATTTTAGAACTTTGGACTCTTAAGGGAAATCACTAGTCCAATGTAGCTCAGAGTGATTCAACGTATTTGGGTGCAAAAGAGGACCATACCTAGTGTAAATGTACTCATCCAGATGAGTTGGAATAGTCTGTTTAGTCGTACAAGTTGGAGAATGAAATTTGTACCACTTTGCAACTTTACACTTTTTGCATTTGACAACTTTTCCCTCAACTGAAAACTCATCACCATGGGAAAACACCTTTGAGATAGAGAAAACTGAGAGAGGTTATTGTAGATGGTCCCAACATGATCCCATAGCCTTAGACGGAGAGTCTGTAAGAGTCATGGTTTCTAAGTAACAGTCTCTAAAATATTTTTTCCCTTCTGCACTTTGGACTCTTAAGGGATTTCGTTAATTGAAAATAGCTCAAACTACTTCGGCATGTTTGGGTGCAAAAGGGGACCATACCTAGCCTAAATGTACCCATCTAAATGTGATGGAATATTTGGTTTGGTCATAGGAGTTGTAGAACAAGATTTATTTATGTGCTTACAATTAGTTTTCAGCCTCCAACCAAAATCCAACGCTGATTTTCATGTGAAAAGAAGCCACGAGACCATAGCTTGTTGCGAAAAACCAATAATTTTCTAGAAATCAATGTTGCTTTTGTATTGGAATTCACAAAATTTCCTTCAACCAACCTATTTTTGAACCTTTAAGAGATTTATATACATTTTTTGAATTCAAATAGACTCCCCAATGTCCACAACCACCATTTCAACTACCAAGACCCTTCATTTTTCTTAAAAAATGCTAAAATTGACAACTTTTTGTTAATAATGCACTTTTATGAAACTTTGCTTTCCAAGACACTTATGACTAGTAAAAATAGTCAAACACCTTTATTTCAACCCTACTACAACTTCTAGACTCCTATCTTGCACTTCCCTTTACAATTTTAATAATTTGCCTTCAAAAGACTACATGACAATTTTGACAATTTTGAAGCAAGAATGCATTTTTGGCCTATTGGACCCCTAGACTCAAAAATTGAACTTAATACACCTTAAATGGTCTTAATTGACCTTATTTAACATAAATATATCACACTTTACCTCTCAACCTATTAACCTTCAAATTTTTAATCTTGCAAATAATAGATTAGGTGGGAAACTATAGAGGAAGAGTTGATGGTGAGTGGCCTAGTTTAGGCTAGAGAAGAAGAGTTTGAGGAATATGGTGCTAGGACAGGCGATTTTCCTTGGTTGTCATATTTGGTTGTGTGGCAGATGTATCCTACTATGGGGATGGTTCTAACCACAAATAACTTGAGAAATATTGTGAAGAGAAGAGTTGAAGGGTAGAGATACATGTGTAGTTGGCAAAAGCTCATGGAAGAGCATGAAACAAAGATACTAATGTATGGATGTTTAGCTTTGTGTACTAATTTTTTGTGTGAAGGTGTCAAATCTTGGGAAACACCATTTGCAGGTGTCAATGAAGACAAAAAGCAGCAAGAAGATCCATTTGAGAAGGATCAAGCATGGCAAGACCAAGACAATGCAAAGCATGAAGGGTACAAAATCCCTCGGAGGAAGATTTACATGCAAGTGACTTGGAACAGGTTTGAAGGGATTGTGAAGAAGATAGGAGCAGACCTATGGAGTGATTTATGAGGCATAAATATTTTGTACCTGGGGAGTATGGTGTAGGAGCACCTAAAACATGTAATCTTTCATGAATTGACAAGGCCATTCCTCCTTATGTATAGGCTGTACCTCAGAGGAATGGGCATGAATTAGATAGGGGTAGGCATAGGAACAATTTTTTAGGGGCGATAAAGGGATTAGAGTGGTCTGAGAACATTGTCCTGTTAAGAAACACAATTTTTTGTGCCTTTTGAGTAAGGCTAGATAGTGATTTTTTGAGAAGTTGAATGGAAATAGGTTGGAACTTATTGGAAACTATTGGAACAAGTGTATTTAATGGTGTTTAAGAGGTCTGAGTGATTAAGAGTAACCCAGGAAGAGTAAACGTGTGAAACCCTATTTGGAAGGGGCAAAAATAGGGAATATTGGTGATTTTACAAAGAAAGTGTAATCAAATTATGGGGAAGCATAATACAATGATTTTTTAATTTTTGGCAAACAAAATTAAGAGGGAATTAAGTGTTTTCAGGATTGAGTGAGGTTAGAGCATACAAGTTCCAATAAGCCCTACCAACAAGCCAGTGAACTGTTTGTTAAAAAGCTTTGGTAGACATGTATGAAAAATGTGGTAGCGTAGACAAGACAGTGGACTATTTGAAAACAAGCCTCAAATAAATGTGGTCTCATAGAATTCCATGACAAACAAATGCAATTGACAACTGCTCCTAGTTATTAGTTATGCAATATGAAGTAATTGCATAACTGCTTAGGTTGACTTTGTAAGAACTATATTGTAATTGAAATTTTTCATCTATCAGCATCTAGTTGTTAGCTATGCAATGTGAAGTAATGCTTTGAGTTTGAAAGATGTGCAATGCAATGAAATCAGCAATATGAATATAAACTACATAATATAACCATTCTTTTTATGCTATTGTACATTGATATTTAACCATTGCTCAAGATTAAATTTTCAAAGAGTTTAATCATGCACATGAGGAACAAATTAAATTTCTATTGTCAACTTCTATATATCAAATTATCCAATAATGAAGTGTATGTATATATACAAAAATGGCACCCACACAAACTCAAACAAAGTTTTACAAAATGTGGCATATGCCATCTCAATATCTATTCAAAATTTACATGCCAAAATGTCTATCTCATCCTAAACTACTGGTGGATCATCAAAATGGGGCCTTTTTGAAGCACTTGTTGGATTTGAATGTATTTGCACAAGAAAAATTCAAACCAAAATTGAGATTAGTTATACTATATAATTTAAAATTGAATAATTAACATCAAAATCAATATACATTGAATTTTAATTGAACTCTAAAATTGAAATCTTGATTACATGAAATATACATCTCTTCAAAGGGTCGAGAGTCCTAGAATACACCCCTCTCAAAGAACCAACCGAACCAACTTTTGAAATGTCAATCTATATATGTGAACAAAAAAATAAAATTGATCCAAGTTAGCATACAATTGTCAATAATAGGAACATATTTACCAAACATAAAATAAAATATACGCATACCTCTTTAAGTTGAACTTTTTCTTTATCTCCTTCAAGTGTTTCGACACCTCCTCCTTGAGGTGTTTCAACACCTACTCCTTCAGGTGTTCCAATACCTACTCCTTTAGGCATTGTGACACTTGTAAACAATGATGTATAGCTCATAATCGCCTGTACATAAAAATGACAAGTACATATGAAACTACAAATCTATGTCGATGTATGTATAATCAATATAAGATCTTAAATTTTTTAATTCAATCGAATTTGGGTTCAATTACCTTCCCCTTATCTAACATTGCACTTCCATATTCTGGACAAGGCTACGCCTCGCTTGCACTAGGTATTTGCTACAAGAGGAAAATAAGATAAACATATAAGTTATTATGTAATTTCATTAATGACAATTGAAATGACAAGCAAGCATATGATAAAAAAATATAAGTGAGTGAGTGTGAAAATATATACTGTGTGTATGTTGAGGCCAAATGAAATGGACCTAAGGGTGCTATCAGTCACCTGTGTGAGCTTCTCCTCAGACATAAACTGTTAAATAGACCATGTAAATAAATATTAGTAATTTATACTATCTCTTATCAATATTCATTTAAAAACAAATACAAGTTATGAATTTACAACTTAAATCTTACCTGTGTCACTATTCCAATGTCCCCCTCTCTAGTAGGAGGGGACTCTGTAGGGTATGCTCCACTCCCCTACATCTAATCTATAATATCCACATCATGGAGGTCATAATTAGAAGTGTCCAAGGGACGCTTAGTAGGCTGTATAAGAGGACCCAAGAATATCTAGTGGCACATAGAGCAAGTATGTGGCACACAATATGTGGACCTAAGGAGGATGATGCAACAACACTCAAGCCATTGCCAACATCACCAGAATGTGGTTGAGCTACTTTAGAAGCTTGAATAACCAAAATACCACTCAAAGAATGAATATCCTGGATAGTCTGTGTGGCTGCATCCTAGATAATATGTGGATGATATACTGGAGGTGGCAGAGGAAGGGGAGGAGGGGGAACATATGGGCATGGAACTACTCTAACTGCCCCTTGTCTATCCTAGGGCATACCTCCACCGACGCCTTGGAAGGGTTTAATGTCAAAGTCATTGACATGATGCCCTAACAAAAACTTAGTGTATAATTTTTTAATAAAGTAAAATAGTATATCACAATTGTTGTTCGGTGGTTTATCAAAAACCATACACAAAAAATCCCAAAAGTTATCTACAATGTCCCTATTCGTGCACCATTTTATAGAAAGTTTTGGTTTATTAACATTAATTGGAAAACCGATGCGGGGGTTAATGAATGAAAGGCTATTTGGGCTTTGGTTATTTGGAGATCTTTCACATCATCGTACGACAATCCACATACATAATACTCCCTCATGTCTTCTCACCACAAATGAAAGGCATTATGCTGGGTAGAGAGGGTTTCTATATTTTTAATTATTTCCTTCAATGTGTTTTGACATCTCGGATAATCAAGGGATTGTCTTATAAACTTCACAAATGCCCCTCAATTGCTCCAATTTTTCACCAACTAAGTGTTCAATTGATGGTTGTGGAGGTGGTGGAGCATTTGGCATTTGTGCATTTTCATTCTCGACCATAATACTTGATTAAAGTTAAAAACTAATTAATCTAATTGAAATTACACAATATAAATGAAATTATTGTAAAAAAGTCCTAGTTGTGAATAAAAATAAAAATAAAACCTACTTTTTCACAAAAATCCATAACAAACTCTAGTTTTTGATAAAAATACATCAACAACACTAGTTTTTAATCAAAATCCATAAAAAACATTAATTTTTAATAAAAGTCCATTGTAAACTCTTGTTTTTAATAAAAATGAATAAAAAACCCTATTTAAAAAAAAAAATCCATAAAAACTACTTAGAATTATACAAATCTAATTGGAAAATTGATTAAAATAAAAAAAAATCCAAAAAATTACCTTTGAAATTGGATATCTGTTGAAATCATATATCTGATATGAAGCAGTCGTTCTCACTATGCGCTCGCAACCTCTTGAAAATGAGTAAAATGATTTTAACAGCCTGTTCTTTTTTATTTATAGGTAGCTCAAATTGGATATCTAATTTGTAAATCTTGGTTTGGGCATTGCTTTGGAGAAATGTACTCACACCCAAGCTAGACTAAAGTCAACTTGGGATTTTCGCATTTTTGAGTCGATGCAAAACGTATTTTTTTTCCCATTGCCAATTTTTGGCCCATCATGATCCTACTCATACCCACTACACAAAAGAAGAATACGGATAATAAAAATAATTACAAGGATAAAAAGGATAGGAATTTCAAGAAGCTATATTATGTTAAGGAAGATGCAGGAATTTCTAATGATGAATCTGACCTTGGGGAAGGTAAAGATGAATGTTTGTTTCTAGCCTTGGAAAGAAAGTTGTACCTACTAACCATGGAAGATGTGCAAGAGAACCTGGTCTGAAGAGTAAGAAGGATGAATCAAAAGGTACTCTGGTAACTTCATTTCATGCTAGACAAGATGAATATTTTTGGGTGATTGACAGTGGATGTTCAAATCATATGACCAGATGATTCTAGTGTTAAGATTGTTGGAAAATGAATAATTAGCTTTGATGGAAAACATAATACTGATGATGTGTATTATGTAAAGGGTCTAAGGCATAATCTCTTAAGTGTTGGAAAAATGTGCAACAAAGGTTTTAATCTTGTGAGATCATGAAAGTCCCTAGAACTGTGGTTGTAGCTAGAAAAAGAACTCATGGAAACATCTATTATCTTAAAAGTGGAGATGGTTAGTGTTTTGTTTCTCAAATTAATGAGTGTTGGCTCTGGTACCAAAGGATGGGACATATGAATTTTGACAATCTGGTTAGGATCAGTTCTAGAGAAGTTGTCAAAGATCTACCTAGAATCATAAAGCCTTCAAATTCAATCTGCAGAAGTTGTCAGATGGGAAAATAGACAAGGAACAATTTTAAAGAAAAGGATTAGTCATCTATCAGAATGCTAGAATTAATCCATACAGACCTTTGTGGTCCTACAAGAATAGGAAGTGTAAGTGGCGATAGGTACTTTATTCTTTTGATCGATGATTACTCTTAATGATAAGGGTTACATTTCTTAGAGAAAAGTCTCAGGCTCTTGATAGATTCAAAGTGTTTAAGGCAAGAGTGGAAAATGAGACAAACTTGAAAATCAAATGCTTAAGGTCTAATAGAGGTGGAGAATTTACATCTAGTGAGTTCAATGCATTCTATGAAGAACATGGTATAAAAATACATTAGGGTATGTGTAGGATCATCATGGAAAAAATAGTCCCTTAAGTGGTGATGAAAATTTAGAAAATCAAAGTTAGGCAACTTAACATAAAAATTTGAATAAGCAATCTATATTATTTCAAAAATATGGAAGAATAAAATTTGTAGCAAATTGAATGCAGTTTCTAATTTACTAGGTTTATTTTTATTTTTAAAATCTATTTGGTAAAAATTTAAAATTTCAATGCAATAGTACTTAAATTTTAGGAAAAAATAAGAAGCAGGTGTATGTCTGACCACCCTAACCACAATAAAATGATAGTATTTTTTTTATAATATTTTAGATATAAGTAGAGGAATCATGTCTCGATATGATGGATTATTTGTTTCTAATTTTTTTCTACATAAATAATTAATTATGATTTTTTTATTACAACTTTTAAAAAATATAAAAACTTGTATGTCTAACCACCTTAACTTGGTAAAAAATTCATGATTTTAAAAAAAAAAATCCTATAGTATGTGAAGCATAGAATGTGATACTATTTGAAAGTTATAGATGTTTTTCAATAAACCTATCAATCAAGACTTTAGTCATAATTCAAATAGAAAATGAAAAATAATTATTTATTAAATTCAAAGTAAAGAATAATTTATATTGGTGGAAATTTGAGAGTCTCCTTTAAAAACCCTTTTTATTTCACCATTTCTGGGTAAAAAAACTCGTTAGCCACATGGGCCATCATATAACTTACATATCGCCACTTTTTGGCCTGCCATGATCCTACACATACCCATTACTCTGCTCCTAGAACCCCTCAACAAAATGGAGTTGTGGAAAGAAAGAACTAGATTATTCAAGAGGCTGCCAGAACTATGATGAAAGAAGCAAATGTTCCTAATGTGTATTATAGAGAAGCTATTCACATTGCTTTTAACATTCTTAACAGAGTTGAAGTCAGAGGTAACAACTCACTAAGACCCCTTATGAACTATGGGCTAGTAAGACTCCTACTGTAAAATACTTTAAGGTATTTGGAAGTAGATGTTATATTAGAAGAGATGAAGAAAACCTTGGAAAGTTTGATGCTAGATGTGATGAGCGAATTTTCCTTGGATATTGAAGTACCAACAAGGCTTGAAAATATTTTAATAAGAGGTTGAGGAAAATAATTGAAAGTACTAATGTAAAGGTTGATGAAGCTATGCATAGACCGGTGGAAATAACTGAAGTTGAACCAGATGAGACTATCTGTGTACAAATACAAGAAGAAGAAAAGGAAGAGAAAGAAAAAAGTGATGGGCATGAAGAACCTTTAGAACCTACACCTAAGACTCCTAAATATGTTCAGAAAAATCATCTGCAAGAACAAATAATTTGAGACAAAAGTGAGGGAGTTAAGACAAGAAGAAAAATGGTTGAGGTAAATTTGTGTCTACTCTCTAAAACAGAACCTAAGACCGTGAATGAAGCATGTGATGATGAAATTTGGGTTAGAGAAATGAAAGAGGAACTACAGTAGATAGAGAATAATGATACATGGGAAATAGTCCCCAGGCTTGCAAACAAGAATGTAATTGGTTCTAAATGGGTATTCATAAACAATTTGAATGAATATGGTGTAGTGGTAAGGAGTAAAGAAAAACTTGTATGTAAAGGATATTCACAGGTTGAAGGAATAGATTTTGAAGAAAAATTTACACCTATAGAGAGAATGGAAGCCATTCGAATGTTCTTGGCATTCTCAGCTCATGAAGAATTCAAAGTATATCAAATGGGTGTCAAATTTGCATTTCTGAATGGAAAATTGTAAGAAGAAGTGTATATGGAGCAACCAGAAGTTTTTCAACTGTCAGACAAATCGGACATGGTTTGTAAACTAAAGAAGGCACTATATGGACAGAAGCAAGCTCCCAAAGCTTGGTATGCAAGATTAGATAAATACTTGACAAAGAAAGGATTGAGCAAAGGGTCCGCAGACAACAATATTTACTTCAAATTTGAGAAAGACAAGATTCTGATAGTTGTGGAAATGAAGGTATGTGTAAAAAATTTGTTGAAGAGATGCAAAAATAATTTGAAATGTCTATGATTGGTGAACTAAATTTCTTCCTTAAACTTCAATTAAATGAAATTGACAAAGGGATATTCATTTCACAATCCAAGTATGTTAAGGAATTATTAAAGTTCTAGTTTGGAATGAATGACTCTAAATCAGTATGTACCCCTATCGTAACTAGATGTAAGCTAAGTAAGGATGATGAATCTGCTAAAGTTGATCAGAGCATATACAGATCCATGATTGGTGGACTATTATATCTTACTAATACTAGACCTGACATTATGCATGTAGTATGCTTAGTTGCAAGATTTCAAGCATAAATGAAGGAGGGTGAAGCCACAATAGTGGTTTACAATTTAGGTGAGGAAAGAAAAATTGCAAAAAATGTGATTTTGGGGGTTCGTACGAACCTACTGGTTTGACCGAACCCATAAGAGGTTCGCTTGAACCAAGGTTCAAGCGAACCTCTTTGAATCTTGGCTTCCAAAAACACAAAAAAAAATGCATTGGAAAGGGGTTTGACCGAATCCCTAGAGGTTCGCTCAAACCTCACTTATCCCTCATCCCCCCTGAGACACAAAAAAACCCTAAATTTTGGCACTTCGGAGCTTAGGTTGAGGATTAAAATGGAGGAATCTTCACAAACCCAACTAGAATCAGGTAGTCCTCAGAACAAGTTATCCAACGAATATAATTTTAATATGTTTTGGTTTTATTATGTATTTTTTTTTAGTTTTATTAAAAATAGGTTTTTTATTGAAAATGAAGATCTTTGTTCTGCACATGTGGAAAAATAGCAAATTATCAAAAAAAATTGAAAAATATGAGTGCACTAGATATTGAAGTCCTTGTTCCAACAAAAGAATAAATTGAATTTCGATATGTACAAAAAAGTGTTACGCATTATACAGTCGCTCTATGTTTGAATTGTAATTGGTTTGACTTCGAAACTTGATTAAAGAAAATATATTTCATAAAAAACTATCTAACCAAGTGGAAGCACTAGATATCAGAGTTACAAATCTAAATTCGAAAGAATTATAATTTTATCCTTCATGGAAAAAAATTTATGCGTTATATGGTGTGCATCACTTTTAAAAAATGTTGTTTTCTGAAAAAAATCAATTTTCATGGGAGATGAAAAAAGAAGTGCAATCTGATTCCAAAAATTTGGAAAAAAATATTTTTATAATCTATAGACAAAATGTGACAAGACTCTAGTTTGTATCATCTTCAAATTCCTCATGGTTTACCCACTATAGGTTCCCAAATGTGAAGATTTAGTTAAAAATAATAATTTCAGTGTCCAATTTGGCCAAAAATTGGAAACCACTATAGTGGGATCACCCAAGGAGCACATGTTATAGTTGTGAAGAGGATATTTAGATATCTTAGAGGAGCTCCAAACTATGGATTATAGTATCTGAAGGACAATGATTTCACTCTAAATTCCTACACTGATGCAGACTGGGTTGGTTGTGTAGATGACCAAAAGAGTACAAATGGTGGTGCATTCTTTCTTGGAGGAAGATTAATTTCATGGTTGAGCAAGAAATAGGATTCAATTTCTTTATCCACTATAGAAGTTGAATATATTGTAGCAGCATCTTGTTGTATAGTGGTACTTTGGATGAAGAAAACTTTGATGGACATAGGTATGGTGAGTGATGGACCTATCTCTATATTTTGTGACAATACAAGTGCTATAAAAATTTCAAAGAATCTAATGATGCATTCTAGAACAAAGCATATATCTATCAAGTATCACTTCTTGAGGGAGGGGCTGGTGCATGGAAATGGGTAGCCATTTTGTGGACACATTCAAAGAAACTTTTGAAAAGTTATAATGTGATCACATTATCATTATAATGTGCTCATATTATGGCTTGTTGTGTCGAGCCTGAGGCTCTGAAAAAACAAGCCAATAACACAAGCTTGTTATAACGCACTCACGTTATTGCTTGTTAAAAGAAAAAAAAAAAAGAGAAATGTTGTCATTCTGATTTCGACTATTTTTTTCTTCTAGCCACGGCCAAAACCCCCATATTTCACACTCACATTGTAGGAGGATCCATTCAGAAAAATTCTTCACCAACAATTTCTATTTCTTCACAACGATGGTGCCACGAGGAGGAGGAGGTGTGAGAGGTAAAGATTTTGTTCTTTTTTTTTCAAGTAGTTACTTTTAGGTTGAATTTTTTAGTTTTAGGTTGAATTTGATATATATTTGTTTTAATTTTTAGGAGATGCAAATCAAATTGTAAACCCTCAAGATCAAAATCTACCACAACAACAACCTCCTCCACCAATCACTCAAACCCCTCCTGGCACTCAACAAAATTTAATGAGTGAAATTGAGAACAAAAAGAAAATTCAGGATTTGATCAATAGGTTGAGTGATCTAAATGGTTTAACCACAGAAAGAATGACCCTAGAAAATTCATTGAAAGATATGTTAACAAATCTAAATTCAATTAGAAAACAAATAGCTGGGTGGCAAGATAGGAGGGAGGTAGCTAGGGATTATTATGCAAATAAACTATCATACAAAGATGTAAAGGATTTAAAAATTAAAAAAGGTGATTTGTGCTCATTATTCACTGACCCACACACAAATAAAAATATTACCCTCAATGCGAAGAGTTTTCCTATCCATTGGTGTCACCACTAATAGATTAGGGACTAGTTTTATGATAGGTGGTACATGGTCTTTGATTACCCACTGTACAACAATTATGAGGTCCCACAATATTTCCTTAGGAAACTGTACAGTGATTTCATATTGAACAAAATCCCAAATGATTTTGATATGAGGGATTTCTAGGGGAGAGGTGGGGGATCAGCTCAGGATAGACCCGGTGCACAGCCGGATCGTACGTGGAAAGGTAGACAAGCTCTCACTAGGAAACCTCGTGAGGACATTCTTATGCCTTCCATCACAAAGGAAAGTGTTGACGTAGAGACATTGCAGGTGATCAAAACTTTGACTGAGAGTGTGATCCATCATATTAGCCCTATTCTACAACACCATCCAGGGGAGTCTTCGAGTAGTGGCCTTCGAACCCATGTGTGTTAATCTTGCAGGGTGACTTGTTCATATGACCCCATCAACACTCAGGAGGCTGCTACACATGATCCGTCAGTAGCTATGGAGATGGAGAGGGCAACTGACATTTTTCATAAGGCATATGGCATTGATAGTCAGGTAAAAATTAGCATGTTCATTGAATTTAATTTATTAAATTTCGATATTGAAATGCAAGATTAACTAAAAATGTTTTATGATTTTAATAAAATTGTAGGGTCATAGTGCTGAGACTAGATAAACTGGTCCCCCACCTACTTATTTCTATAGTACACCTATCGTTGGGGTATGTAACTAGTAAACAATTATAAATTTATATTTAAATAGCATTGTTTTATGAAAGGTAATTTAATATTCGATTTTGGATGTTGAACAAACTAATATTGGAGGTTTCAATGGAACACTTCCCAGTGGCAGTGGATTTACTCAAACCTACATGGAGGTAATAGAATAAAGAGTTTAACTAATTAATTGCAATGAATATATTTGTGTAGTTTATATGTGCATCGTTGATTACGTTGAATAATTTGTTGTTTTATTTTCAGTTGTTGCAAGCCAAAACACCTCTAAATGTGAC
Source organism: Sequoiadendron giganteum (assembly GCA_007115665.2). NCBI lineage: Eukaryota > Viridiplantae > Streptophyta > Pinopsida > Cupressales > Cupressaceae > Sequoiadendron > Sequoiadendron giganteum. The sequence continues at coordinate 778,210,342 of CM021102.1, forward strand.
GAGGGCAATGGAGATTGGTGTGCCTTCTTCTATACAATCCTCGATGGCTCTGACAGGGGAGGTATGAGGAAAATTGGTAAATTTCAATTTACATTTGTTATTAGTTAGTGAAAAATCAAATCATTATTGATTCACGTCTATTTAATTTCTATTTGTATGGTTTATATAGGGCTTGAGCATGCCTGAGAATGGGCATGATAATATATCCCTCGTGAAGAGAAATCATGAGATGGTTGTAAGTGATTATTTGGTCAAATATATCATTTTTTATAATGTAATTTCTATATATTCATGTCTTTACTTCTTATTGTAACAGTTAAAACTTCACCATGAACTAAACACTAGGAGTAGTAGTAGGAGCACTCCTCAAGTGCAAAAAAAAAGAGTAACCTACTTATTTCCATCCGATCGAAAAGAAAATGGAAATAATTTATTTCTAGAGCATAGAGAGCAATGAATTTTGATTCCAAAGCCCTTTGATGTATGCCTATATGGCTATTTGGTTAATACAAATATCTTTTATCAATTGTGTCCATATTTGCATTCTAAATTGATGGTTCAATATATATGAGTTATGTGTATTCAAGTGTATACTGTACAACTTATGTGTATACTTTGTGACTTACGTGTGTTTGAATGTATACTTTGTGGCTTACGTGTTTTCATGTATATACCTTGTATTGGTGCATATACTTTATATTAATTTATGTATACTATGTATTCGTGTGTATACTTCTTGAGGCTTACGTGTTTTTGAGTACTTGTGCTTCCCTTATTGACATGTATATGCTTGACTTATTCATGTGTATAATTATTAATTTGTTAGCCCTAGCATTGATCATTGTTGTCCTTCATGGTTTGTCTTGAATATTAATTGATTTATGCTAAAAAACTTTATCTAAAAGAAAAAAACACGTTTTCAATTGGTATTCCATGAAATGATTCATAAAAAGATTCCAATATGTTCTTGATGCATCAGCATTGAAAGATTTTTATGTCAAACTTTTGCAATATTATTTCTTGTATATGAAATGGACTCAGAAGAAAGCAAGTTATAATTTATAATACAAATAATAAATAGACTCAACATTGTCCTAGACCCCGAATAGGTTTATTTAACAAAGCAACACACTCTCAATCACTCTTGAAATTGCAAAGCACCATTGGTGATGCAGAGTGGCTCAACCAAGTTGTGATTTGACACAACTTCTCTCAAATATGCCCACTAAGACTCCAACATTCACTTGAATCAATAGGGTAACTCAACTACCCAACCATGGAATATATCAAACTAGACATGAACATAACTTGGAGCAGACTTGGAAACCTCCCAACATGACCAACCCAACTAAACACAACTCACCTTATTCTTGGGAACCACCTCTGACCTATCGCTTCCAAACTAGGCCTCATATTCCTTGCAGCTTAACCAACTAGGACAATCAAAACAAGAACCACTCAAAAGGAATTAACTAGAACAAGGACACTGGTTCTAGGCATATTATACCAATTCCCACAATTCCTCAAATGCCCATGTCTTGACAACAAAAGACAAAGCCATGACAGGCCAAAAAAAAATGCTACATGGTAGGCCAAATTAGGCTACTCCACACAAGGAATCAAGTACCTTGGCTTAAGCCAACACCCCTCAGCCACAAAAAAGTTCTTACAACCTTTCCCAACACAAATAAAATTCTCCCAAACACCCTTGTCACAAAACACTTATGAAAACAATGAAAAATCATATTTTACACAAAATCGGGCCTGTCACATAGAGATGTCAGGCTTAGAATGCCAAAAATATCTCAACCACCTTCAAGCCATTCTCTAAAACCAACATGGCATCAAAATATGCATGGTACTCTAACTGATCCATGCCCTCAACTAACTAAAAACCAAATTTCAAAACAAGTAACCATTGCATTTCAAATTTGTTGCTTTAAGCAACTAAAAAATTTGCAACTTTAGACTCCTCCAACCTAATGACTACAACTAATGACCACTAAACCCACACAAATGGCTTAGAAATAGCCTTATTACATCAAAAAAACTCCATTCTTTCACACTCATATACAAATTCACAAATTTTCCTTCAAAGGCTAAAAAGACAACTTCTAGTGCAAGATTGAAATTTTCACATTTTTAATCACTAGACCCAAAAGTCACCCTAAAACATACCTAATGGTCTTAATTTACCTTATTCAATAAAAATAATGCTCAAAATACCCACAAGAACCTATTGACTAGCCTATTGACCATCAGATAATCACTAAAACTACTGAACTAGACCTTCTTCATCAAATGGAGGAACAAGGTGCTCTGCACCAATGATCATATGCTTTTTGTGTGGAATACTCAAAATTCTCAACCATCGTTTGTATGTTTCTCTTTTCCATTGTTTTGCATTCCATCATAAGGGATCAAGCCGGTTGAATGCAAATCGGATCAATTCTGTGTGTTTGGGTGCAAAAGAGGACCATGCCTAGCGTAAACCTATCTATCAGGACGCGTTGGAGTAGTTAGTTTGGTCACATGAATTGTAAAACAAAAGTTGCACCACTTTGCAACTTTACACTGCTTACATTTGACACTTTTTTCATCAAGTGAAAATCCACTGCCATGGGAAAACCACTCTGAGATATCTAAAACTGAGAGAGGTTTTTGTAGAGGGGCCCAATGCGATCTTGCAAGATCACACGAGAAGTTTCTAAGTTTCATGGTATCGAAGTAATAGCATTCTGAAGTTTGCATCTATTTAGCACTTTGGACCCTTAAGGGATCGATCCGATTGAACGTACCTCAGAGCAATTCCTCATGTTTGGGTGTGAAAGAGGACCATTTCTAGCATAAAAATACCAATTTGGATGCATTGGAACAATCTGCTTGGTCAGACGAGTTGCAAAACGAAAGTTGCACCACTTTGCAACTTTCCATTGCTTGCATTTGATGCTTTTTCCATCAAATGAAAATTCACCGCCACGAGAAAACCACTCTGACATAGCCAAAACCGAGAGAGGTTTTTGTAGAGGGGCCCAACATAATCCTATAGGATCAGACAAGAGGTTTCTAAGCATTGTGGTATCCGAATAATAACATGCTGAAGTTTTCAGCCAATTTGCACTTTGGACCCTTAAGGGATTGATCCAGTTTAATGTAGCTCGAAGTGATTCCGCATGTTTGGGTGCAAAAGAGGACCATTATAGTGTAAAAATACCTATTTGGATGCGTTGGAACATTCTTCTTGGCCACACGAGTTGCAGAGCAAAATTTGCACAACTTTGCAACTTTGCATAGCTTGAATTTGACACTTTTCCATCAAGTGAAAATCCACCACCACGGGAAAACCACTCTGAGATAGCCAAAACCAAGAGAGGTTTCTGTAGAGGGGACCAATGTGATCTTGTAGAATCAATTGAAAAGTTTCTAAGTGCCACGGTATCCAATTAATAGCATTCTAAAGTTTGCAGCCATTTAGCACTTTGGACCCTTAAGGGATCGATTTGGTTGAACGTACCTGAGAGTGATTCCGTGTGTTTGGGTGTGAAAGCGGACCATTCCTAGTATAAACATATCTACTCAGACATGTTGGAATAGTCTACTTGGTCACACGAGTTGCAGAATGAATGTTGCACCACTTTGCAACTTTGCACCGCTTGCATTTGATGCTTTTTCCATCAACTGAAAATCCGCTACCACGGGATAACCACTCCGAGATAGCGAAAACTGAGAGAGGTTTTTGTAGAGCGGCCCAATGCAATCTTGTAGTATTAGATGAGAATTTTCTATGAATCATGGTATCCGAATAATAGCATGCTGAAGTTTGCAACCATTTTTCACTTTGGACCCTCAAGGGATCGATTCGGTTGAACATAGCTCAGAGCGATTTTTTGTGTTTGGGTGTGAAAGAGGACCATGCCTAGTGTAAAAATACCTATTCAAACATGTTGGAATGGTTTTCTTGGCCACACGAGTTGCAGAGAAAAATTTGCACCACTGTGTAACTTTGCACAGCTTGCATTTGACACTTTTTCCATCAAGTGAAAATCTATCGCCATGGGAAAACCACTCTGAGATAGCCAAAACCAAGAGATTTTTTTGTAGAGGGGCCCAACGCAATCTTGTAGAATAAGACGGGAATTTTCTAAGCATCATGGTATCCAAGTAATAACATTCTAAAGTTTTTAGCCATTTAGCACTTTGGACCCTTAAGGGATTGATCCGGTTGAACGTACCTCAGAGCGATTCCACGTGTTTGTGTGTGAAAGAGGACCATGCCTATTGTAAACATACCTATTCAGATGTGTTGGAACAATCCACTTGGTCACACGAGTTGCAGAGAGAAAGTTACACCACTTTGTAACTTTGCACTGCTTGCATTTGACACTTTTTCCATCAAGTGAAAATCCGCCGCCACGGGAAAACCACAGCGAGATAGCCAAAACCGAGAGAAATTTTTGTAGAGGGGCCTAATGCAATCATAGAGGATCACATGATAAGTTTCTAAGCATCATGGTATCCGAGTAATAGAATGCTAAAGTTTGCAGCCATTTAGCACTTTGGACCCTTAAGGGATTGATCTGATTGAACGTACCTTAGAGCGATTCCGCATGTTTGGGTGTGAAAGAAGACCATGCCTAGCATAAACATACCTATTTGGATGTGTTGGAATAGTCTACTTGGTCACATGAGTTGCAAAGTGAAAGTTGCACCACTTTGCACTGCTTACATTTGACACTTTTTCCATCAACTAAAAATCCGCCACCACGAGAAAACCACTCCGAGATAGCCAAAATCGAGAGAGGTTTTTGTACAGGGGCCCAACGTGATCCTATAGGATTAGATGAGAAGTTTCTAAGCATCATGTTTTGAGTAACAACATGCTCAATTTTGCAGCAATTTAGCACTTTGGACTCTTAAGGGATCGATCCGATTGAACGTACCTCAGAGTGATTCTGCGTGTTTGGGTGCAAAAGAGGACCATTCCTATTGTAAACATACCTATTTGAACATGTTGGAAGTGTCTTCCTGGTCACACGAGCTGCAAAACTAAATTTGCACCACTTTGCAACTTTACACTACTTGCATTTGATGCTTTTTCCATCAAGTGAAAATCCTCCGCCATCGGAAAACCACTCTGAGATAGGCAAAACCGAGAGAGGTTTTTATAGAGGGGCCCAACGCGATCCTGTAGGATTAGACGAGAAGTTTCTAAGTGAAAGGGAATAATTTTTATGGGGTTTGTGTTGCTGCCTCTATAGATTTTGATGGAAAAGAGCATGAAAAATGAGGTTTCACCCAAGGGTTTGATAAAATATTGCATGTAGAGGTTGGGTGATTGTATTTTGGGTTTGTACAAGTGATTTTAAGAAGGTCTAAGGCAGTGGCATGTTTTTCTAAGTTGTGGAACCATTCTTTTCAATAAAAACCTCCTTATACTAGCATAAAATAAGGGTTCTGGTTTGGAATGGTGGAGTGAGTTTGTCTTGAGAAAAATTGTGGATCTAAGGGTTCTGATACATGATAATTGCTTCCCCAACAAGTTAAGGGGGTTGTTGAATGTTTAATGGTATGTTCCTTTGTAAATTAGGCTTAGTTAGCCTAATGAGAACATTGAAGAAGGTCATTTTTTATGCACATGTTTTGAGACAGTGACTATTGATTTTGAAGTATGTGTTGTAACTCAATAATAGCTATCTAGATCAGTCATTTTTTTGTAAAGTCATTTGAGATTTTTCCTCAAAACACCGCTTGGAGCCACATTTTTCACTTGAAAATTCATCATAAAACCCTTTAGCAACAACTCCACCTTTGTTTCTTGAATTCCCCTGCACAAATAAACACACACACACCTAAAAAATCCCAATACTAACTCACTCCACTGATCTAAACTATCAAATTTGGTGGAGTAGTCATTATTGGTTTACAAAGCGAGTTGAGAAAAATCAGTTCAAACTAATGATAAATTCAATGGATACCCTCCTAAATAGATTCAAATGAAAGATACTTCACTATTATACCTTAAACAACAAGATAAAAGGCCTTAGACTACTGTATAGGTCATACAAGTTAATGAACAACTGGAAAAACTCATAAAATCACTAAAATAGGGACTTTATTGATTGCAAATATTCAATAATACAAAAGATCTTTGTTTTGCTCAAGCTTACATGCTTTATATCACTTCTCTAATCACCTAATGACCTCTTTGAGACTTTGAATACATTACATATGACATTTACATGACCTTTTTCACATTATTTACATTTCAAAATTCAAATTTTGCAAATTTGCCTATTGAAGGCATTTACAGTACAAGGTGCTACTGCACCAAACATGAACTCCAAAATTACAGTATTTGAGTAAATCTCATTAAAATTAAATCTCATTACAATTCCTTAGGTACTTCATTCTCATAGATCTTTTACAATGTCACTCAAACATTTGAGATTCTCTTTAAATGTCTACATCATAGGTGCTCATTATGAGACAAATATCAATTGAGTAACTTGAGATTCCCTTGCTAAGCTTCACACACTCTTTTATAATGACTTGAAATCAGAATTGATATTTGTCAAGATCGTCAAAATAAGGATGTTACATTGCTTTTTGCCTGAGATTCTCTTTGATGGCTCATAAATTAGCATTTTTTGCAACAAGAGATCAATCAATTTTTAGTAGTTTACTTACAAATACGCAAAGTAAAAGAGAAAAAGAAAGAGCATCCAAAATGGAAATGAAATAAAAATAGATGGAAGGCACTTACAGATAGGCATGCAGGTCTCACAACTTAGTCACTCCTGGTCATACATCTTCACTGGGAATTCCAACATACCTATTGCACACAACACCTCTCATTAATAGAGTAAGTTGAAATTTTAGATGCTCTTATAATGTCTACATCATAGATGCTCATGATAAGGTTATCTTCAAATTAATAACTTTAAATTACCTCACCAAGCTTTGCACACACTTTTCTAATGGCTTCAAATCATGATTGGGATTTGTCAAGATCATCAAAATAAGGATGTTGCATTGTTTTTTTGGCTAACATTGTCTTGGATGGCTCATATATCTATATTTTTTGCAAGGGGACACCAATCACTATTTAGTAGGTTACTTACAAATAGGAAAAGTAAAAGAAGATGATAGCATTGGCATCAAAAAAATTAATGTGCATACAAGTATAAATTTATAAGAACCAATGTCCATATACTTACAAATTATTCCAAAGAACAATCTGGGTCTACTCTACTCTTTTTTGTGTCAAGTATTGCCTCATGGTCAGACTCATAGACCCTCCACAAGGTCTTGTTCAAAGGTCTAACCCCATATTTGGTCAAATGAACATTGGATGCCATGATAAGGTTTGATTAATGAAGAATCTTACGGTGCGTGTCAAAATCTTGAAACAGCCAATATTTAACACTCGAATGTGGGTACCTTCTAAGCCACGTTCCAGTAACCACAACTGAGCCTATAGGGTATTCGATGTTTTCTCCATCTATAAAAGGGGCCTCCAATTTATTTTTGGCCTCAACACAATGACATAAGTAATAGTCTATTCCCTCTTCATTGTCTTCATCTACAATAACTGCATAAACATGCCTTGCATTGACATGCACAAAAAATCTCTTGAAATTAGTCAACATTATGAATACAATACAAAGTAAGATAACGATATGGAATTTCAACAATTAAGCAAGTAGATATATCACCTGGTTGAACTAGATCTGATACGTGGTCAAAGTCGACTGATGATTCCATCTGTGTCAGCTCCAATTCCATTAGAGGGAAATACGTGTGGAGTGGGCTAAGATAAATTTTCAACCATTTGTCAACCACTCCCCTGACTCACAATCATTCCAAGTTTGCATTGTACATGAAGAACAAAAGCATGCCATCTTTCATGTATTGATACTCCATGAACTTTCATTTGAGCTAAAGAGAGAGTGTACCTCACTCAATCCTATTAGTGTACAATAGTCCTCATATGGTGCAATGTTAGTATCATCCATCAACCAAAAAAATCTACGAACTGAAGACGTACCTTCATTACCTAGACCCATCGAAGCATTACACCACTCGATTGATTTTGCATCTGTCAACTTTGCACTATATTTATACTTTAACTCTTCTCATGCTAATTCTCTTTTCACGCATTCTCCTGCACCATCATGCTCCCCCTTTCCATGTCCGGCCTCACAAAAGTTCCACATATGTTGAACACCTGTAGTGAAATGCATCCTGCACAACCAGTAGAACATGCGTGAGTTCTAGAATTGTGTTGCAAAATTATCCGACCATATTATATGTCAGTCGTATGCTATGCCCCTCTGATCCAAACCACTGTAGAACATCTAGAAGCAACCTTGCACAAACTTTGGAGAATGTGTGTGATCATCACTAATGTAAAAGTGGTACTGCCTCAATACCTTCCTTTGGTCATCTGTACTATCAGATGCATGAATGAATGCTATGTGCACAAATATCGAAACCTGTGTGGAGTTGTAATACTGTGACTACACCTCACGTTGTGGCTGTAGAGTGTAGTTCTTCGCAAAGTCAACCATTGATACTATGCTTCCAATTAGAAAGGTGTCCTTGCATATCTTGAATTTCATGTCCAACCATTATGCTCTATGGGTATGCATTGCATACTCAGACAATATATTGTCACAAAACATGGACATAAACTAGTACACTGGAATCTTCTCAATAACCAAATCACACATTTTTTCTTGAGACCCATCTTTTGTAGCATATTCCAATATTTTATACTTCTCAAATTCTACTAGTTTTTGTCCCACCTCATTTGTGCTTTCCATATGTTGACATACTCGCATACGTTGGAAGCCACCGCAACGCTCGCATGAACGATCCAAGAATGATATCTTGTAGAATATCTAGCCATCCTCTATTTCACGTAATTTTTTTGATAAGAACTCTCTTGAAAATTTTCATGGGGCTTCTATGCCACAATCCTGCAAAACATCGTTAGTATGCAAATCTAAACATATAGAATGATAAACATCATAATGGTTAGAGAATTCAATATGTAGTCTACAACAACAAGTAGCACGTGTGCATCTTGACATAAAAAGGTTTAAGAATTTCAAAAATTGTTGAGAAATACTAATTTGAGGATAATCATTTTTAGATTTAAGAAAAAATTGGGTTTGCGTCATATCTAAAAAATGCTTTGGATGTGGCTCACAATTCCGACTACCAATTCTCCTTCCTATCACATCCCTTTGATTTGGAGAAGGCCTTGTGTTATTCTTCCAATACTCTTCAATTAGTGTTCTCAAGGCTTAGACAACTTCTTTATATTTTTGTGACAGTCTCCTCGAGAATGCCCATAATTCATTTGAATCGGTGCCTTCAATTCTTTGCGACCTTTGAATGACTCTTGATAAAAAATTTCTACTAATTCCCATTTGTTCACTCGTCTTTCTAATGAGATGAGGTCTCTTTGTTTGACAACTTACCAAAGTTGATGTAATGACACGTCAAGTGACATTACTATCCTTTGAGCATGAGGTCTTACCCACACTCTCATAAGCGTCCATTAGATTCTTCACAATAATGTCTTCGCTCAATACATTTGATGTTCTCAACCCAAGAGTCTTCATGATATTCCTATACTTTACACCCCACATCATTTCAACAAATAGTTGACATCTTGCGGTCTCATTTATCCTTTCAAAGAATCATTCCCAAATCTTATCAGCATATCTTCTGCAAGTGCGTGTTGAAATATTACCTTCCATGTGTTACAAAATATCATCATCAATATTAATCTAATACTTTGGCTTTCTACACAAAATTCTAGGTGGTGTTCTCCTAGGTACATACATCTCAACATTAGGAATTTAATCAATATTTGATTGAGGTGGGCTAGATTGCGCACCTTTGATCGAGGGTGGAGAAGAATACGTATCTTGAGGTTCACGTGAGGATGATGGCATGCCTTGTTCACCAAATCCTAGTGATGATGTACTCTCAAGTTGAGATGTGTTGGATGGTGTCCAACAATATTCACTTGTGGTAGATGGTGTCCCTCCATATTCTCTTGTGCTTAATGGTGTCCCTTCATATTCACTTGCCATAGAGGGTGTGTCTCCAACTACGGTATCTAAATCTGTCTTATGATGATGCTTTCATATTCGTGCCTTTTGTGCTCCCAATGCCTATTCTCTTTTTTACGGTTGAGTTTCCTCTTCAATTGGATTCTTTTCATCAATCATCTCTGATTTCTTCTTTTCATGATATGCCACCACCTGAACTCTCTCCTTTTCTTTGAAGGTTTCATTCTCTTAATCTATTAGTTTCATCTTTGTCTTTTTCTTTGGCATGGCAGATAATTTTATTTGTACCATGGTAATGAGATGAATATTAGTTCCTAAAAAATGTATCCATTCAAGCTAATTGAAAAATATATGTCATTCAAGGCTTCATTTAAATAATACTTACAATCATCTTGTACAAGAGTTAACCTAGCATAGACAAAGGTGACATGATTTTTTTCAATCTAGAATGCCTTAAAGAAATGTGGTAACATGGCATGCCATGATTTCAAGATGGGCTCAAAATGTAAGCATGGACAAGCATAAAAAATGTCAACTTATGTCATATATATGTATACAAACTGTGGAAGCATACATGGTGCGGGAGCACCATTGAATGAAAATTGTCAATTCCAGAAGTAGTTGTCTAGGCTTTAGGAAAACATCCATGCAAAGACTCATTTAGAATATTTGAAGGAATATCATCAATAAATAGGTGAGGGAATGCTGTTTGTGTGTAGGGGAAGTCTAAAAGGGTGTTGGGCATGAAGCCCTAGAGTGAAATTTTGAGTTTTCCATGAGATTTCGAGTGGTTTTGATATGCTAAAGTGTGTTTTGCATTGGGGCAGCATGGTTTCTTGTTGAATTGAATTTTTTTTCAGACCATTTTAGACCTTTTTAAAGTATTCATAAGATTGTGTGAGAGTTGGATGAGTGTTTTTCAATAAACCACTAGTTTCTTAGGTAAAAGGGAGGGTTTTCAGTGCATGTGAAGATGGGTAAAAGAAAGGTTCTTGTTGTTTTTGAGTCTAAGATAATGATATATGTTAAATAAGGTCTATAAGACCACTCTTAATATGTATTTAGTTCTTTTGAGTCATTATAGGTGTTTAGGGGGGAGATTTGGCTTGACATTTGCAAAAAATGGTATTTTTGGAAAAGTTGTCAAGAGATAAGTTAGTTAAGAAGTTACAAAAATAGTTAGATAAATTGGGGGAGTTGAGTTTGAAGGGAAACAAGATAAATATCATGTAAATTCTCGAATGGAGGTTTCTCTTCAAGATTTGAATAAAATAAAATAAAGGAATTCTCTGATTTTTGTGATTTTCCTGTGTTTTCCTGTGTTCTTTCTCTATGTATGGAGCCATACAGGTGTGTGATTCCTTGAAGGTTTGGGAGATAATTTATGCATCAATTTATCTTCACTTGAATAAGGTTTGGTGTCTTAATACCATTTTAGAATAGATTTTTAGTTGTTTCTCCAAGTCTGCCCTATTTTGACAGTGTAAGGGTTTGAGGCTATAATGTATTGATTTTCAGCAATCCACCCACTGTGATGGATTTGTAACTCAGTGGATTGGTGTGTAACATAATAATGTAGATGTGAAATGTGTCTAGGGGTCTAGAAGATCATGGGTTTGGTCAATGGAGTGATGCACTAGGTTGGCCAAAGCACATTTCTATGTGAAAGTGAATAACCATTGAAAACTAATGAGTGTAATGGAATTGTGAGTGTTTGATAAGTTTTTGTAGAGTTATTGGAAGGTGTTTGGACCCTTGGGAGGAATGGGAGAGGCTTAGAGTTTTGAAATCCTTGAAAACCCTTGTTTTTGCTTGTGTTTTGGAGGATTTCTTGGGACAGTAGGGTAATGACCTTATGTGGGAAAAGCAATCATTAAATTGGTGGTTTGGTATCATAAAAATTTACTGTTCTTGGTGTTTGAGTGGAAACCTCACCTTTAAAAGGTACTTCCTTTGGAAATTTGGGGTTATTGGAAAGCCTTTTACTAGGTAGGCTTATTGGAAGTCAAACATAGTCCAAAGAAGTCACCCCTAGTTCTGATGTTGTGTGCCTAGAACTGGGTTGATGTAGAGTGGTGGGAACCCAAGATAAAAATTGACACAACTTCTCTCAAATATGCCAACCAAGACATCAACCTTCAATTGACTCAATAGGACAATAGGGTTACCTATCAACCATGACTCTTCATTATGACTCAAAATTGAAATTTGATGCAGGAAAAGAGTGTCAACACCTTCAAGATGTCAGCATCTTGACATTCAACCACCTACAAAAATAAGATTAAACAAACTCTTCTAAAAGCCACTTTTGACCCAAAATTGCCTTGTAGGCTTCACAAACCATTTTTATGGATTTTTCTCACAAACCTCCCAAAACAACTATCAAAAAATTGATTGATCTATATATCCATTTCAGTGGTATGAGGCATATAAAAAATCCACATATTACTCTCTTAAGACACTTTCCTTAAAATGACAAATTTCACTGTTTTAGGGCCCAAACTAGCCAATTTTACAAAGGGACCCTCAAGAACCCACCACGAGACCTCCATGACTGAAAAAATTCTTGTCTTAGATTTCAAAACTAACAATTATCAAGTTTCGAGGACCCCAAGTACTCATTCCATCAACAAATTTAAAAACCCTCTAGGAAACAAGGGTTTTTAGGCCTCCTTATTGAAACTCTACCTTCCACAACTTTCAAATTCAAACCAACTACCTAGACACCTCTGTATAGGACCCCCCAAGCTTAAGAAACCCTAATCTTCCCTCTGGAAACATTGCACCCCTCTTTCTTAGGTCCGCACCATTGTTTTCTATGAGAAAATAGGGTATTTCCCCTTGAACCAGCATCATTCATGAGGAAAATTTAAACTTGTTCTTCTCTACTCCTAAGAAAATCCTAAGTACATCCTGCATGGTCACCCCACCAAGTCAGAGAGAGCATAATAGGTTGGATTCCATCTAAGACATTAAATTTCCCTCAAACCCTTGACTGTCCAAGAACCTGGTTTCTAGAAATTTATGAATTCCAAGCACAAAGTTCAATGAAAATATCTTCAAAGGGATCCAAATGAAAGTAGGAACATTCCTTTATGGAAGAATATAAATTTCACACCATTACTAAGCCTGTACAACCCGTAAAGGGTGTGCAAACACACAAAAGCAGTGAGATCTTCAGAAAAATAGTGTAAATGCAAGTTTCTTTCTTATTGAAACTCCACCAACCTCTTGAATGAGGCCATACCATGTTTTTAAATACAATTTTAGGCCCTTCTCCAACTGATCAACTTCCATAACCAACCTATAACCACTTGTTAACTACCAAGACCTTCATTTGTCTTAAAAATTGCTAACATTGACAACTTTTGCTAAATAAGCAACATTATGCAACTTTGTTGTCCAAGACACCTAAGACCACTCAAAAACCTTTATTTCATCCCTAATACAACTTATAGACTTTTGTCTTGCACTTCCATTTACAATTTGAATAATTTTTCTTCAAAGATTATATGGCAAAATTGATAATTTTCTGGAGCAAGAGTGCATACTTGCACATTTGATCACCAGACTCACAAAATCAATAAATACATGAAAAATTGGTCTATTCAAACCTTATTTTCAATAAAATCTGACAAAGCATCTAAAAAATATTGAACGCACCCAAAGTCCTTAAGACAAACTGACACCAAATTAGATTTTGAAACATGGTTCTAGGTGCCCCTGCACCACGGGTTTGGAATACTGCTAGGGGAAGCATGCACAAAGGATGATTTTAGGTGAGATATTTGGAATGTGTATTTGGTTTACTTCAATCAATAACATTTTGATTATAGTTTCTTGGATGTCTGGATAAAGGTTGGTAGTTACCTTCCATGATTTGTTGTTATTTTTCCATGTAAGTTGCAACATTGAGTTCTTGAAAAAGTGAATCATGAACAAATTGAATGGTTCTAAGTTTCTAATCAGGTTTATGCTATGTTACAATAATTTTTATGATAGTTAATCTATTTTTGAGTCTGACAAAGAGTTGAAGCCAAGTTCTAATATTTTGTGGAAATATGAAATCAAGTGAAATTGAAGAATTTTGATGAAAAGATGACTGAGTTTGTTGGTTGATCTTCTTCAATTTAAGTTAGGGTCAGAAGTACCCCTGATGATTTGTGGATCTTGGTAGATGCTCTACATTAGGTTTAAAATGGTAATTGGCAAGTGTATATAATTGTGTAATTTAAAATGTGCATTGACAACCTAAGGTTATAATGACAAACAAACAATGATGAATGTATGGAATATGCCAAATAACAAAAATGAAAGCAAGCCATAATAGAATGAAAGAAAATGTATAAAGACTTCACATAACTAAAAAAAAAGACTTTCTAATGGATGAGTTCAACCCAATTATGTAGCCTTAGCTTTTTTCTTCAAACCCCACAACAATTTGACTTTTTCAAAAGCTTGTTCGCCTCCAAACTTCAATTGTATATAGGTTTTCAATGGAATTCAAGCTTGAATTGATATTATATGTATTTCAACGTGGAAAATATTCTATTTCATGCAAAGGTGGTAGAAAGATCATGGAAAAGGTGGTGGATTATGAAAAACATGCTTGCACACTTCACAACATCATCAAAAAGCTACGTTTTTTTGGAGCACGTGCAAAACCAGGAGAATATGTAGATTGTGGGCCTTGACATCACGGGTATATTAATATTTTTTACCATTTTTAGTGGAAAACAAAAATCTCTCGCATTATAACAAGAGTGCATTATTTCTTGCTAAAATGGTAACATCTCTACTTCTTCAAAACGCGCATGCGTTATATGAAATATGGTTTTCTAATATATTCCTTTTCTCCCTTTTTGTCTATGCCCTCTATTGTAATTCTATATCTCTCCCCTATACCCTTAAAGTAGATGAGATAGAGGTGAGTGTGTGTGTGTGTGAGAGAGAGGTAGATGGAGAGTGGGAGAGAAAGAGAGAGTGGGAGAAAGAGAGAGTGGGAGAGAAAGAGGGAGATAGAGGGAGAGAGGGAGGGAGAGGGAGAGGGGGAGAAAGAGATAGTGGGAGATGGAGATAGATAGGGAGGGAGAGAGGGGGGAGTGGGAGAAAGAGAGTGGGAGAGGGAGAAGGGGGAGAGTGGGAGAAAGATAAATGGGAGGGGAGAGGGGAGAGTGGGAGAAAGAGAGAGGAGAAAGAGGAGAGAGGAGGGAGAAGAGGGGGAGAAAGATAGTGGGAGAAATAGATGTAGAGAGGAGAGAGAGGGGAGAGGAGAAAGAGAGGGAGAGAGGGAGGTGGGAGAAAGATAGAGGAGGGAGAGAGGGGAGGAGAAAGAGAGAGGGGGAGAGAGTGAGAGAGGAGAAAGAGAGGGAGAGGGGAGAGAGGGAGAAGGGTAGAGGGAGAAAGATAGAGGGATGGAGAGGGGGAGAGTTTGAGAAAGAGAGAGTGGGATGGAGAGATGGGGAGAGTTGGAGAAAGAGAGAGTGGGAGAGAGTGGGAGAGTGGGAGAAGGGGATAATGGGAGAAATATAGAGTGGGAGGGAGAGAGTGGGAGAGTGTGAGAAAGAGAGAGTGGGAGAGAAAGAGGGAGAGAGGGAGAGAGAGGGAGAGGGGGAGAAAAATATAGTGAGAGAGATGGAGATAGAGAGGGAGGGAGAGGGAGGGAGAGTGGGAGAAAGAGATAGTCAGAGAGAGTGGGAGAGTGGGAGAAGGGGAGAGTGGGAGAAAGATAGAGTGGGAGGGAGAGAGAGAGAGTGGGAGAGAATGGGAGAGTAGGATAAGGTGAGAGAGGGAGAAAGATAGAGTGGGAGGGAGAGAGGGAGAGAGTGGGAGGGGAAGAGGGGGAGAAAGATAGCCTCTTAATCCCTCAACCCTCAACCCTCAACCCTCAACCCTCAATGCTTAAACCCTAATCCATCAACCACTATACACTCTTAATCCCTCAACCCTCAACCATTAAACCATAATCCCTCAACCCTTATACCCTCTTAATCCCTCAACCCTAAACCCTCAACCCTTAAACCCTAATCCCTCAACCTCTATACCCTCTTAATCCCTCAACCCTAAACCCTCAACCCTTAAACCCTAATCCCTCAACCCTTATATCCTCTTAATCCCTCAGCCCTCAACCCCTATACCCTCTTAATCCCTCAACCCTCAACCCTCAACCCTTCAACCCTAATCCGTCAACCCCTATACCCTCTTAATCCCTCAACTCTCAACCCTTAAACCCTAATCCCTCAACCCCTATAGCCTCTTAATCCCTCAACCCTCAACCCTCCACCCTCAACCCCTATAGCCTCTTAATCCATCAACCCTCAACCCTACACCCTTAAACCCTAATCCCTCAACCATAAACCCTCAACCCTTCAACCCTAATCCCTCAACCCCTATACCCTCTTAATCCCTCAACCATCAACCCTTAACCCTTAAACCCTAATCCCTCAACCCTCATCCCTCAACCCTTAAACCCTAATCCCTCAACCCCTATATCCTCTTAATTCCTCAACCCTCAACCCTCAACACTTAAACCCTAATTCCTCAACCCCTATACCATCTTAATCCCTCAACCCTCAACCCTCAACCCTCAATCCTTAACCCTCAACCCTTCAACCCTAATCCCTAAAGCCCTATAGCATCTTAATCCATCAACCCTCAATCCTCAAACCTTAAACCCTAATCCCTAAACCCCTATACCCTCTTAATCCCTCAACCTTCAACCCTCAACCCTTAAACCCTAATCCCTCAACCTCTATACCCTCTTAATTCCTCAACCCTAAATCCTAAACCCTCAACCCTTAAACCCTAATCCCTCAACCCTTATATCCTCTTAATCCCTCAACCCTCAACCCTCAACCCTTAAACCTTAATCCCTCAACCCCTATACCTTGTTAATACCTCAAACCTCAACCCTCAACCATTCAACCCTAATCCCTCAACCCCTATACCCTCTTAATCCCTCAATCCTCAAACCTCAACCATTAAACCCTAATTCCTCAACCCCTATACCCTCTTAATCCCTCAACCCTAAACCTTCAACCCTTAAACCCTAATCCCTCAACCCTTAACCCTCAACCTTAAAACCCTAATCCCCCAACCCCTATACCCTCTTAATCCCTCAACACACAACCCGAATCCCTCAATCCCTATACCCTCTTAATTACTCAACCCTCAACCCTCAACCCTTAAACCCTAATCCCTCAATGCACATACCCTCTTAATCCCTCAACCCTAAACCCTCATCCCTTAAACCCTAATTCATCAACCCCTATAGAATCTTACTCCCTCAACCCTCAACCCTCAACCCTTAAACCCTAATTCATGAACCCCTATATCCTCTTAATCCCCCAACCCTCCACACTCCACCCTTAAAACCTAATCCTTCAACATCACTCCAGTACCTTCTTAACTCTGCATAACTAACCCTTAAACTCCTAATCTCAACCACTATACCATCTTAATCCTCAACCCTAACTTTCATCCTAATCTCCTCAACCCCTATAGCCTTCTTAATTCCTCAACCTCAACTCTCAAATTCTAAACCCTAATCCTCAACCCTTATAATTTCTTAATCCTCAACCTCAACCTCAAACTTAAACCAACCTCTAAACTATAATCCTCAATCATATAATTTTAATCCTACAAACTCTAACCTCAACCCTATCCTCAACCTCCTATAGTATTTTAATTCCTCAACTCTCAACCCTCAATCCTAGTAAACTCATAATTCTCAACCTATACTCCTATTAATTCCATCAACTCTTCAGTCCTCAACCTTTTAAATTTTAACTCTCAACTTCATACCTCTTAATCTATCAACCTCAACTCCTAAACTCTAGTCTCTCAAACTCCTATATACCTTTCTTAATTTCTCAACTCCTAAACCCTACTACTCTCAACTCTATACTCCTCTTAATCTATCAACCTCAACCTCAACCTCAACCCTCAACCCTAAACTCCTAGTAATCCTCAAACTGCTTTATAATTTCTTTATACCAAATCTCTAAACCTCAAACTATTAAAACTCCTAACTCTCAAATCCACTTTAAAATCTCTTAATCTCAAACTTATAATTTTAAAAACCCTTCTACTCTAAACTAGTAAACCCTAACTCCTAAAACTCTTTCAACCCTAAACCCTAAAACCTTCTACCTTCCTATATCTCAACTCCCAATAATTTCTAATACCATCGACCCTATTCCCTCAACCCTTAAACCATAATACCATAGAAACCATCAACCCTATACCCTCAACCCCTATCACTTTCTCTCTATCTATACATCTCACCTCTCCCTCCATCCCTCCATCCCTCCATCCCACCCTCTCTAATTGTCTCTATCTACCCTCTCCCTCTTTCTATGTACCTCTCATTTAATCAATCCCTCTATCCATCTCTCTCTATGTCCCCCCCACTCTATCCCATTCTCTCCCACTCCCTCTCTCTCCCACCCCCTCTCTCTCTCAGGTCTCTCCCTCTAGGCACCTACCTAGGTAACTCTCTCTTTGTCTCTCCCCCCTCTCTTTATATATCCATCCCACCCTACCTAGATAAGTCCCTCTCACTCCACCCCCCTCTTTCTCTACCTCTATTAGGTCACTCCCTCCCACACCCTCTCCCTCTCTCAGGTCTCTCACTCACACTACCTCTCTCTCCCACTCTCTCTCTCACACTCCCTCTCACTAACTATCTCTCAAGTATCTCCCTCTCACCCCCCTCACAGTCTCAAGTCTCTCCCTTTGGCACACTACCTACATAACTCTCTCCTCCCTATTTCTCTCTCTCTCCCTCCCCCTCTCTCTCTCCCTCTCTCTCAATTCTCTCTCCCACCCTCTCTCTCTCTCCCCCTCCCTCTATCCCTCCCACCCTACCTAGCTAATTCCCTCTCACTCCAACCCATTCTCTCCCACTCCCTCTCTCTTAAAATCTCACTTCCACCCCCTCTCCACCTCTCCAGACTCTCTCTCTCTCTAAATTCTCCCTCCCTCTAAAGACATACGTAAATACATACATACTTACATACATACAAGAATAATACATATGTGCATAAAGTCCTACATCCATACAAGCATAAATACATACATGTGTAGATACAATACTACATACATACATGCATGCATACAATATACATGCATTGATATATATAGGCATACGTACATACATACAAGCATGCGTACATGCATACATACGTGACATACAATCATACATGTACATAAAAATATATTAGCAAACATTCAATAGATTGAAATTTAACATAAAGGAGGACATAATGTGAGCATGTTATAACGCACTCATGTTATGTCTTAGTTCACATGTTTCTCGCAGAAGCAAAAAAACCATGTGAAAGCTGAGATATAATGTGACGCGAGAACATTATAACGCGCTCATGTTATATCTTGCTTTGGGAATTCCCAATCCTTAGGATTGGTATTTGCCTTGAAATACCAACCCAAAGGCTTCAAGGGCATTCCCAATGACCAAAGATGTGTTTTTAAAAAACCTACCATATTTCACATAATCGAGTTCATGCTCACCATCAGGATTGCATGTGGTTCAATATCAAAAAAATTGAACACATGGGTAATGTTGGGTTCTCTCTTAGCTATCCAACACTGTATTTTTTTTCACTTTCTGACAATGTTAAGACTTTCATCCATAATTTATTTTGTTTTTGTCTCTTTTTTTCCAAAAAGTAGTGTTTGGTATTTTTTTTGTTATAAATTAACCGTTCATTGAATTTTTAAATAAATTACATTTTTAGAAACTAGACTCCATTCTACAAATTTAAAAATTAAAAAAAAAAAAATCAATTATTTTCAATAATTTGTAGGGGTAGCAATTCTATTGTTCAGGAAGTGTCCACTTTGAAAATTATTAAAAAATCAAATATTCATTAAAAAATTATCAGAAAAATTGTGCATCAACTACATACTGTTAGCTAACTTCTGACCATTATGATTTTTAAAATACTAAAAAATAGTTCACCATACGAGGTTCGTACAAGAGTTGCTATGTTATGTTTTTCTAACAAAAACAACACCCATTTGTGTATGTCCCTCTTTTGAACCCCTTAATCTCAACCATTTTAAAAATAAATTAGTAGTTTAGAAAGTAGACTTGGAGAACTTTGACCCTTGTTTTTGTTCCATCTCAAAATGTTGAGTGTAACTATCCTCAATTTCACATCCAAGTTCATTATTTCTTAATTTCAGAAAAAAGTTGTCCACTTAACTCCCCTTTTTGGGAACCATCTTGGTGCACTTACCCGGAGAAGGTATTGAGAAATGAAGTTAGACTTGAATATATAGCTACCAAAGAACAAGTTGCTGACATATTCACTAAGGCCCTTCTGAAGGATACTTTTGAGTATCAAAGAGGGAAGTTAGGGGTTACTGCCCCTCCTTCTTTGAACTAAGTGCACATGGAGGTGCATTAGTCCAGTGGATTTATAGACCTTTTATTCTGGATTGATGATTGAGGTATACTCCTCAGGGGGAGTAGAGAAGTGCAATGATGCAGTATGTGATGTGACTGTACTCCTTAGGGGGAGTGAACAAAGCTTTATATGGAAAGAATGTCCTTTTCCATTGATGTCAAAGGGGGAGAGATAATCATGTGAAAATTTTATGCTTGGAAAGTCGTCACTTCTAAAAATCATTATGCTTGGCAAGTTGTTGCTTCTGAAAATCATGTAAGATGTGGGAGAGAGAATCATGTGAAATTTTTATGCTTGGCAGGTTGTTGCTTCTAAAAATCATGTATGTTGTGTTTGATGGTTTTCACATCATGTGTTGCCATCAACGACAAAGGGGTAGATTGTTGCAAGTATGGATGTGTTTGGTGGTGTTTTCATTAATGTTGTCATTGATGTCAACACAAATTTGTGTATTTCCCAAGTGCTTTTGAGAAAATTAGAGAAATAATAAAAGCAGGATTAAAAGTGTGTTCTGTGTGTGCTCCAGTATTATGGTCTGCATTTCTTCTATGTTGATCCTGTAGACACATAAAAATGGTCTCGACTCACAAACCACATTTTTATACATCTTATCATGCTTCATCTCAACATAATTAAAATATTTAATTATGTCCTATAGTCCAATGTCAACTATTAATTAAATAATTCTTATTTATTTAATTAATTCACATCATTTATCCGTCCTCGCTATTTAAATAAATAAATTACATTTATTATTTAAATACATTTCTAATTTCTTATGTCACTCTATAATTAAATAAATTCTTAAATTTATTTAATTATTATTAGTCCATTACTTCTCCCTGATTATTTATTTACTTATTATCCTCTCCAACT